>BMAU01021178.1:7500-560046 GCA_019973935.1 Trichonephila clavipes | reverse complement strand
ACCAACAATACATTGATGAAGTTCTACTTCCTCATGATCGTCTTTTCCGTGGTGCTGTTGGTGATAAATTTGATTTTATGGACGACAACGCAACATGTCATCGAACACTCGCTGTTCAGGATTGTCTAGACGCAAGGGTAGTCAACATCTCGTATTGCCAGCGCGTTCTCCAGATCTAAACCCCATTGAAAATGTGTGGGATGCTTTTGGGAGGCAAGTTGCTGGTCGAAACTTTCCTCTGACAAACAAGAACACCCTCATCCGTGCACTCACAGAGGAATGGTATAAATTGCCTCAACAGCTGCTGGATAATATTGTGCAAAGTATGGTACGACGTGTGGAATGTTGCATCACACTCCACAGTGGACATATCCCGTACTGATACCTTTCTTTAAGGGGCCTACTGACTTTTAGATGCATTGTTAAATTTCTCCGTACGCAGATCAAATGAACATTTTTTTTCTTTCAGATGTTTCACAGCTTTTGTACTTTCCAGAACAAAAAATATTCTTTATTCTAATGTCTGAACAGTGTGACAACTATATTTTATCCTACTAGGCCTCATGTCTCACTTAATGTTATGCTACATAGTAATTTGTGATCCGTCCTTAGCAATTGGCCAGCAGTGTATATACATATACAATATATGTAAACATATATATATATATATATATATATAATCCAATATAAGAATTTTTAATATATAATCATATACATATACATACACATATATATAAATTTATACACACATATACATATACATATAGACAAAAATATAAAAATAATCATATAGTTATAAACCTAAGATAACTAAAAGTAGGAAATAGGCACACAGTATAAAGACAAATTCCTGGCCTTAGGAACCAGGATTGCAGGTTTAAACAAGTTTTGCGGCGCCAACCTTCACCTGTAATTTGTCATACTATGTACCAAGAGGAAAGGAAAAGAGTTCTATACGTAAAATTTAAATATTAAGTCGTTAAACAAGAATATATGAACATAAACATAACCTACTAAAACGGATTTATAACGATGGCCAAGAGTGCAGTATCGTGTTTCCGCCAAATAGGGAGAGCAGAACCGCATAAAGTTACTTGCGATACGATATAAGAAACGATTAATTGCGATACGATATACGATAATAAGAAATATATATATATATATACTTTTAAAAAATCATAAAAATAAAAATCATAAAATTAGCGTAATTTATAAAGAAACTCTGAAAAATATATATTAAAGATTTAAAAAAAGAGCAAGCATGTGGCGCCATCTATTTAATAATTGTAGGATAAATTAGATATTGTCTAAATTTAAAAATTACAAAACATAATAACAGAAAATAATTACATTAATATATATATATATATGTATTTTTGTATGTATATGTATATATGCAGTCGAAGCTCTATATAACGAAGTCGCTAAATGCCGGAAAAAGTTCGTTACATGGAAAATTCGTTTTATAGAGGTTCATGTTATAATAAACTTTATGTAAATCCACATTAAAAAATTAAATGCATTAACACTATATTAAACTGTAGATATTTACATATTTTTTAATATAATGTATGTTTATTTTACACGTCTTACCCATCAAAAAAAAAGAGAAAAAGAAAAACTGCAAAGAAAACAAGAAAAAAGAATGTCGAAGAATTTACTGTATATTCAATCTTATGAAAATAATTTTGTACTAAATATTATTGAATTTTAAGAACATTTTATTTTTTACAGCATACAAGTAATATTAAATATATATTGTTTTATATTTAGAACGCGAGGACATGGGGCATCTCCACTGAGGGTGAAAGATGATATCGAAGAGGGTTTCTAGTGAACTGGACAAAGGGGGTTAAAGGTTGTTGCACTTCTTGAATGAAACCCAGAACTCTTTGCTAAAAGAGTGAACAAAAACTTAATCACAAAAAAAAAAAAAAAAAAGAAAAAGTATAAATGCACTTCTATTATAAAGAGGTGTTTGTTTTCTTTACGAATAAAATCGAAATGTCTTCAAGGTTCCTGCAACAAGTTCACTATATAGAAAAATTCGCAACACATGAGAGGTTCTGTTCCTTACAAAGTGCGGTTCTGATCGTGCAAAAAGTATATATATAGTGTGGTTACAGCAGATATGAGTAGATATATATATATATATATATATATATATATATATACACTGCTAAACAATTGCTGGGCGGATGGAGCAATACTATCATCCATAAAGAATCACAAAATGAAAGGAAGCAAAATGTGTGCACTAGGAATAATGCGGATATTATAAGAAGAAGCATGAGTATGCAATTTTTTTTCCACGTCTGTTCATCACGTGATAGCGTTCATAAGAGCTTTAAAGGTTTTTGACGCGTGTGGACAGTTGTTGTTTCAAGTCAAAGTTTTACAGGAAAGGATTTAATGGACGAACTTAAAATTTTTTGGCATGTCTTCCAGACATCACATAGATGATTTTATGCGTGGCCGAATTATTGAAAGATCGAAGAAGGGCGAAAAATAACAGATGTTGCCAGGGAGTTCGACATCGCTCACAGCGTTGTTTCACGGCTGTGGAAGTCATTTAAAACTACTGGAATGTGTAGTAGTCGGCACGGGGAGGTCGTGTTAAGTACGACGCCTGCAGAAGACGATATATATCGTCCTATCAGCAAAAAGGAACAGGCGCACCACAGCAGCAGGTGGCAAATCAGTTTCTTGCTCACTCAGAAAAGCAGATCTCCCGAAAAACTGTTGCCAGACGTTTGAGGGGAGTAGGACTATACGCACGCAGACCTGTTGTGCGTGTCCCGTCTGACCAGACAGCACCGTACTGCCCGTTTGCAATGGTGTCGTGAAAGCATCACAATCGGACTCAACAGGACTGGGCATGCGTACTATTCTCAGATGAGAGTAGGTTCAGTCTGTCATTGGATTGTAGACTCCAACTGATCTGGCGCGAGAGTGGTACTGCTTATCGTCCAAAAAATATCCAGGTAAAGGACCGATATCCGACATGCAGTATCATGGTTTGGCCGACGACATCATGATCATTGGCCGCACGCGCCTACATGTGGTTGCGAATGGGACTATGACGGACCAACAATACATTGATGAAGTTCTACTTCCTCATGATCGTCTTTTCCGTGGTGCTGTTGGTGATAAATTTGTTTTTATGGACGACAACGCAACATGTCATCGAACACTCGCTGTTCAGGATTGTCTAGACAGCAAGGGTAGTCAACATCTCGTATTGCCAGCGCGTTCTCAGATCTAAACCCCATTGAAAATGTGGGATGCTTTTGGGAGGCAAGTTGCTGGTCGAAACTTTCCTCTGACAAACAAGAACACCCTCATCCGTGCACTCACAGAGGAATGGTATAAATTGCCTCAACAGCTGCTGGATAATATTGTGCAAAGTATGGTACGACGTGTGGAATGTTGCATCACACTCCACAGTGGACATATCCCGTACTGATACCTTTCTTTAAGGGGCCTACTGACTTTTAGATGCATTGTTAAATTTCTCCGTACGCAGATCAAATGAACATTTTTTCTTTCAGATGTTTCACAGCTTTTGTACTTTCCAGAACAAAAAATATTCTTTATTCTAATGTCTGAACAGTGTGACAACTATATTTTATCCCTACTAGGCCTCATGTCTCACTTAATGTTATGCTACATAGTAATTTGTGATCCGTCCTTAGCAATTGGCCAGCAGTGTATATACATATACAATATATGTAAACATATATATATATATATATATATATAATCAATATAAGAATTTTTTAATATATAATCATATACATATACATACACATATATATAAATTTATACACACATATACATATACATATAGACAAAAATATAAAAATAATCATATAGTTATAAACCTAAGATAACTAAAAGTAGGAAATAGGCACACAGTATAAAGACAAATTCCTGGCCTTAGGAACCAGGATTGCAGGTTTAAACAAGTTTTGCGGCGCCAACCTTCACCTGTAATTTGTCATACTATGTACCAAGAGGAAAGGAAAGAGTTCTATACGTAAAATTTAAATATTAAGTCGTTAAACAAGAATATATGAACATAAACATAACCTACTAAAACGGATTTATAACGATGGCCAAGAGTGCAGTATCGTGTTTCCGCCAAATAGGGGAGAGCAGAACCGCATAAAGTTACTTGCGATACGATATAAGAAACGATTAATTGCGATACGATATACGATAATAAGAAATATATATATATATATACTTTTAAAAAATCATAAAAATAAAAATCATAAAATTAGCGTAATTTATAAAGAAACTCTGAAAAATATATATTAAAGATTTAAAAAAAAAAAAGAGCAAGCATGTGGCGCCATCTATTTAATAATTGTAGGATAAATTAGATATTGTCTAAATTTAAAAAAATTACAAAACATAATAACAGAAAATAATTACATTAATATATATATATATATGTATTTTTGTATGTATATGTATATATGCAGTCGAAGCTCTATATAACGAAGTCGCTAAATGCCGGAAAAGTTCGTTACATGGAAAATTCGTTTTATAGAGGTTCATGTTATAATAAACTTTATGTAAATCCACATTAAAAAAATTAAATGCATTAACACTATATTAAACTGTAGATATTTACATATTTTTTTAATATAATGTATGTTTATTTTACACGTCTTACCCATCAAAAAAAAAGAGAAAAAGAAAAACTGCAAAGAAAACAAGAAAAAGAATGTCGAAGAATTTACTGTATATTCAATCTTATGAAAATAATTTTGTACTAAATATTATTGAATTTTAAGAACATTTTATTTTTACAGCATACAAGTAATATTAAATATATATTGTTTTATATTTAGAACGCGAGGACATGGGGCATCTCCACTGAGGGTGAAAGATGATATCGAAGAGGGGTTTCTAGTGAACTGGACAAAGGGGGTTAAAGGTTGTTGCACTTCTTGAATGAAACTTCCAGAACTCTTTTGCTAAAAAAGAGTGAACAAAAACTTAATCACAAAAGAAAAAGTATAAATGCACTTCGCTATAAAGAGGTTATTTTACGAATAAAATCGTGAAATGTTCAAGGTTCCTGCAACAAGTTCACTATATAGAAAAATTCGCAACATAGAGGTTCGTTCTACAGTGGTTCGACTGTATGTATATATATATATATATATATATATATATATATATATATATATATATATACATATATATATATATATATATATATATATATATATATATATATATATATATATATATATATATACACTGCTAAACAATTGCTAAGGATGGATAATACTATCATCCATAGCAACCACAAAAATGAAAGGAAGCAAAATGTGAAAAAATTAGAATAAGTGCGGATATTAGTAAGAGAAGTATGAGTATGCAATTTTTTTTCCACGTCTGTTCATCACGTGATAGCGTTCATAAGAGCTTTAAAGGTTTTGACGCGTGTGGACAGTTGTTGTTTCAAGTCAAAGTTTTTACAGGAAAGATTTAATAGACGAACTTGAAATTTTTGGCACGTCTTCCCGACATCACATACATGATTTTATGCGTGGCCGATTTATTGAAAAGATCGAAGAAGGGCGAAAAATAACAGATGTTGCCAGGGAGTTTCGACATCGCTCACAGCGTTGTTTCACGGCTGTGGAAGTCATTTAAAACTACTGGAATGTGTAGTAGTCGGCACGGGGAGGTCGTGTTAGAAGTACGACGCCTGCAGAAGACAGATATATCGTCCTATCAGCAAAAGGAACAGGCGCACCACAGCTCAGCAGGTGGCAAATCAGTTTCTTGCTCACTCAGAAAAGCAGATCTCCCGAAAAACTGTTGCCAGACGTTTGAGGGGAGTAGAACTATACGCACGCAGACCTGTTGTGCGTGTCCCGTTGACCAGACAGCACCGTACTGCCCGTTTGCAATGGTGTCGTGAGCATCACAATCGGACTCAACAGGACTGGGCATGCGTACTATTCTCAGATGAGAGTAGGTTCAGTCTGTCATTGGTTGTAGACTCCAACTGATCTGGCGCGAGAGTGGTACTGCTTATCGTCCAAAAAATATCCAGGTAAAGGACCGATATCCGACATGCAGTATCATGGTTTGGCCGACGACATCATGATCATTGGCCGCACGCGCCTACATGTGGTTGCGAATGGGACTATGACGGACCAACAATACATTGATGAAGTTCTACTTCCTCATGATCGTCTTTTCCGTGGTGCTGTTGGTGATAAATTTGTTTTTATGGACGACAACGCAACATGTCATCGAACACTCGCTGTTCAGGATTGTCTAGACAGCAAGGGTAGTCAACATCTCGTATTGCCAGCGCGTTCTACAGATCTAAACCCCATTGAAAATGTGTGGGATGCTTTTGGGAGGCAAGTTGCTGGTCGAAACTTTCCTCTGACAAACAAGAACACCCTCATCCGTGCACTCACAGAGGAATGGTATAAATTGCCTCAACAGCTGCTGGATAATATTGTGCAAAGTATGGTACGACGTGTGGAATGTTGCATCACACTCCACAGTGGACATATCCCGTACTGATACCTTTCTTTAAGGGGCCTACTGACTTTTAGATGCATTGTTAAATTTCTCCGTACGCAGATCAAATGAACATTTTTTCTTTCAGATGTTTCACAGCTTTTGTACTTTCCAGAACAAAAAATATTCTTTATTCTAATGTCTGAACAGTGTGACAACTATATTTTATCCTACTAGGCCTCATGTCTCACTTAATGTTATGCTACATAGTAATTTGTGATCCGTCCTTAGCAATTGGCCAGCAGTGTATATACATATACAATATATGTAAACATATATATATATATATATATATATAATCCAATATAAGAATTTTTTAATATATAATCATATACATATACATACACATATATATAAATTTATACACACATATACATATACATATAGACAAAAATATAAAAATAATCATATAGTTATAAACCTAAGATAACTAAAAGTAGGAAATAGGCACACAGTATAAAAGACAAATTCCTGGCCTTAGGAACCAGGATTGCAGGTTTAAACAAGTTTTGCGGCGCCAACCTTCACCTGTAATTTGTCATACTATGTACCAAGAGGAAAGGAAAAGAGTTCTATACGTAAAATTTAAATATTAAGTCGTTAAACAAGAATATATGAACATAAACATAACCTACTAAAACGGATTTATAACGATGGCCAAGAGTGCAGTATCGTGTTTCCGCCAAATAGGGAGAGCAGAACCGCATAAAGTTACTTGCGATACGATATAAGAAACGATTAATTGCGATACGATATACGATAATAAGAAATATATATATATATATACTTTTAAAAAATCATAAAAATAAAAATCATAAAATTAGCGTAATTTATAAAGAAACTCTGAAAAATATATATTAAAGATTTAAAAAAAAAAAAAAAAAAAGAGCAAGCATGTGGCGCCATCTATTTAATAATTGTAGGATAAATTAGATATTGTCTAAATTTAAAAAAAATTACAAAACATAATAACAGAAAATAATTACATTAATATATATATATATATGTATTTTTGTATGTATATATGTATATATGCAGTCGAAGCTCTATATAACGAAGTCGCTAAATGCCGGAAAAAGTTCGTTACATGGAAAATTCGTTTTATAGAGGTTCATGTTATAATAAACTTTATGTAAATCCACATTAAAAAAAAATTAAATGCATTAACACTATATTAAACTGTAGATATTTACATATTTTTTAATATAATGTATGTTTATTTTACACGTCTTACCCATCAAAAAAAGAGAAAAAGAAAAACTGCAAAGAAAACAAGAAAAAAGAATGTCGAAGAATTTACTGTATATTCAATCTTATGAAAATAATTTTGTACTAAATATTATTGAATTTTAAGAACATTTTATTTTTTACAGCATACAAGTAATATTAAATATATATTGTTTTATATTTAGAACGCGAGGACATGGGGCATCTCCACTGAGGGTGAAAGATGATATCGAAGAGGGTTTCTAGTGAACTGGACAAAGGGGGTTAAAGGTTGTTGCACTTCTTGAATGAAACTTCCAGAACTCTTTTGCTAAAAAAGAGTGAACAAAACTTAATCACAAAAGAAAAAGTATAAATGCACTTCGCTATAAAGAGGTTATTTTACGAATAAAATCGTGAAATGTTCAAGGTTCCTGCAACAAGTTCACTATATAGAAAAATTCGCAACATAGAGGTTCGTTCTACAGTGGTTCGACTGTATGTATATATATATATATATATATATATATATATATATATATATATATATATATATATATATATATATATATATACATATATATATATATATAATATATATATATATATATATATATATATATATATATATATATATATATATATATATATATATATATATACACTGCTAAACAATTGCTAAGGATGGATAATACTATCATCCATAGCAACCACAAAATGAAAGGAAGCAAAATGTGAAAAAATTAGAATAAGTGCGGGATATTAGTAAGAAGAAGTATGAGTATGCAATTTTTTCCACGTCTGTTCATCACGTGATAGCGTTCATAAGAGCTTTAAAGGTTTTGACGCGTGTGGACAGTTGTTGTTTCAAGTCAAAGTTTTACAGGAAAGATTTAATAGACGAACTTGAAATTTTTGGCACGTCTTCCCGACATCACATACATGATTTTATGCGTGGCCGATTTATTGAAAAGATCGAAGAAGGGCGAAAAATAACAGATGTTGCCAGGGAGTTCGACATCGCTCACAGCGTTGTTTCACGGCTGTGGAAGTCATTTAAAACTACTGGAATGTGTAGTAGTCGGCACGGGGAGGTCGTGTTAGAAGTACGACGCCTGCAGAAGACAGATATATCGTCCTATCAGCAAAAGGAACAGGCGCACCACAGCTCAGCAGGTGGCAAATCAGTTTCTTGCTCACTCAGAAAAGCAGATCTCCCGAAAAACTGTTGCCAGACGTTTGAGGGGAGTAGACTATACGCACGCAGACCTGTTGTGCGTGTCCCGTTGACCAGACAGCACCGTACTGCCCGTTTGCAATGGTGTCGTGAGCATCACAATCGGACTCAACAGGACTGGGCATGCGTACTATTCTCAGATGAGAGTAGGTTCAGTCTGTCATTGGATTGTAGACTCCAACTGATCTGGCGCGAGAGTGGTACTGCTTATCGTCAAAAAATATCCAGGTAAAGGACCGATATCCGACATGCAGTATCATGGTTTGGCCGACGACATCATGATCATTGGCCGCACGCGCCTACATGTGGTTGCGAATGGGACTATGACGGACCAACAATACATTGATGAAGTTCTACTTCCTCATGATCGTCTTTTCCGTGGTGCTGTTGGTGATAAATTTGTTTTTATGGACGACAACGCAACATGTCATCGAACACTCGCTGTTCAGGATTGTCTAGACAGCAAGGGTAGTCAACATCTCGTATTGCCAGCGCGTTCTCCAGATCTAAACCCCATTGAAAATGTGTGGGATGCTTTTGGGAGGCAAGTTGCTGGTCGAAACTTTCATCTGACAAACAAGAACACCCTCATCCGTGCACTCACAGAGGAATGGTATAAATTGCCTCAACAGCTGCTGGATAATATTGTGCAAAGTATGGTACGACGTGTGGAATGTTGCATCACACTCCACAGTGGACATATCCCGTACTGATACCTTTCTTTAAGGGCCTACTGACTTTTAGATGCATTGTTAAATTTCTCCGTACGCAGATCAAATGAACATTTTTTTTTCTTTCAGATGTTTCACAGCTTTTGTACTTTCAGAACAAAAAATATTCTTTATTCTAATGTCTATGTCTGAACAGTGTGACAACTATATTTTATCCTACTAGGCCTCATGTCTCACTTAATGTTATGCTACATAGTAATTTGTGATCCGTCCTTAGCAATTGGCCAGCAGTGTATATACATATACAATATATGTAAACATATATATATATATATATATATATAATCCAATATAAGAATTTTTTAATATATAATCATATACATATACATACACATATATATAAATTTATACACACATATACATATACATATAGACAAAAATATAAAAATAATCATATAGTTATAAACCTAAGATAACTAAAAGTAGGAAATAGGCACACAGTATAAAGACAAATTCCTGGCCTTAGGAACCAGGATTGCAGGTTTAAACAAGTTTTGCGGCGCCAACCTTCACCTGTAATTTGTCATACTATGTACCAAGAGGAAAGGAAAGAGTTCTATACGTAAAATTTAAATATTAAGTCGTTAAACAAGAATATATGAACATAAACATAACCTACTAAAACGGATTTATAACGATGGCCAAGAGTGCAGTATCGTGTTTCCGCCAAATAGGGAGAGCAGAACCGCATAAAGTTACTTGCGATACGATATAAGAAACGATTAATTGCGATACGATATACGATAATAAGAAATATATATATATATATACTTTTAAAAAATCATAAAAATAAAAATCATAAAATTAGCGTAATTTATAAAGAAACTCTGAAAAATATATATTAAAGATTTAAAAAAAAAGAGCAAGCATGTGGCGCCATCTATTTAATAATTGTAGGATAAATTAGATATTGTCTAAATTTAAAAAAATTACAAAACATAATAACAGAAAATAATTACATTAATATATATATATATATGTATTTTTGTATGTATATGTATATATGCAGTCGAAGCTCTATATAACGAAGTCGCTAAATGCCGGAAAAAGTCCGTTACATGGAAAATTCGTTTTATAGAGGTTCATGTTATAATAAACTTTATGTAAATCCACATTAAAAAAATTAAATGCATTAACACTATATTAAAATGTAGATATTTACATATTTTTTAATATAATGTATGTTTATTTTACACGTCTTACCCATCAAAAAAAAAGAGAAAAAGAAAAACTGCAAAGAAAACAAGAAAAAAGAATGTCGAAGAATTTACTGTATATTCAATCTTATGAAAATAATTTTGTACTAAATATTATTGAATTTTAAGAACATTTTATTTTTTACAGCATACAAGTAATATTAAATATATATTGTTTTTATATTTAGAACGCGAGGACATGGGGCATCTCCACTGAGGGTGAAAGATGATATCGAAGAGGGTTTCTAGTGAACTGGACAAAGGGGGTTAAAGGTTGTTGCACTTCTTGAATGAAACTTCCAGAACTCTTTTGCTAAAAAAAGAGTGAACAAAAACTTAATCACAAAAGAAAAAGTATAAATGCACTTCGCTATAAAGAGGTTATTTTACGAATAAAATCGTGAAATGTTCAAGGTTCCTGCAACAAGTTCACTATATAGAAAAATTCGCAACATAGAGGTTCGTTCTACAGTGGTTCGACTGTATGTATATATATATATATATATATATATATATATATATATATATATATATATATATATATATATATATATATATATATATATATATATATATATATATATATATATATTTATATATATATATATATATATATATATATATATATATATATATATATATATATACACTGCTAAACAATTGCTAAGGATGGATAATACTATCATCCATAGCAACCACAAAATGAAAGGAAGCAAAATGTGAAAAAATTAGAATAAGTGCGGGATATTAGTAAGAAGAAGTATGAGTATGCAATTTTTTTTCCACGTCTGTTCATCACGTGATAGCGTTCATAAGAGCTTTAAAGGTTTTGACGCGTGTGGACAGTTGTTGTTTCAAGTCAAAGTTTTACAGGAAAGATTTAATAGACGAACTTGAAATTTTTGGCACGTCTTCCCGACATCACATACATGATTTTATGCGTGGCCGATTTATTGAAAAGATCGAAGAAGGGCGAAAAATAACAGATGTTGCCAGGGAGTTCGACATCGCTCACAGCGTTGTTTCACGGCTGTGGAAGTCATTTAAAACTACTGGAATGTGTAGTAGTCGGCACGGGGGAGGTCGTGTTAGAAGTACGACGCCTGCAGAAGACAGATATATCGTCCTATCAGCAAAAAGGAACAGGCGCACCACAGCTCAGCAGGTGGCAAATCAGTTTCTTGCTCACTCAGAAAAGCAGATCTCCCGAAAAACTGTTGCCAGACGTTTGAGGGGAGTAGGACTATACGCACGCAGACCTGTTGTGCGTGTCCCGTTGACCAGACAGCACCGTACTGCCCGTTTGCAATGGTGTCGTGAGCATCACAATCGGACTCAACAGGACTGGGCATGCGTACTATTCTCAGATGAGAGTAGGTTCAGTCTGTCATTGGATTGTAGACTCCAACTGATCTGGCGCGAGAGTGGTACTGCTTATCGTCCAAAAAATATCCAGGTAAAGGACCGATATCCGACATGCAGTATCATGGTTTGGCCGACGACATCATGATCATTGGCCGCACGCGCCTACATGTGGTTGCGAATGGGACTATGACGGACCAACAATACATTGATGAAGTTCTACTTCCTCATGATCGTCTTTTCCGTGGTGCTGTTGGTGATAAATTTGTTTTTATGGACGACAACGCAACATGTCATCGAACACTCGCTGTTCAGGATTGTCTAGACAGCAAGGGTAGTCAACATCTCGTATTGCCAGCGCGTTCTCCAGATCTAAACCCCATTGAAAATGTGTGGGATGCTTTTGGGAGGCAAGTTGCTGGTCGAAACTTTCATCTGACAAACAAGAACACCCTCATCCGTGCACTCACAGAGGAATGGTATAAATTGCCTCAACAGCTGCTGGATAATATTGTGCAAAGTATGGTACGACGTGTGGAATGTTGCATCACACTCCACAGTGGACATATCCCGTACTGATACCTTTCTTTAAGGGGCCTACTGACTTTTAGATGCATTGTTAAATTTCTCCGTACGCAGATCAAATGAACATTTTTTTTCTTTCAGATGTTTCACAGCTTTTGTACTTTCCAGAACAAAAAATATTCTTTATTCTAATGTCTGAACAGTGTGACAACTATATTTTATCCTACTAGGCCTCATGTCTCACTTAATGTTATGCTACATAGTAATTTGTGATCCGTCCTTAGCAATTGGCCAGCAGTGTATATACATATACAATATATGTAAACATATATATATATATATATATATATAATCCAATATAAGAATTTTTTAATATATAATCATATACATATACATACACATATATATAAATTTATACACACATATACATATACATATAGACAAAAATATAAAAATAATCATATAGTTATAAACCTAAGATAACTAAAAGTAGGAAATAGGCACACAGTATAAAGACAAATTCCTGGCCTTAGGAACCAGGATTGCAGGTTTAAACAAGTTTTGCGGCGCCAACCTTCACCTGTAATTTGTCATACTATGTACCAAGAGGAAAGGAAAGAGTTCTATACGTAAAATTTAAATATTAAGTCGTTAAACAAGAATATATGAACATAAACATAACCTACTAAAACGGATTTATAACGATGGCCAAGAGTGCAGTATCGTGTTTCCGCCAAATAGGGAGAGCAGAACCGCATAAAGTTACTTGCGATACGATATAAGAAACGATTAATTGCGATACGATATACGATAATAAGAAATATATATATATATATACTTTTAAAAAATCATAAAAATAAAAATCATAAAATTAGCGTAATTTATAAAGAAACTCTGAAAAATATATATTAAAGATTTAAAAAAAAAGAGCAAGCATGTGGCGCCATCTATTTAATAATTGTAGGATAAATTAGATATTGTCTAAATTTAAAAAAATTACAAAACATAATAACACAAAATAATTACATTAATATATATATATATATGTATTTTTGTATGTATATGTATATATGCAGTCGAAGCTCTATATAACGAAGTCGCTAAATGCCGGAAAAAGTCCGTTACATGGAAAATTCGTTTTATTGAGGTTCATGTTATAATAAACTTTATGTAAATCCACATTAAAAAATTAAATGCATTAACACTATATTAAAATGTAGATATTTACATATTTTTTAATATAATGTATGTTTATTTTACACGTCTTACCCATCAAAAAAAAAAAGAGAAAAAAAAAACTGCAAAGAAAACAAGAAAAAGAATGTCGAAGAATTTACTGTATATTCAATCTTATGAAAATAATTTTGTACTAAATATTATTGAATTTTAAGAACATTTTATTTTTTACAGCATACAAGTAATATTAAATATATATTGTGTTTTATATTTAGAACGCGAGGACATGGGGCATCTCCACTGAGGGTGAAAGATGATATCGAAGAGGGTTTCTAGTGAACTGGACAAAGGGGTTAAAGGTTGTTGCACTTCTTGAATGAAACTTCCAGAACTCTTTTGCTAAAAAAAGAGTGAACAAAAACTTAATCACAAAAGAAAAAGTATAAATGCACTTCGCTATAAAGAGGTTATTTTACGAATAAAATCGTGAAATGTTCAAGGTTCCTGCAACAAGTTCACTATATAGAAAAATTCGCAACATAGAGGTTCGTTCTACAGTGGTTCGACTGTATGTATATATATATATATATATATATATATATATATATATATATATATATATATATATATATATATATATATATATATATATACATATATATATATATATATATATATTTATATATATATATATATATATATATATATATATATATATATATATATATATATATATACACTGCTAAACAATTGCTAAGGATGGATAATACTATCATCCATAGCAACCACAAAATGAAAGGAAGCAAAATGTGAAAAAATTAGAATAAGTGCGGGATATTAGTAAGAAGAAGTATGAGTATGCAATTTTTTTCCACGTCTGTTCATCACGTGATAGCGTTCATAAGAGCTTTAAAGGTTTTGACGCGTGTGGACAGTTGTTGTTTCAAGTCAAAGTTTTACAGGAAAGATTTAATAGACGAACTTGAAATTTTTGGCACGTCTTCCCGACATCACATACATGATTTTATGCGTGGCCGATTTATTGAAAAGATCGAAGAAGGGCGAAAAATAACAGATGTTGCCAGGGAGTTCGACATCGCTCACAGCGTTGTTTCACGGCTGTGGAAGTCATTTAAAACTACTGGAATGTGTAGTAGTCGGCACGGGGGAGGTCGTGTTAGAAGTACGACGCCTGCAGAAGACAGATATATCGTCCTATCAGCAAAAGGAACAGGCGCACCACAGCTCAGCAGGTGGCAAATCAGTTTCTTGCTCACTCAGAAAAGCAGATCTCCCGAAAAACTGTTGCCAGACGTTTGAGGGGAGTAGGACTATACGCACGCAGACCTGTTGTGCGTGTCCCGTTGACCAGACAGCACCGTACTGCCCGTTTGCAATGGTGTCGTGAGCATCACAATCGGACTCAACAGGACTGGGCATGCGTACTATTCTCAGATGAGAGTAGGTTCAGTCTGTCATTGGATTGTAGACTCCAACTGATCTGGCGCGAGAGTGGTACTGCTTATCGTCCAAAAAATATCCAGGTAAAGGACCGATATCCGACATGCAGTATCATGGTTTGGCCGACGACATCATGATCATTGGCCGCACGCGCCTACATGTGGTTGCGAATGGGACTATGACGGACCAACAATACATTGATGAAGTTCTACTTCCTCATGATCGTCTTTTCCGTGGTGCTGTTGGTGATAAATTTGTTTTTATGGACGACAACGCAACATGTCATCGAACACTCGCTGTTCAGGATTGTCTAGACAGCAAGGGTAGTCAACATCTCGTATTGCCAGCGCGTTCTCCAGATCTAAACCCCATTGAAAATGTGTGGGATGCTTTTGGGAGGCAAGTTGCTGGTCGAAACTTTCATCTGACAAACAAGAACACCCTCATCCGTGCACTCACAGAGGAATGGTATAAATTGCCTCAACAGCTGCTGGATAATATTGTGCAAAGTATGGTACGACGTGTGGAATGTTGCATCACACTCCACAGTGGACATATCCCGTACTGATACCTTTCTTTAAGGGGCCTACTGACTTTTAGATGCATTGTTAAATTTCTCCGTACGCAGATCAAATGAACATTTTTTTTCTTTCAGATGTTTCACAGCTTTTGTACTTTCCAGAACAAAAAATATTCTTTATTCTAATGTCTGAACAGTGTGACAACTATATTTTATCCTACTAGGCCTCATGTCTCACTTAATGTTATGCTACATAGTAATTTGTGATCCGTCCTTAGCAATTGGCCAGCAGTGTATATACATATACAATATATGTAAACATATATATATATATATATATATATATAATCCAATATAAGAATTTTTTAATATATAATCATATACATATACATACACATATATATAAATTTATACACACATATACATATACATATAGACAAAAATATAAAAATAATCATATAGTTATAAACCTAAGATAACTAAAAGTAGGAAATAGGCACACAGTATAAAGACAAATTCCTGGCCTTAGGAACCAGGATTGCAGGTTTAAACAAGATTTGCGGCACCAACCTTCACCTGTAATTTGTCATACTATGTACCAAGAGGAAAGGAAAGAGTTCTATACGTAAAATTTAAATATTAAGTCGTTAAACAAGAATATATGAACATAAACATAACCTACTAAAACGGATTTATAACGATGGCCAAGAGTGCAGTATCGTGTTTCCGCCAAATAGGGAGAGCAGAACCGCATAAAGTTACTTGCGATACGATATAAGAAACGATTAATTGCGATACGATATACGATAATAAGAAATATATATATATATATACTTTTAAAAATCATAAAAATAAAAATCATAAAATTAGCGTAATTTATAAAAGAAACTCTGAAAAATATATATTAAAGATTTAAAAAAAAAAAAAGAGCAAGCATGTGGCGCCATCTATTTAATAATTGTAGGATAAATTAGATATTGTCTAAATTTAAAAAAATTACAAAACATAATAACAGAAAATAATTACATTAATATATATATATATATGTATTTTTGTATGTATATGTATATATGCAGTCGAAGCTCTATATAACGAAGTCGCTAAATGCCGGAAAAAGTCCGTTACATGGAAAATTCGTTTTATAGAGGTTCATGTTATAATAAACTTTATGTAAATCCACATTAAAAAATTAAATGCATTAACACTATATTAAAATGTAGATATTTACATATTTTTAATATAATGTATGTTTATTTTACACGTCTTACCCATCAAAAAAAAAAAAAAAAGAGAAAAGAAAAACTGCAAAGAAAACAAGAAAAAAAAGAATGTCGAAGAATTTACTGTATATTCAATCTTATGAAAATAATTTTGTACTAAATATTATTGAATTTTAAGAACATTTTATTTTTACAGCATACAAGTAATATTAAATATATATTGTTTTATATTTAGAACGCGAGGACATGGGGCATCTCCACTGAGGGTGAAAGATGATATCGAAGAGGGTTTCTAGTGAACTGGACAAAGGGGGTTAAAGGTTGTTGCACTTCTTGAATGAAACTTCCAGAACTCTTTTGCTAAAAAAAAGAGTGAACAAAAACTTAATCACAAAAGAAAAAGTATAAATGCACTTCGCTATAAAGAGGTTATTTTACGAATAAAATCGTGAAATGTTCAAGGTTCCTGCAACAAGTTCACTATATAGAAAAATTCGCAACATAGAGGTTCGTTCTACAGTGGTTCGACTGTATGTATATATATATATATATATATATATATATATATATATATATATATATATATATATATATATATATATATATATATATATATATATATATATATATATATATATATTTATATATATATATATATATATATATATATATATATATATATATATACACTGCTAAACAATTGCTAAGGATGGATAATACTATCATCCATAGCAACCACAAAATGAAAGGAAGCAAAATGTGAAAAATTAGAATAAGTGCGGGATATTAGTAAGAAGAAGTATGAGTATGCAATTTTTTTTTCCACGTCTGTTCATCACGTGATAGCGTTCATAAGAGCTTTAAAGGTTTTGACGCGTGTGGACAGTTGTTGTTTCAAGTCAAAGTTTTACAGGAAAGATTTAATAGACGAACTTGAAATTTTTGGCACGTCTTCCCGACATCACATACATGATTTTATGCGTGGCCGATTTATTGAAAAGATCGAAGAAGGGCGAAAAATAACAGATGTTGCCAGGAGTTCGACATCGCTCACAGCGTTGTTTCACGGCTGTGGAAGTCATTTAAAACTACTGGAATGTGTAGTAGTCGGCACGGGGGAGGTCGTGTTAGAAGTACGACGCCTGCAGAAGACAGATATATCGTCCTATCAGCAAAAGGAACAGGCGCACCACAGCTCAGCAGGTGGCAAATCAGTTTCTTGCTCACTCAGAAAAGCAGATCTCCCGAAAAACTGTTGCCAGACGTTTGAGGGGAGTAGGACTATACGCACGCAGACCTGTTGTGCGTGTCCCGTTGACCAGACAGCACCGTACTGCCCGTTTGCAATGGTGTCGTGAGCATCACAATCGGACTCAACAGGACTGGGCATGCGTACTATTCTCAGATGAGAGTAGGTTCAGTCTGTCATTGGATTGTAGACTCCAACTGATCTGGCGCGAGAGTGGTACTGCTTATCGTCCAAAAATATCCAGGTAAAGGACCGATATCCGACATGCAGTATCATAGTTTGGCCGACGACATCATGATCATTGGCCGCACGCGCCTACATGTGGTTGCGAATGGGACTATGACGGACCAACAATACATTGATGAAGTTCTACTTCCTCATGATCGTCTTTTCCGTGGTGCTGTTGGTGATAAATTTGTTTTTATGGACGACAACGCAACATGTCATCGAACACTCGCTGTTCAGGATTGTCTAGACAGCAAGGGTAGTCAACATCTCGTATTGCCAGCGCGTTCTCCAGATCTAAACCCCATTGAAAATGTGTGGGATGCTTTTGGGAGGCAAGTTGCTGGTCGAAACTTTCATCTGACAAACAAGAACACCCTCATCCGTGCACTCACAGTGGAATGGTATAAATTGCCTCAACAGCTGCTGGATAATATTGTGCAAAGTATGGTACGACGTGTGGAATGTTGCATCACACTCCACAGTGGACATATCCCGTACTGATACCTTTCTTTAAGGGGCCTACTGACTTTTAGATGCATTGTTAAATTTCTCCGTACGCAGATCAAATGAACATTTTTTTTCTTTCAGATGTTTCACAGCTTTTTGTACTTTCCAGAACAAAAAATATTCTTTATTCTAATGTCTGAACAGTGTGACAACTATATTTTATCCTACTAGGCCTCATGTCTCACTTAATGTTATGCTACATAGTAATTTGTGATCCGTCCTTAGCAATTGGCCAGCAGTGTATATACATATACAATATATGTAAACATATATATATATATATATATATAATCCAATATAAGAATTTTTTAATATATAATCATATACATATACATACACATATATATAAATTTATACACACATATACATATACATATAGACAAAAATATAAAAATAATCATATAGTTATAAACCTAAGATAACTAAAAGTAGGAAATAGGCACACAGTATAAAGACAAATTCCTGGCCTTAGGAACCAGGATTGCAGGTTTAAACAAGTTTTGCGGCGCCAACCTTCACCTGTAATTTGTCATACTATGTACCAAGAGGAAAGGAAAGAGTTCTATACGTAAAATTTAAATATTAAGTCGTTAAACAAGAATATATGAACATAAACATAACCTACTAAAACGGATTTATAACGATGGCCAAGAGTGCAGTATCGTGTTTCCGCCAAATAGGGAGAGCAGAACCGCATAAAGTTACTTGCGATACGATATAAGAAACGATTAATTGCGATACGATATACGATAATAAGAAATATATATATATATATACTTTTAAAAAATCATAAAAATAAAAATCATAAAATTAGCGTAATTTATAAAGAAACTCTGAAAAATATATATTAAAGATTTAAAAAAAAGCAAGCATGTGGCGCCATCTATTTAATAATTGTAGGATAAATTAGATATTGTCTAAATTTAAAAAAATTACAAAACATAATAACAGAAAATAATTACATTAATATATATATATATATGTATTTTTGTATGTATATGTATATATGCAGTCGAAGCTCTATATAACGAAGTCGCTAAATGCCGGAAAAAGTCCGAGTCCGTTACATGGAAAATTCGTTTTATAGAGGTTCATGTTATAATAAACTTTATGTAAATCCACATTAAAAAAATTAAATGCATTAACACTATATTAAAATGTAGATATTTACATATTTTTTAATATAATGTATGTTTATTTTACACGTCTTACCCATCAAAAAAAAAAAAAGAAAAGAAAAACTGCAAAGAAAACAAGAAAAAGAATGTCGAAGAATTTACTGTATATTCAATCTTATGAAAATAATTTTGTACTAAATATTATTGAATTTTAAGAACATTTTATTTTTTACAGCATACAAGTAATATTAAATATATATTGTTTTATATTTAGAACGCGAGGACATGGGGCATCTCCACTGAGGGTGAAAGATGATATCGAAGAGGGTTTCTAGTGAACTGGACAAAGGGGGTTAAAGGTTGTTGCACTTCTTGAATGAAACTTCCAGAACTCTTTTGCTAAAAAAGAGTGAACAAAAAACTTAATCACAAAAGAAAAAAGTATAAATGCACTTCGCTATAAAGAGGTTATTTTACGAATAAAATCGTGAAATGTTCAAGGTTCCTGCAACAAGTTCACTATATAGAAAAATTCGCAACATAGAGGTTCGTTCTACAGTGGTTCGACTGTATGTATATATATATATATATATATATATATATATATATATATATATATATATATATATATATATATATATATATATATATATATATATACATATATATATATATATATATATTTATATATATATATATATATATATATATATATATATATATATATATACACTGCTAAACAATTGCTAAGGATGGATAATACTATCATCCATAGCAACCACAAAATGAAAGGAAGCAAAATGTGGAAAATTAGAATAAGTGCGGGATATTAGTAAGAAGAAGTATGAGTATGCAATTTTTTTTTCCACGTCTGTTCATCACGTGATAGCGTTCATAAGAGCTTTAAAGGTTTTGACGCGTGTGGACAGTTGTTGTTTCAAGTCAAAGTTTTACAGGAAAGATTTAATAGACGAACTTGAAATTTTTGGCACGTCTTCCCGACATCACATACATGATTTTATGCGTGGCCGATTTATTGAAAAGATCGAAGAAGGGCGAAAAATAACAGATGTTGCCAGGGAGTTCGACATCGCTCACAGCGTTGTTTCACGGCTGTGGAAGTCATTTAAAACTACTGGAATGTGTAGTAGTCGGCACGGGGAGGTCGTGTTAGAAGTACGACGCCTGCAGAAGACAGATATATCGTCCTATCAGCAAAAAGGAACAGGCGCACCACAGCTCAGCAGGTGGCAAATCAGTTTCTTGCTCACTCAGAAAAGCAGATCTCCCGAAAAACTGTTGCCAGACGTTTGAGGGGAGTAGGACTATACGCACGCAGACCTGTTGTGCGTGTCCCGTTGACCAGACAGCACCGTACTGCCCGTTTGCAATGGTGTCGTGAGCATCACAATCGGACTCAACAGGACTGGGCATGCGTACTATTCTCAGATGAGAGTAGGTTCAGTCTGTCATTGGATTGTAGACTCCAACTGATCTGGCGCGAGAGTGGTACTGCTTATCGTCCAAAAAATATCCAGGTAAAGGACCGATATCCGACATGCAGTATCATAGTTTGGCCGACGACATCATGATCATTGGCCGCACGCGCCTACATGTGGTTGCGAATGGGACTATGACGGACCAACAATACATTGATGAAGTTCTACTTCCTCATGATCGTCTTTTCCGTGGTGCTGTTGGTGATAAATTTGTTTTTATGGACGACAACGCAACATGTCATCGAACACTCGCTGTTCAGGATTGTCTAGACAGCAAGGGTAGTCAACATCTCGTATTGCCAGCGCGTTCTCCAGATCTAAACCCCATTGAAAATGTGTGGGATGCTTTTGGGAGGCAAGTTGCTGGGCGAAACTTTCATCTGACAAACAAGAACACCCTCATCCGTGCACTCACAGAGGAATGGTATAAATTGCCTCAACAGCTGCTGGATAATATTGTGCAAAGTATGGTACGACGTGTGGAATGTTGCATCACACTCCACAGTGGACATATCCCGTACTGATACCTTTCTTTAAGGGGCCTACTGACTTTTAGATGCATTGTTAAATTTCTCCGTACGCAGATCAAATGAACATTTTTTTTTTTTTCTTTCAGATGTTTCACAGCTTTTGTACTTTCCAGAACAAAAAATATTCTTTATTCTAATGTCTGAACAGTGTGACAACTATATTTTATCCTACTAGGCCTCATGTCTCACTTAATGTTATGCTACATAGTAATTTGTGATCCGTCCTTAGCAATTGGCCAGCAGTGTATATACATATACAATATATGTAAACATATATATATATATATATATATATAATCCAATATAAGAATTTTTTAATATATAATCATATACATATACATACACATATATATAAATTTATACACACATATACATATACATATAGACAAAAATATAAAAATAATCATATAGTTATAAACCTAAGATAACTAAAAGTAGGAAATAGGCACACAGTATAAAGACAAATTCCTGGCCTTAGGAACCAGGATTGCAGGTTTAAACAAGTTTTGCGGCGCCAACCTTCACCTGTAATTTGTCATACTATGTACCAAGAGGAAAGGAAAGAGTTCTATACGTAAAATTTAAATATTAAGTCGTTAAACAAGAATATATGAACATAAACATAACCTACTAAAACGGATTTATAACGATGGCCAAGAGTGCAGTATCGTGTTTCCGCCAAATAGGGAGAGCAGAACCGCATAAAGTTACTTGCGATACGATATAAGAAACGATTAATTGCGATACGATATACGATAATAAGAAATATATATATATATATACTTTTAAAAATCATAAAAATAAAAATCATAAAATTAGCGTAATTTATAAAGAAACTCTGAAAAATATATATTAAAGATTTAAAAAAAAAAAGAGCAAGCATGTGGCGCCATCTATTTAATAATTGTAGGATAAATTAGATATTGTCTAAATTTAAAAAATTACAAAACATAATAACAGAAAATAATTACATTAATATATATATATATATATGTATTTTTGTATGTATATGTATATATGCAGTCGAAGCTCTATATAACGAAGTCGCTAAATGCCGGAAAAAGTCCGTTACATGGAAAATTCGTTTTATAGAGGTTCATGTTATAATAAACTTTATGTAAATCCACATTAAAAAATTAAATGCATTAACACTATATTAAAATGTAGATATTTACATATTTTTTAATATAATGTATGTTTATTTTACACGTCTTACCCATCAAAAAAAAGAGAAAAAGAAAAACTGCAAAGAAAACAAGAAAAAAGAATGTCGAAGAATTTACTGTATATTCAATCTTATGAAAATAATTTTGTACTAAATATTATTGAATTTTAAGAACATTTTATTTTTTACAGCATACAAGTAATATTAAATATATATTGTTTTATATTTAGAACGCGAGGACATGGGGCATCTCCACTGAGGGTGAAAGATGATATCGAAGAGGGTTTCTAGTGAACTGGACAAAGGGGGTTAAAGGTTGTTGCACTTCTTGAATGAAACTTCCAGAACTCTTTTGCTAAAAAAAGAGTGAACAAAAACTTAATCACAAAAGAAAAAGTATAAATGCACTTCGCTATAAAGAGGTTATTTTACGAATAAAATCGTAAAATGTTCAAGGTTCCTGCAACAAGTTCACTATATAGAAAAATTCGCAACATAGAGGTTCGTTCTACAGTGGTTCGACTGTATGTATATATATATATATATATATATATATATATATATATATATACATATATACATATATATATATATATATATATATATATATATATATATATATATATATATATATATACACTGCTAAACAATTGCTAAGGATGGATAATACTATCATCCATAGCAACCACAAAATGAAAGGAAGCAAAATGTGAAAAAATTAGAATAAGTGCGGGATATTAGTAAGAAGAAGTATGAGTATGCAATTTTTTTTTCCACGTCTGTTCATCACGTGATAGCGTTCATAAGAGCTTTAAAGGTTTTGACGCGTGTGGACAGTTGTTGTTTCAAGTCAAAGTTTTACAGGAAAGATTTAATAGACGAACTTGAAATTTTTGGCACGTCTTCCCGACATCACATACATGATTTTATGCGTGGCCGATTTATTGAAAAGATCGAAGAAGGGCGAAAAATAACAGATGTTGCCAGGGAGTTCGACATCGCCCACAGCGTTGTTTCACGGCTGTGGAAGTCATTTAAAACTACTGGAATGTGTAGTAGTCGGCACGGGGGAGGTCGTGTTAGAAGTACGACGCCTGCAGAAGACAGATATATCGTCCTATCAGCAAAAAGGAACAGGCGCACCACAGCTCAGCAGGTGGCAAATCAGTTTCTTGCTGCCTCAGGAAAGCAGATCTCCCGAAAAACTGTTGCCAGACGTTTGAGGGGAGGAGGACTATACACACGCAGACCTGTTGTGTGTGTCCCATTGACCAGACAGCAACGTACTGCCCGTTTGCAATGGTGTCGTGAGCATCACAATTGGACTGAACAGGACTGGGCATGCGTACTATTCTCAGATGAGAGTAGGTTCAGTCTGTCATCGGATTGTAGACGCCAACTGATCTGGCGCGAGAGTGGTACTGCTTATCGTCCAGAAAATATCCAAGAAAAGGACTGATATCCGACATGCAGTATCATGGTGTGGGCCGGCATCACGATCAATGGGCGCACGCGCCGACATGTGGTTGCGAATGGGACTATGACGGAACAACGATACATTGATGAAGTTCTACTTCCTCATGTTCGTTTTTTCCTTGGTGCTGTCGGTGATAAATTTGTTTTTATGGACGACAACGCAACATGTCATCGAACACTCGCTGTTTAGGATTGTCTAGACAGCGAAGGTATTCAAAGTCTCGTATGGCCAGCGCGTTCTCCAAATCAAAACCCCATTGAAAATGTGTGGGATACTTTGGGGAGGCAAGTTGCTGGTCGAAACTATTCTCCGACAAACAAGAACACCCTCATTCTTGCACTCACAGAGGAATGGGATAAATTGCCTCAACAGCTGCTAGATAATGCTGGCAAAGTTTGGTACGACGTGTGGAATGTTGCATCACACTCCACGGTGGACATATCCCGTACTGATACCTTTCTTTAAGGTGCCTGCTGACTTTTAGATGCATTGTTCCATTTCTCCGTACGCAGATCAAATGAACATTTTTTTTCCTTTCAAATGTTTCACAGCTTCTGTACTTTCCAGAACAATAAATATTCTTTATTCTAATGTCTGAACAGTGTGCCAACTATATTTTATCCTACTAGGCCTCATGTCTCGCTAAATGTTATGCTACATAGCAATTTGTGATCCGTCCTTAGCAATTGTCCAGCAGTATATATATATATATATATATATATATATATATATATATATATATATATATATATAATAAATAAAGAAATATGTATTATATATCAAAAATAAGAAATAATTGATAAAGAACATAACAAGAAATAGCATAATAAAAATATAAAACCTGAACATGAAGAACAAAATTAAAGAGAAACAAAAAAAGAAACTACAAAAAAGAAGAACCTAGCGAGTCAGAAAGCAATTTCGGACTTAGGACCGAATAAGTGGGGTTAAACTAGTTTGAAGGCGCCAACCTTCCCCCTTTGCAAATCGGTAGGAAAACCAAATAAAATAAAATAAACAAAACTTCAGAGTTTGGATAACTCAGAGAGTATGAAAAAACCACTCATTACTATTATGTAACAAACTCTCCCAAACTCTTAATGCAGAAAAATCACAAAATAATTACGTAAGAAAAGTAGAAAATGCTAAAACAATTACATAAGAAAAGTATCTTTCAATAAATAATATAACAAAATTTCTTTACTCACAGAGCTTTTACGAGGAGAATCAAGCGTCTTGACATTAATGAAAATCGATTTTTCACCAAGTTAAAAAATACGAAAATGCATAAACACATCTTTTGAGCTGACTTTTAAACCAGCCAGCAAAGACAGGTATAAAAAAAAAGGCGACAATAAAATACGGTAGAATTTGATTTGGTTGATTGTCAAAAATGTAAATTTGCTATGCTCTAATTTGGTTGGTTGTCAACAATATGTAAGATGTTCAAGATGTGTGTGGAAAAAATGTAATTTCTGATATGAGTGTTATGATATAATCTTCACATCAAGACCACTAACATGCTGACTTTGAAATCCTATTGTTGTGTGGTGGTTTTGGAATTCGAAGTAGCAAGACGGTTAATGTATTTGTGATGAATATAAGTTCTAAGGAAATTAAAAGGGTATTCATGATCTAAACAACCTTGAAAAAATTGTTTTATATTATTGTATTTATCTATTTTGTGGGTAGTTAAGTTATCATTTCTAAATAAAAGATTCAAAATGATATTTCTGTAAATTGATATATGCAAATTACTATTCCATACGGGAATTTTAATTATATGGAACTTAAACGAATCTCTTTTGTCAAAAATGTTACTGACTACATTATTGTTAATAAAATGCAAGTCTAAATCCAAGAATTCCACCATATTAGATTTGAAGTTAGTTTTAAGGAGCTTGAGATAATCAGGATAGAACGTAATATTTGGTTTGTATTCACTATTTTTACCAAAAATCATTATATCATCTATATAACGATAAATTAAGTAATAATCATTTACAACATGATCTATTTCAAAAAAATGTAAATATAGGTTCGCTAAACAATTACAAGCTAAACCACCCTGAGGTAATCCTTTGATCTGATTATAAAGATTCTGATCAAATGCAATGAAATTTTCTTTTAATACGATGTTAACAAGAATATCAAATGTATCTTTTTTCTTTGAAGTATATAATTCATATTTATCATAAATTAACTGTAGAATCTTAATCATATCGTCAATATCTATAGAATTAAAAAGGTCCTCGAAATCAAAGCCATGCATGGAAAAAATTAACATATCCTTAGTAACTCTAGCAATCTCTAAACTATTTTTAATTATTGCCGTGTTTTGTAAATTATCAATTAGATTTTGAAGAAGAGATTGAAAGATCTTCCCAGACCTCGTGATATATGTATTGTATCCATTAGTGATACTACGGAATTTTATAGGGCTTTTATGAAATTTTGGTTTTAAAAAATACTTGGATATTTAATATTATTTAGATGAATATTCAGTCTTTTGTTCAAAGCTAAAAGACGATTATCATCTTCTCTATAAATGTGAATTGATTTTTGAAAGGAATTATTATTTAAAATGTGGTTACATAATAATTTACTGTAAAAGTATTTACAAATTATGGCATAATTAGCAGAGACCTTATCAACATATGTAATCACAAAGTCATTTTGGATATTTTCTATTGATGATTTAAGATCTTTATACATAATTTCATTTTCAACAGTGAAATCTAATTCCCGAATTTCTGTTGCTACATAAGATCTAAATTGATTGAATGCTTCAATCGGCATTCCGTAGTTAATTGCAATTTTAAGGTAGAATTTATCTAAATCTTTTATAATTTGTTTCATAACGTTAGATTTATTTTTTGTGATCATTTTTCAGATTTATTTTTTTACATATATATATATATATATATATATATATATATATATATATATATATATATATATATATATATATATATATATATATATATATATATACACTGCTGGACAATTGCTATGGACGGATAACACAATCATCCATAGCAACCCCAAAATTAAAGGAAGCAAAATGTGGAAAATTAGAATAAGTGCGGGATATTAGTAAGAAGAAGTATGAGTATGCAAATTTTTTTCCACGTCTGTTCATCACGTGATAGCGTTCATAAGATCTTTAAAGGTTTTGACGCGTGTGGACAGTTTTTGTTTCAAGTCAAAATTTTACAGGAAAGATTTAATAGACGAAATTAAAATTTTTGGCATGTCTTCCAGACATCCCATAGATGATTTATGCGTGGCTGAATTATTGGAAAGATCGAAGAAGGGCGAAAAAAAACAGATGTTGCCAGGGAGTTCGACATCGCTCACAGCGTTGTTTCACGGCTGTGGAAGTCATTTAAAACTACTGGAATATGTAGTAGACGGCACGGGGGAGGTCGTGTTAGAAGTACGACGCCTGCTGAAGACAGATATATCGTCCTTTCAGCAAAAAAGAACAGGCGCACCACAACTCAGCAGCTGGCAAATCAGTTTCTTGCTGCCTCAGGAAAGCAGATCTCCCGAAAAACTGTTGCCAGACGTTTGAGGGGAGGAGGACAATACGCACGCAGACCTGTTGTGTGTGTCCCATTGACCAGACAGCACCGTACTGCCCGTTTGCAATGGTGTCGTGAGCATCACCATTGGACTGAACAGGACTGGGCATGCGTACTATTCTCAGATGAGAGTAGGTTCAGTCTGTCATCGGATTGTAGACGCCAACTGATCTGGCGCGAGAGTGGTACTGCTTATCGTCCAGAAAATATCCAGGAAAAGGACCGATATCCGACACGCAGTATCATGGTGTGGGCCGGCATCATGATCAATGGCCGCATGCGCCTACATGTGGTTGCGAATGGGACTATGACGGGCCAACGATACATTGATGAAGTTCTACTTCCTCATGTTCGTCTTTTCCGTTGTGCTGTCGGTGATAAATTTGTTTTTATGGACGACAACGCAACATGTCATCGAACACTCGCTGTTCAGGATTGTCTAGACAGCGAGGGTATTTAACGTCTCATATGTCCAGCGCGTTCTCCAGATCAAAACCCCATTGAAAATGTGTGGGATGCTTTGGGGAGGCAAGTTGCTGTTCGAAACTATCCTCCGACAACAAGAACACCCTCATCCGTGCACTCACAGAGGAATGGGATAAATTGCCTCAACAGCTGCTGGATAATTTTGTGCAAAGTATGGTACGACGTGTGGAATGTTGCATCACACTCCACGGTGGACATCCCGTACTGATACTTTTCTTTAAGGTGCCTGTTGACTTTTAGATGCATTGTTCCATTTCTCCGTACGCAGATCAAATGAACATTTTTTTTTCTTTCAGATGTTTCACAGCTTTTGTACCTTCCAGAACAATAAATATTCTTTATTCTAATGTCTGAACAGTTTGGCAACTATATCTTATTCTACTAGGCCTCGTGTCTTGCTTAATGTTATACTACATAGCAATTTGTGATCCGTCCTTAGCAATTGTCCAGCAGTGTATATATCTATATATATAATATATATATGTATATATATATAAATATATATGCATGTATATATACTTATATATATACATATATATATATATATATATATATATATATATATATATATATATATATATATGCAATATATATATATGTATAAAAGTAAATTCCAAAATTCTCAACTAACTTTAACATTTGTATATTTCCCTTTTACATGAATCCATAAGAAAAGTTTCAAAGATGAAAATAAAAGTTTATGTTGGTCTTCTGAAAATAAAGAAAGGTATATGATATTACTTAAAAACAGATATAAAACCCATTATTTAAGGATTTTTCATCATCTAAATACTACTTCCAAAACACAGACATACAAACCACTACACTCTTTCATATTATCTCTTCTAGAAAATGTGCCACAAATTATAAAAATATCTTAAGTTCTTTCTCCTCTTTTTCTCCTAAAAGAATTAAAGACATTTTTTTGCTTATTTCGGGAGATAATTAAGTATCATTAAACTCTTTTCAGAATCTGAAACTCAAGTATCGATTTTGGCCACTTACTTGAATTAGTCTCTAATCTTTTTAAGTACTTGGCGCAGGTGAGAGGTTGGTTGTTTTGTGTCGTTGAAAGAGAGATCAACACTGAAGGATTCCATGGTATTATGTGGCTACTAGACCGAAGGTTATTAGAACGATGTCTCGTAAGGCTTATAAATAATCTCTGGTGAGTTCTCACTATCTCGGGAAAAGTACTTTATATCTGTCTCTTTTCAAATTTTTATATTGAACATAAATCTCATTTGTATAATTACAGAAATTGCAGTTGTTTTTTTTATGCTCCACAATAGGAAATGTATATGTTTAAACATTAAACCTGTATTTTATCCAGCGTCATAATAAGAAAACATTTTGCAACAATATAGACATACGGACAAAATAATGATTTTTAATGTTGTTATTTTTGGAAGGAAATATATATACAATTATGATACATATATATATGTGTGTGTGTGTGTTAAACAATTCAATCTATATTAAATACGAATTAATATATTTAAATTTATTTTGGAGCATCATTCAAGCACAAACTGTAAAAGCAATGACACGAAGCAATATGTATGGCAATTGTTTGAATTTGGTGACATTGCGATTGCATAATTAACAAAAACTTGTAAATGATTTTTAGCTTAAATGTATTAATTTGAATTTATTACGGTTAGTATTTTAAGTTTAATAATAATAATGTTGTTTCAAAAATTACTAAAATGCTTATCAGAGCATTTTAATTATTTTAATACAAGCCTTTTATTTTTATCATTATTTATAATCTTTCGATATTGTGGTTTTTTCGTCTATATTTTGCCTTTTGATTTTTTTCGGAGTTTCATTGAAAAATTTCTATGTGCAACTCTTATAGACCTGACTTTTAATCTATTGCAAAATTTTGGATGGTTAATACATTAACCAGCTAAGAGAAAATACACCAGGTGAAAATTGTTCAGCAAGCTACAAAATAATTTGAATACTAGCTGCATGACCTGGCATTGAACAGGCCTTTTCGATTGCATAACTTTATACACGTGAAAATTTCCCAGCCCTCCTCTCTGTGACCACAATCCCAGGCACGTGTGCGATTTCTAAGTTTATATATATGTGTGTGTGTGATTAAAATCACTTTTTTTCGAAATTTCTTTCCTCTCTTTACTTCATCGGGTGGGTCTGTTTCAACTTCGCTTAGCCTGGTGTTGCACATGTTTCTTCCGAGTATATAACATTAAGCAAACAATGGACAAATTTATTGTTAAATAATTAATTTAGTAATGCATAATATAAATCAATATTGCTTTAGTATTTTTTAATATTAATTTATATCCATTTACGTTAAGGAATCAAAAAAATCTTACAGTTGCTGTTGAAACGCCTGCTTATTCCTCGATGTTTGATTTTTTTTTAAACTCGTAGAAGTAACAAACGTTTTTATTTGTGCGAGACTACATTTTCATAAACCACTGAATACAGAATACGACTTAGAAAGTAAAAAAAAAAAGATGGATAATGATCCATGAAATTTTTTTTCACTATTTAAATTAGGAAACTCTACAATTATTTAAGAGAAATGTTAATTAAAAATGTAAGAAAGCACAATTCGTTTGCATTGCTGCAACAATATAGTCCCTGTTTCGGCAGTTAGGCTAAGAACAGTTTTTTGACGCCAACTTACGTTATTTTTATAAGAATACCATTGCAACAACAATATTGGTTTGAATGTTCTCAAAGTTTTTAATAAATATCTTTTTAACTAATTGCATTGTCAGAATTCCAAAGGTCAAAATGTATTCAATGGATCATTTCCAATATGTTGGTATTTTTCTCGCTTTTCAGCGTTCAGCGGTTCTTGAGAAGATAGCCTCCCATTGATAGATACATACGTACAATTGTTTACCTTCGGATGTCAATAGTGAAGAAGATTGTGTGTATTTTTTGAGATTTTAAGCACAATGTTATTTTCTTAAGACAGTTCATAGATTGTTGCAAAATGTATGTTGTGTATGAATTTAGAAATATAACAGGTTTTATATACATATACGCACACACATACATCATACATATACATCATACATATATATATAAATACATATATATATAAATATATATATATATATATATAAATATATATTTATATATAATATATATATATATATATATATATATATATTTATATATATATATAAATTTATATATATATATATATATATATATATATATATATATATATATATATATATATATATATATTTATATATATATATAAATTTATATATATATATATATATATATATATATATATATATATATAAATATATATATATATATATATATATATATATATATATATATATATATATATATATGTTTATATTTCACTGTACAATTATGATAATATTTAGATAAAATAATATTATGAATTATGTCAATAAGAAATTTTACTTCAAATGTTACGTAAACATTCAAAATTCAATTTCATATTAAATTTTAAAAGAAGAGTGTGTTACGTTTTTCATTTTGCAATATGAAGCAATATATATTATTTGACGAAATAGGTGTAATTAAAAAGTACCTAGTATAGTTCCATGATCTTCAGACAGAAAAAAAAACACTTATGAATTACCAACAGCATGTAGAAATAAATACAAATTAATTTAATTTAGATTTTGTTGAGGGAATCATTTTATTTGGATAAACTTAATTTTGTTCATTTTTTATTTGTATTTTTGCTGTTAAAATTTTAAGGTACTCGTATATAATAGTGTTGCCATTTTCAGATGAGTTATGCAAGCTTTTTTTTCTCCAGGCAATGGATATATTTCTACTTATTAAATAATCTAACTTTTTTTGTAAGAAATTTATAAAATAACAGTCGACAAGAATTTCTAGTTTTTTGCCAGAGTGGCCTGTTTTAGAATTGCCACTGGCCATGACTTTTGACAAAGTTACCTGAGTATAATGGGAATGATATATTCAGAATTGTAAACACTTGAAGGAAAGAAGGTTCGTTGTGGGTACTTTCCATTCCAAACGAATGCGAGTACTTTACCGATCACGCCAAAACGATCGTCTTCGCGTGATGTTGGTGCTAGTTCTTATAGATATACCACCGCCACACACTGTAATGACTTCAAACAGTTATTAATTATTTAGTCAAACTATTTATTAAAGCATGAAAAACATTAAAAAAATATTCCAGAACAATTTAACTGCAAAAAGGCTCCACAGATACAGAGTCTCTTTTGCGATAAAGTCTTTATACCGCTCGCATAAGTTATTTTTCGCACAGTTATTTTTCTAAAGGTATTTTTCTTTTTAAATATTACATCTAATTGCAGTTTTCTCAGAATAGAGCACATCTTTATGTTCTGGATGCGTCCTTTGTACTATATGCATTTTTATGCATAATCAATACATGATTGAAATCCTCAAATTTAAAATTAATAATAGCTGATTTATTAGCCTTATTAATAAATTTCATTTTGATATATTGCTTAAGATTTTTTTTAACTTTTTAGGATATTCATTCAAAATATTCAGATTTTACATTTCAACGTGGAAAGTTATAAAATACATAAGTAAAAGCACTGTTTTCAAAGACTGTGTAAGCAAAAAATATGTTTAGAATTCTAAAATGTAATGCAGAATTCCATCCGAGATGACATTCCAATATACTTCAAATATTAAAAAAATATTTAACTGCATTAATATCATTCACCTGATTTGAACTTCTGTTAAATCGTTTTGCTAAAATTACTTTATTTATATCATAAATTTTATATATATTAAACATATTTATATTTTAAATTTAAAACACATTGAAAATATTTACATTTTGAATTTAATATACGTTGGAAATATTTACATTATAAATTTAATATAAATTGAAAATATTTACATTATAAAAAAATTTAATATAAATTGAAAATATTTTCATTTGAAATTCTTTGTTCGAAATAATTTGCCTTATCTTATACATATTCAATGTTAGAACAGTCAGGATACGTAGCAAATTTTGAATTTCAATAATGCGCAAACAAACTGTTTGAAAATTTTTTAGTTTAATCCGAAATAAAAAACATCAAATCTTAGATTTCCTAAGTATTCAATGTTTTTTTGACATTTACACAAATATGTTTACTGTTGATTTCCGTTATCATTATTTTATTAAATGGTTTCTATTTATATTTAACTTATTGAAATTTCTAGAAAATTCCATTTGAACATATACGAATTATCTTAAGATGAACTTGCAAGTTGGGAGAATGTATATTTACATTACATATAATTAAATTCAATACGAAGATAACTCAAAAAGATTATTTATATTTACTGATATTATTCACTTTACATGAAATACAATTCTTTTAGAGTTAAAAGTATTGTTACAAATATATACTTTTATGTATAAATAACTTCCTATAAGTTACGCTATTTCGTCATTTTTCAGGGAAATATATATATGATTGTAACGTTTATGAATACATAGGTTTTGGGACCGACATATTAGAAAAATTTGCAAAGTTTTAACATTAATTGAACATCTGATATATACAAAGAGAATGCAATCGTAAGAGTTAACCTTTTTAGAACCAGCGGAAGGAGAAAGAAGAGTTTCCCCTGGCCTTACGTTCGGAGAGTATACGCACGCACGGGAGCGGGCGAATTTTACTGCTAAGCCTAATTTCCTGTAAAAGAAAATCATCTTAAGTTTTAAATGCAATAAAAAACATACAATAAAACTTACTATTTATTATCATTGATAATATCTGTGAACATACAGTACAAAAATGTCTGCAATATTTGAAAAAAAACAATTGTGAATTTTAAAGAAAATGTTTTCCTTTTAATAAAAAAACGTACTTCTTTCGCCATGTTGATTAAAATAAAATAAATGAAATACTTATACAAAATACTATTTGGAAAATCCCCCAAACGATAAATTTACTCTCGCAAAAACTTTTGTTGTGGCTTGAACTATAATACATTTTTTTAAATAACAGCTAATATCCATTATTTATATTTAATTAATTGTTATATTGCTTATAGTCTTCTTAATATTATGTTTTCTGCCCTTATGGTTATGTAACTGTATTTGCGATAGCAACAAAAAATAATCATTATAATTTTTACTGAATTAAAATTGAGTTAGTAAGAACAAACGCTTATTTTTTTCGTTAAAAATGAGTCATCGAGTTTGTCTAAGGAAGAGCTGCTTTTTAAATGTCTTTGAATATAAAAATTATCGTTTTAAAAACAAACCACAAATAAATAAAATGCTGAAACTACTATTATAAATATGTAATGCCTAATAAACTAATAAACTTTTTCTACATTTTTTTCCAATTTAATCAAAATTTAGACTTAAATTCAGTGAGCAATATATAACGAACCTTTAATTGCGCGATTCTCGTAAAAGAGCGAAACATGTTTACATACATAATATCTCGGATCTAATTTAAAAACACTTGGAGCCGAATACACATATTGAAATTCAAAGTTTTGTGAAACATTATTGCAAAGAAAACGGACTTTAACCATCATCTAGTGCTTGTAAAAATTAATATAAAAACTTTTTAACTGAGCATACTATAGAGGGTGTATGGATTTATTCAAACACTACATGTAAATATAAATAGACGGCATTGATCAAGACACGATTAAGAGAATACGCAAACACAAATAAACAACTTATCGTTTATTTAAGCGACTTTATGAAAGTGTGTAGATAAGAGTTTAACACCATTACTACTTAAAAAATATTTAAAATTATAGTTTTTACTTATGTGAACCTGAAGAAGAGGATGAAGGCCACGGATAAAATACTCCAATAATAACGGGCCAATAACTCCTATAATTAGAAGCTTCGACGTTGCATCCACCTTGTCTACCGATTCCTCTTAGCGATTTATATCAAGCGATTTATCAGAGATAAAAATCGTCTAAAAAATATATCCTCTTTTAATTATTTGGTTGATGGTGTTGTGTACTCAATGGCCAGAGAAGTGCTGAGTGTGGAGTGGAGTGACTCAAGAGTGGCGTGTTTTAGAGTCATCACCCGACATGATTATTCTGGTCCATCTGTTTAAAATTGGCTTTTCTGATTCTTCGCTCTGATTTCTTCGTAATTATGTAAACATGAGTAAAAAGACATTGGCTCGCTTGCCCTTTACTTCTTCATGTTCGTTTTACAGAAAACTGTGAAAATCTACCTCTTTCTATCACACCTTATGTTTTTTACCGGATTTCAATACGCCTTATGTCCGAGAAGATGTTGGCAGGAGTAATTTAAATTATTAATAATGATAACAACCGATGAAAAATATCTGGAGTATTTCTTCAATTAGTTCTCAAATATAATACAGGAACCTCTTCAACTTACCTCTTGCAATTTACTAATTCAATAAGCAATCGACCAAATTTAAGCAGTCTAATCAAATAATAGCTATCTCTGACTTGTATCTGTATTTCCCATCATTGTACATACTGCTACACTTCTGTATATCACGTTTCCTCTGTAAGAAGGTAGAGATTAAACTTCTAAAACTCCTTAGAGATAAGCTCAAGTTAGAATAAGAAAGGAACTTCACAAAACCTCCCTTACAAAGTTAGTAAGCAACAATATGAACAGTTTTTATATCTCACGAATGTGTTCATTTACATGGCAGCACTTTCTTAGATCTACTTCTTATACTAAGTCACTCATAACATATGTTTGTTTCAGTTCATCGCATAAAAATTAGTAGTATTCGTATGTGTTATTCTGGAGATGTACTATACTCCTTAGCTGAAACACTAATTTACTGTAGATTGTTTATTTTAAGAAATTTTAATTGAATGTATTGAATATGTATTGCTATGTGAGAACATAGCTTTCGACTGTAATTAAAGTTAAAAAATGAGATATTTTTAGCAGTTGATAAAAGTAAAAAAATTGAAGACATTATATACAAAACTGCACATTTGTGTAGTTTAGAAAATGAGACATAATAATTTATTAAATTTAACGTTGATTACTCTAAAGCAATTGCAAATATGCACCCTTAGTTTGTTTACTTACTTGAACTGTAGCAATATATGTGCTTAATAAATAAATACATGCAGCGTTTTGTAATATAAATAATTCTCCTACTGTTGTATATGATTGTACCAAACATTTAATATATTGCTTAATTTTTAAGGGCACAATAACAGCAAATTTAAAAAAAAGCATGCTTTAAAAATAGTTTTAAGAACTATTATTCTATTGAGAGTAAATTGCATACATTATATTGAATTACAATTAAGTAGACTTTAATTTGTTATACGTTTTCTAATCAATTATATTATCTACATTTAGGAAATCTAATATTATTAAAAACATTAAAAATATATGAAGAAGAAGAGACATATCTTCAAAAAAAGTGAACACATTCAAACTTTTATTTAAACATATGCTATCTTTCCCACCTTTATCAATGAAATGACGCAAGAATAAATGTTTAGTGGAGTCTTAGGAAAACGTAAGAACATTTCTAATACTACAATTTAAAATCCTTGTAGGTTTGAAGAATTCAAAGATAGAAACACGTTTTTCACTTTCACTATCTTTACCGCAGAAAATCAATTTTTTTCCCCAGAGTTGATTGATTCACTGAACAATGTTCGTTTTTACCCCACTGCCCTTTTACGTTAAAACCATTGATACCTTTAGTCCTCTAAAACAAACAAAATGATTTTCGAATCACTGATTAAGTGAAAGGAGCGAATGGTCCGGGCTTTTCTTTCTATCCGCTGTTACTTTTCTAACTTCGTTATTTTTCTACAGAAACCCAGAAAAAGTGAAGCATTTATTTTAAATGGCACGCAGAATTTAAGTTTGACGAAATCCTCTTTCCACCTTGATCGGTTCTCTTTGATGAGGTCATTTGAAATATTTTGTGAAACACTTTTTCGAAAATAATTTTTATTCCATGTTCTAATTGACCATTATATTATACGTATGAAAGTATCCGATTACGTTCGGAATCCTGATTTTTCAAAAACGTATATCTGAATAATTTTTTGCAACTTTTAGTATCACTTGAATTAGAATACCAATTGATATATTTAACACTAGATTGCCTAAAGGAGTATTTTTGGCTGTTTTTTAGTTTCTATTAGAAAAGCAATAGTGTATATAATGATACAATTTCTTAAACTTTATTAGAATACATGTTTTCTCAAGTGAAGTAAATATATTTTATTGTTAATAATTCCAAATAACTGGTTATATGAGTGTAAATAATATAAAAAATATTAAAAATTAATTTTAAACAAATTTATTTGCACATTAATTATTCTTTCACAATGCAGTCATTTTGACTACCATCGGGCAATAAAGGTACCGTGAAATCCAGCGCATAATGCGCACCTATACTTTCAAGCTAAAATTTCAAATGTTTAGTTATATTCGCCGTATAACACGAACCCTATTATGTAAGGAGAAACCTGAAGTATACTTATGCAATTTTTCCTATGCTTTTAAGTCATTTATTCTAGGCATTATCCCAGGCTTTTTTAAAATTAGTATAATTCATCAACTACAACACTTTAAATTCCCTAGTTGTGTCATTTCTATTAAATAAACAGTTTTTTATGTATGCCAGTGCTTCTCATATTTTCCCTAATGGCAACCCAGTTTTTAACCATCACTTTTATCGCCCCTTCCCCTTATACAATAAAAAGGCGCTTTGTGGGGGGCGCTAAAGCTACAATACGATCTTAAGGTATCCGACTACCCTAAAACCATGATTTTTTTTTTTTTCAAAAAAAATTGGCAAATTTTTTTATGACTTTATGTTATAGACCATTTTATTAACTTAATAACAATACCAAGTACTTCATTTTCCTCCACTAGAACAAAAACTACAAGCGTTTTTAGTAAAAGCAAAAGCCACAACTTTACACAAGATGTCAAACTTTTTAAAATGCGTTTTACTCGAAATGTGTTTTTTCGAAAAACTCAAACGGGGACCACGATTGCTCAAATGTTTTGAAAATAATTAGCTGAAATTTTTTGCTTATGTTCTGCATAACAGTAGAAGTGTTTTGATTTTCAGATTTATCAATAACTGTTTTATTTCAAAATTTGCAAAGTTCTTTATGTGAATAAAGTCAATGTTTTTTTAAGCAATTTCGTATAATGACTTAGACAAAGTGCTCTAGTTTTTGTAAAAATTAAAATATATCTTATCATGAAGATCACTTCAAACAGTAATAACAACGTAACACATCAAAATTGAAAAATTGAGAATTTGTTCATAAAATCTTTGTAGAGAGCGGGCCCCGTTTATGTAATTTTTGTACATTTTTACTAGTTTTTCCCATTTTAATAATAATAAAAAATTTTTCTTTTACCAATTTTAGGATTTTTTCTTAAAATATACTAAATAAATATAAAAAAATCTCAAAAAAGATCTCCATATCTCCTTTTTTTCAAAAAAAAGTTGTCGCAAGTAGTCGGATACCTTAATTATAAACCATACAAATTAACAAGATAAGTATTAAATTTTAAATATTTGTTACTTTGAAGTAATATGTATTTTAAACAGATTACTATTAAGTAATAGGATAATTATTGTTACTTTTTCTTTTCTCTAATTTTTAAATTGAAACAAATTGCAAAATGATATGATATTTGATTAAAAATTTATTTCATCCATTATCCATTTCCAAAAGTATAAATGTCATTAGAAAAAGAGTCTAGTCTATGTTGCACTCTATCATATCCATCACATTTGGCATTAATTTTTAAACTGAGTTATAAGCAAAATTATTTAACCCGAGAAAGCAGGCGCTCACTCGATACTAACTAAATAGTCGTCAAAGGTAACTGAATCACCCCAAATGTTTCTTTTGTTTTTTTTACAATTACTTTTATTGTGTACACGATAAAAATCACAATCCCAGTGAACAATTTAACTAAGAGAAAATATACTTACCTACTTGCAAGATTTTTTAATTTTTCTTTTTTTTTAATTATTTGAGCAAAAATCCATTAAAGTGAGCTAAAATATTTCAAACCGTAATAAAGGACACGAATCGCAGACACTTTTCATTAACACTACAGAAATGCTATTTCCAAGAAAAACCGTTATATTTTTTATTCATATTATTGTAGTTTAGCTGTCCTTCGACTTTGAGCCACGCACGACCGCTCTCGTGTTAAGTGTATTCAATATAAAAATATGGATGTTATTTCTAAAAAACAAATTGTGTAAAACGCTCATTTCATCATGCTTTACATGTTTCAGAATTTCCATAAAATAAATCTTGGTCAAATAATCCTTCAAGTACATAACTAATCATACCAATAAGTTTCTATGTTAAACGATAAATATGCTAATGACTGAAGCAAATCTGCTTGCTGGGTGAAAAGTGAACAAGTCTTCATTTTCTCTCTACATATATTGTATCGCATTTCAATAATAATGATAACAGTGATGAATTTTTTATCTTCCTAATAGTTTCTCTGAATCTGAGGTTTTTATGAAAGAGTAGTATTTAAGGTTTAAAAAGAAAACGTAATAAAAAATCCCTCATCATGCCATTACAGTAAATCAAACAAAATGGGGGATTTTTTTTTGTTTTCTTGTTATATTTGTTTATTTATTGATATGATCAGATTGTTGTTGATAAATGCATGTAAGTGGAATTTTTTTTTGATGAAGTATTCACCAGCTGATATATCTAAATCATATCAGTGTAAATGTATTTTTTAAATGTCAGAAAGTATTTTGTTTCCAGTAAATTAATTTTTTAAACCTATTATTTCCGATATATCGATTCCCCTTTCGACAAGCTTTCCCCTTGTAGGGTTGTCACACCCCTGGGGCGGGGCACGCCCCACAGTTTGAGAAACACTGATGAATGTAGACACCTAATTCCTTTAATACACATTTCTTTGTTTTTACTTTTGAAGCTATCATTTTTATACCAGGTGTATAAATCACACCCGTAAATTTCGATCATATTGTTTGGGTACAAACGGCACGTTATACGTCGGATTCTACGGTATATCGTAAATTTAAGTTTTCTAGTGTTAAAAAGACATTGTTTCTATAAATATTTTTAAATTCAGTTGTTAAAATAAAAATATTTTAAAACATTATATTTTTTCAACATTAAATCAAGACTATCCTACTTAAATGGGTAAAAATATAAAAAGTATTAGTCAGTATTAGGGAAATCTACGAATTACATAAATGTACTCCCCATTCGTGAATATGCCTACCTGAATTCGTAAAGCAATCACATTTGTGTATAATACTTATGTATTCCCATTCTTTACAATTCACTCACATCTCTCTCTCTAGTTGAAATTAAATAAACTCAGTAATACTTCAAATACAAAAAAACATGGAATAATTTGGGAAAATGCAATACATACTGTGAATTTTCTATAACTTATACCATTTTTTATATAAAATTGTGTAGTTACTTTAATCATTTATCGACTGTAGGAATAAGGAAAACTAAAAATAAATTAATATTTTCTTTAAATAACTTGTTGTTTTCGTTCTATCGCTGTGAAAACATTTATATATATATATATATATATATATATATATATATATATATATATATATATATATATATATATTTCTTATTATCGTATCGCAATTAATTTTATGCGGTTCTGCTCTCACCCCTATTTGGCGGGAACACGTTACTGTACTCTTGGCCATCGTTTTAACTCCGAATTAGTAGGTTATGTTTTTATTCCTATGTTATTTAGTTTAATCATTTTTTAATATTTAAATTCTACATATATAATTCTTTTCTTTCCTCTTGGTACATAGTATGACAAATTACGGGTGAAGGTTGCCGCTGCAAAACTTGTTTAAACCTGCAATCCTGGTTCCTAAGGCCAGGAGTTTGTCTTTATACTATGTGCCTTCTTCCTAATTTTAGTTATCTTAGGTATATAACTATATGTCTATTTTTATATTTTTGTTTATATATTTGTGTATATGTATATATATGTATAAATTTATGTATAAATTTATTTTTTTTAAATATGTGTATGTATATATGTATATAGTTATATATTGAAAAAAAAATTGGATTATATTGGATTATATATATATATATATATATATATAAATAAATACATATATATACATACATATATATATGTACATACATATATATATATACATATATATACAAATATATATACATATATATATGTATATATATATACATATATATATATATACATACATATATATACATATATATATATATGTGTGTGTGTGTGTGTGTGTGCGTGTTGTGTGTATGTGTGTTTGTGTGTGTTGTGTGCGTATGTGTGTTTGTGTGTGTGGTGTGTGTATGTGTGTGTACATTAAAAGTAAGCATTCTGTTAAATAAAATTATAATTTGATTTTGAAATTTGTGCGTAGTAGTAATTATTTTTCAAAATGTGTTGCAATGTGCTGAAACAAGACTTTAGACACTTAAGGGATATTTTTTTTAAATAATATAATATTTAACTAACAGTAATTTTAATTAAATAATCTTTATACTAATAGAACTTTCTACATTAATTGAAAATTTGCGCAAATTATGTTTATTTTTTTTTCTCGTGCAATTCCTTTCAATCGTTCACTAATTTCAATAATTAATATCTTACTAGAGACATTTACCACTGCCATATTATTTACAGAATTTACGTATTATTACTCATTATTACTTATTATTTTTACTGGATTTATTTACAAAAGAATATCAAAATATTAGAATTATATATCGTGAGTTTTGTTATATTAATAATACTGAACCAATTACAAATTCCCAACGGAATTACGTTGCACACAATTGACAATTTTTAAATCAGATACGAAATATTTCCTAGCAGATAATAATACTAAATAATTTATTTAAGCAAATATAATGTAATTGAGTAATTGCAATCACCACACATTTCCAATGAAAATATTTAAACAATTTCCTCCATAAGATAATTAAACAGACTAAGTTTTTAAAAGTATTACGACAATGTGTTCATGCACATTGCAAAAAACAATAGTTTATATAAGGTACTAAAATTCTCTAAGGTGCTGTTTAAGGAACTTTTGAAATATACCAATTGCACCATAAATAATTTTCTATTGAAGGAATACGTGATTTCTGGAAAATCAATCTCATTAATTGCTTTGAACACTACAAAATTATTCAAAACTAATATGTTTCAAAATTGTGTTTTTAATTCATCTACTTCATTTTATTGCTACTGAAATAATAAATATGCATTGATTTTCTATTAACCTAATAAATATTCAAATAACTTTTATTTCTGACCATATGTTTAACTTAATCACTTTTATGTCCAATTACATTGAGAAAAATGTGACGTAAGAGATCTCATAATACCACTTATATATTCTCTGAGGTGACATTATCTTCTCTAAATTAGACCTTTAAAATAACCACCCATGATATTATGTATCTAATTGCAAGATGAAACGTGAGAATTAAATCCCTGTGTATTTTAAGGAGTCAACATATTGGATGTGAATAATAACCATAACTATCCACACAGAATCAGAGCCAGCGGCACATGCAGAGAATCATAATTGAGTCTATTAGAAGCCATCACCAGGGATTTATGTATTTCGAAAGCTTATTGAAGCTAGTAAACTAGTAAGTTGGAATATTAAGGTTAAATTAGATATCCACAAATTAAGTCTCTGAAATTTACACTTGGCGTACATTACAATAAATTGCTTAAAAAGTAGTACTGTTATTACTGACACTGTGTATTTTTGGATAGTTTATGATCAATTATGTGCCATGCATTAATTTCAGAGTCATATTCCATTTTCCTTCAAGTCATTTTAAGCGAATATTTTTAGTTTTGATGCTATGGTTAAATTCAAGAGTTCTTATAAATTAGAAAATAATTATGATCATACCTGTATAATCTTTTAGAAGATTTGGTTTTGTGGAAAATTACATTAAAAGTTAAATGAATTGTGTAACAATATTCGCTCATTAAATAGACAAAGAATAAAGCTATTCAGACAACTTAAATAATTATGATAAAGTTTCATTTATTTTTTATTAAATATAATAAATTAAATTAAATAGTTAATAATACATATAAATATCTTTGAATAAACTTCTACATTCCAAATACGAACAAAGTTAATGATGAAATGACTTACAACTCAATATAAATAAACTGAAACTTTTCCAAAATTTAATATTCAGAGTGACGTTTAGTGCTATCAGCCCAAATTTTTGTTAATTGTTGGTTTTAAAGACTAAAATAAAACTGTAGCATTTTTCTCATTCTTTAAACGTGTTACACGAATACGATCACAAACTTTTCGCCGTGTTATATCGATCAATTTTATACGAACCTTTGTTATGGGGAGCCTTCGGTATTAAGATGTAGCTGTGATAGATGGATAAAATTTAAACTGAATACTGATTAATTCTTATGCATACATGAATTGAATACACTAATGTTGATTTTATTTTTATTTTGGAAGGTCGTGGATTGAATTAATCTATAGTATAACACTTTAAAACCCGAATTATTTTTATTTTTAAAAATTAAAATCTTATGTGTATTAATACTATACGGACCCCAATGAGACTAGAAAAAATATAAAAAAAAATTCCCGCTGCCCCCCTGGCACGCAAACAATACCTGCACGATCGAGCGGGTTGGGCGTTATCTGTGTAACAAGTCACCTATGAAATTTTACGAGTATACATTTTTACCTCTAAGGTGAAAGGAAAATCAATCATAATTCAACTAAAATTGTTACACAAATAAAGAAATTATTGATGTACAATTAACTCTTTTACTAATGCATTATTAATTTACTATAAAAATCTTTTGTTTTGCTTTTGACAAGTATAAATAGCAATTGCAATTTTCACAACATGATTTAAAACTGCTTTTTAGTTTCGAAATCTGCACTTGCGAGGCCTTGAAATGTCCTCCACACATCGAAATGGCTATACTTGAAAAGCTTTTTATCCTGCTATGACCAGAATAAAAGTCATGACATGTATAGCAGGTGAATTATAGCGCTTCGATCTTTTTGCTAGTGACAACACTTTCTTCATCGTCAGTTGAAATACTTTTGTTAGTAGGTGGAGAGACTGATAATGCCTCTAACTTAATTTGAAGTGATTCATTTTGTTTTTTAGAGAAATTTTATTCGATATTGCATCTTGTTTGCACAGAAACCAAGAATGTGCAACAGCTAAATCAATGCAATGAATGTATTCAAGAGACTTTAATGGTAAACACTAATCCAAAATTGTCTTTCCATTTCAAAGATTCCCTTGTTTTTCTTCATCGCTCTCATGTGAACTTGAATGCCTTCCAGTATAGACGATTCACATGTTTTCTTTTCACCATTGTCATCATCCGAAAGATCATGAAGTGAAATCTGATTTCTTCATGAATTGAAAATTTTCTTCTGTGGTAATTCTTCTCCTTTTAGACACCTGAAAAAGTTTTTGGTTAAAAGTTAGCACAATATTCCATGAAAAATAGTAAAATGTATCAGAAATATCTATTATATATATATATATATATATATATATATATATATATATATATATACATATACACTGCTGGACAATTTCTAAGGACGGATCACAAATTACTATGTAGCATAACTATAAGTGAGACATGAGGCTAGTAGAATAAAATATAGTTGCCACACTGTTCAGACATTAGAATAAAGAATATTTATTGTTCTGGAAAGTACAAAAGCTGTGAAACATCTGAAAAAAATGTTCATTTGATCTGCGTATGGAGAAATGGAACAATGCATCTAAAAGTCAGCAGACACCTTAAAGAAATGTATCAGTATGTATATGTCCACCGTGGAGTGTGATGCAACATTCCTCACGTCGTACCATACTTTGCACAACATTATCCAGCAGCTGTTGAGGCAATTTATCCCATTCCTCTGTGAGGGCACAAATGAGGGTGTTCTTGATTGTCGGAGGATAGTTTCGACCAGCAACTTGCCTCCCCAAAGCATCCCACACATTTTCCATAGGGTTTAGATCTGGAGAACGCGCTGGCCATACGAGACGTTGAATACCCTCGCTGTCAAGACAATCCTAAACAGCGAGTGTAAAATGACATGTTGCGTTGTCGTCCATAAAAACAAATTTATCACCGACAGCACAACGTAAAAGACGAACATGAGGAAATAGAACTTCATCAATGTATCGTTGGCCCGTCATAGTCCCATTCGCAACCACGTGTAGGCGCGTGCGGCCATTGATCATGATGCCGGCCCACACCATGATACTGCATGTCAGATATCGGTCCTTTTCCTGGATATTTTCTGGATGGTAAGCAGTACCACTCTCGCGCCAGATCAGTTGGCGTCTACAATCCGATGACAGACTGAACCTACTCTCATCTGAGAATAGTACGCATGCCCAGTCCTGTTCAGTCCCATTGTGATGCTCACGACACCTTTGCAAACGGGCAGTACGGTGCTGTCTGGTCAATGGTACACACACAACAGGTCTGCGTGCGTATAGTCCTCCTCCCCTCAAACGTCTGGCAACAGTTTTTCTGGAGATCTGCTTTCCTGAGGCAGCAAGAAACTGATTTGCCACCTGCTGAGTTGTGGTGCGCCTGTTCCTTTTTGCTGATAGGACGATATATCTGTCTTCTACAGGCGTCGTACTTCTAACACGACCTCCCCCGTGCAGTCTACTACACACATTCCAGTAGTTTTAAATGACTTCCACAGCCGTGAATCAACGCTGTGAGCGATGTCGAACTCCCTGGCAACATCTGTTATTTTTCGCCTTTCTGCGATCTTTCCAATAATTCGGCCACGCATAAAATCATCTATTTGATGTCGGAAAGACATGACAAAAGTTTTAAGTTCTTCTATTAAATATTTCCTGTAAAACTTTGACTTGAAACAACAACTGTCCACACGCGTCAAAACCTTCAAAGCTCTTATGAACGCTATCACGTGATGAACAGACGTGAAAAAAAATTACATACTCATACTTCTTCTTACTAATATCCTGCACTTATTCTAATTTTCCACATTTTGCTTCCTTTCATTTTGTGGTTGCTATGGATGATAGTGTTATCCGTCCTTAGCAATTGTCCAGTAGTATATATATATATATAATTAAACCACACCATACTAACTCCCACAGGAAAATACAGATTTTTTGGGGAGAGGAGAAGATATATGGATGTAGATATCTGTGGGGAGGATAAAAATGCCATACTCCTCTACAAATATTTGAAAAAGAAATTTAATTGCAAAAAAGACAGAGAAAGAAAAAAAAGGAACTCAACCATGGCGACCCCCAAGAAAATTTGGTGTTAATTATATAACTTATATTACTATTGTAACTTTATATTTAAATTTTATGTAGTCTTTCATCAAAATTATGGAAACAGAAAAGAAAATTCGCATGGCAAGTAAGTACTTACCTTTACAGCTCCAGTCACTCAAGTAAAGCCCAACCCGCACGATCACGTGGATAATGAAATCCTGAGTCTTACAAGCAACCATAATAATGTATAATTAATGTGTTTTTTTATTTTACAAGTATTGAAACATTAATACAAAAATTTGTATATAATCAATTAGAAATATATATTGGTAGTTACCTTTTTACGACGGATAAAATAAAAGCGTGTTTTCGTTGTATTTGAAAACAAAGCTAGATTTGTTAGCTGAAAGTAAAACATGGACGGCAACTATCGTTTGTTTATAAAAAGTAACACTTTCCGCTTTCTGCAAACCGGATCAATCGTTAGATTTGCGATTTTCTTGCATACGATTATTCCAGAAGCAAAGGCTTAACCCGCATGATTGTGTGGATAGGTTTTAAAGGTATATAGGAAATAGAAGCCTACTGAGGAATTATGTCATTTCACTTGAAAGTCCTTAGGGACTGTTAAATGCACAGTGAAAGTTGGAAGTTAATACAACTGAAAGTACGTATTACATGCAAGGTTACATGCATAATTGGTAAACAATCCACATGTCCCTCAAAGACGATGCAAGATTCGGAAGATCACCAATCACTCACGATGCTCCCACAGTGAGAAAGGGGATAACTTTACCTTTTTTTTACGTAACAGTAATTTCCCTCACTTAAATGTTCATGAGTAAGATTGATCTTTGCTGCAACAGTGTGTGAAACACCATTCATACAGAACAGTCCATATCAAATAAGTCAGTATATGCTAGATTACACACTTACTGACTAACTTTCAATAGTCCGCGGCTTGTTAACTTAAGATATTGCATCTTTTGGAGCAAAACAGGGATTCGTTTGTTACTTATGGTTTGGTGTTGGTTCAAGCAATTTGCTTCAGAAATCAGAGACATATCAAAGAAGTTAAATCCCTAAGATTCCCCTCCAAGAAGATTTATGTGAGGGTGTATGTTAAAAAACTAATGTGCTTTTGAAGTGAATATTTCCTTAGCTGCATTATGCTGTCGAGAGAATCTAAGGTAAGTTTTAAATTCGGCTGCGTTACACTTAATCGAACTTTTTGGTTACACTTATCAATCGTTTTTGAGTAGATGACGTTCACTCTGTTTTGAATTGAAAGCATTTTAGACACGTGTTCTTTTAAATTAAAAAAAAAATCCATGCACACGTTACGCCGTGCAGATTTATTATTTTTATTTAAATATTACTGTCATACAGGCCACTTCCTCTCAACTCATGAGAGTGAACGACAGAAAAGGAGCACAAGCAAGAATGATTGAAAAAAATGTAGGAGTAATGGAACATGAAGAAAGTCAAAACATGATATCTATTTTTCGATTCAATAGCAGGAGCATTTCAGCAAACAAATGTGACAAAAGAATAAAAATACGAATTCTAATGAAGTTAATTGGGGGAGAAAATTGTTAACATTGTGGTTCATATTAGTGATGACAAAGAAACTACGAAATTAGGAGAAAATAAAAGTATATAAAGCGAAAAAGTACAAACCCTTTCCTTAAGTTTTCCTAGAGAATTTTAAGAAAATCAAACGGCTCTCAAAGGATACTTTTTTGCCTCGTATAGTGTATGGCTTTATATAAGTTATACACTGGTGTGCAAAAATTAAGGACGAGACGGTTTTTTCAATATAACTTTGTACAAAGGCTTTCCAAATCAACACATTTAATACCGTAAGATCCCCAATACGTAAGGACATGTGTAATGTAAGCAACACTTACTAAAAGAGAAATCAGAGGGATAAAAAGAAGCTTGATTGAAAAAGTAGCATGGAGCGCAATGCGACTAAAGGCCGAAACATCCCTGTGATGGGTGTCCAGCAAGGAACATCCGGTCTTTAGTAGGGGATATGATCTCCCCTGACTGCTAGGCAGGTTTCACAGCGTCTGCCCATGCTGAGAATGAGGGTGTCAATGAGTTGTTGATTCATGGCTGCCCATTCGTCTTGCAGCGCCAATCGAAGCTCCCGTATCGTTACTGGTGGTAAGGTACGAGCTGCGAAGAGTCTGCCTAGAAAATCTTATACATGCTCTATGGGATTGAGATCCGGAGATCGTGCCGGCCAATCCCTACGTTCAATATCTTCACTCTCTAAGAGCTGTTCGGAAGCTATTGTGCGATGTCATGGTGCATTGCCATCCATGAAAAGGAACTGCAGACCCATAGCGCCTCTAAAAAGACGCACATATGGAAGAAGAATCTCGTTACAATAACGGGTCCCGTTGACTGAACCTGCGTCGAAGATGTGAAGGTATGTACGACTACGAAGCATGATGCCTCCCCAAACGAGAACACCGCGACCTCCATACCTGTCCCTTTCAATGATGTTCGAGGGATGATTGCAGCTTCCCCGCGCTCTCCAGATGAGTATGCGATGAGAATCGCTACTCAAAATGAATCTGCTCTCATCTGTAAAAAGTACTCGTCCCCATTCATTGTCTCTCCAATTCCGGTGTTCCCGTCACCACAGAAAACGCTTTCTCCGATGGGCAGGCGTTAAAGGTACACACCGTACTGGGCGTCGTTCAAACAGACCACCACCGTGCAGTCTTCTGGCCACGGTAAAACGCGATATCGGTCGTCCAGTCGCCTGTGTCGTGTGTCTAGCGATTTCTCCCGCTGTCTGCCGCCTGTTTCTTCTGGCCTGTAAGACAATGTACCGGTCATCTGCGGGTGTGGTTCCTTGTGGGCGACCACTACTGAACCCCCGGATAGCTGTTCCTGTTGTTTGAAATTGTCGCCAAAGTCATGAAACGATGCTGTGGGAAATTCCGAACTCTGCAGCCACACTTGTCACACTGCGGCCTTCCTCCAACTTCCCAATGATTCGACCTCGGGTAAAAGCATCCAGATGTTGTCTAACAGATTGATTATTCCCCATTTCTCACTCAGGAAGCAACTCGGTGTGATTTTAACTGATATACGGCTTGCAATCTCTTTGCCAGAAATACTGATTTTACACCGACAACATGCTTTATACTACTCAGACACTCCCCCATTACGTCTACCTGCATATCTGCGCATGTGCTACCGTACATCACCTTACTTAATCACCTGATTGGTATTTCTGTCCGATCTGCCTCTTCGTTCAGCTGATATGCTAATTTTTCGACTTCATCCTTAATTTTTGCACACCAGTGTATATACTTTACTTACTATTACAACGGTATTGACGACATTATACAAAATGAAGCACATGGTTGCCATTTCAGCGAGTACACAACATCGGAAATTAGAGTTGCAAACTTGGTGAGTTGTCATAATCGGTGTGATCGTACGTGCCATATAAAACACATATATCTTAAACAATTATAATCTACATAAATAATTTTACTATAAATATTTTAAATATTTGGATGAAATGGCATTTATATAAATCGTATATACTCATATATAAGTAAAATAATGCATAATTATTTAAGTATGGCCCTATAAACAAAATTGATGAAATAAAAAAATCCACGTATGAATGAACACGAAAAAAAAAAGAACTTTTTTTGGAAAGCTGAAATCTAATTTTTTTGACAATTTGAGATTTTTACATTTTCTAACTGTATAGATTTTAACCTTTCTAAAAACACCTTACTTCAACCTCAAGGGTATTTAGAAGCCCTTAAAACGTATTTTAAAATAATCATTTAATTTGGGCCACGCCCATTTTAATGGTGAAAATTGTAAACAAATTACTTTGTTTTTGCTTAAAAGTGTAACGACTGATGTAAACCAAAACATGTATCTTTTATTTTAAATTGAGCCTTTTATTTTTTTTTTTATTTCTTAGTCGATTAGAAGTCTCACTGTATACATTAAAATCAATTTATCTTAAAATGTAAATTTTAATGTGCGATGTACCTTTTCTGAGAAACTACTGTTCACAGGTATGTAAATTTTTTTATGAATTATTTATAATGATTTCTAATATATACTAAAATGACCTTTTTGTAAAAAAACTCAAAAATTTAATTTTTACAAATTGTTTAAGTAAAAAATGGGTCAAATTTCGCAATGTTTGATAAAACATTTCATAATTTATTAAAAAATTCAAAATTAGCTAAAAGCTCATTTTAGTATAGTCAGAGAGGTGTACTTTAATAGTATGAAAAATTTCAAGCATGTACATAAAACAGGTTTTGATAAAAGGTACATCCAAAATAGCCAATTTAACATTGTCAGTATAAAGAAACGGAGATGTTTCCAACTCTCCTTAACCTTCGCATGCGAAAATGTCGTAAAAGTAAAATTAGCACATCCAAAAAAACAACTGGATACTCTGGTCCATAATAAGGCAGAATATTCCACTTCTATCATGTGGTCATAAGCACGCACAGATAATTTCCTTTTTAACAAGTCATTTAAACACACTATAAGTGGAGAAGGATCTAACAATCTGCAGTACCTATTAATGAATTCAGTCGAATATAATGTGTGATTATCTAATCAGAAAGCGACACTGTAAAAGTTATCGTAGACATCCTCAATCTTTCAGACAATGAATTTCCTCACTCATCTGGAGGCGCAATTGAAGAATCAAAAGGATGTGGCTGAAACGTTTAGTAACATTTTATCTACTTTTGCCAACTTGCTTGGAAATAGTTTTTCGGTTATTTTCAACATTTACAAATACTTATAAACATTTAAATATTTTAGTATCTATATTTAGTTGTAAAATAAAAAGTAGAAAAAAGTAATTATTTTTCATTATGACGCATCATTTCCATTTCGTACTTTCAAAACAATGCACGTAAAGTGATAACATTGAAAGGTAAGTGCTTTCATCACTACACCTAACACTGTAAGAACTTATATTCAGATAGAAAAAAAATGGGATAGTAACGTATAATTCGATCACAGATTAACTTTATCTAAATGAGTTTTGTTATTGGCAACGTTGTTATTTAAACGAGTTTAACTACAGAAACTGAATAATTTTTATGATCAGTTCGATGAAGTACAATAAATATAATTTTCCCATTTCACACACACGCATGTCGTACTTTTAAATTTATTAATAAATGAACGTGTCTTCAATAAATATTGCAGATTCCAAATATCACAAATATAATATGACGTAGACAAAAATAAACTGATATTAAAGATACGAAATGTGCTAGATGCGTTCTAGTATGTAGCTGCATTATGAAAATTATGATTCAAAAAAGTACCATTCATTAAATATAACCTGTTATTCACTTAACATCAAACAAAGAAATGGGTCTATGTATAAGTTTATTTTTTCCATTTAACTTTGTCAGGATTATGTTATTAATTTCGGTATTTTACCGTTTCACCGGCACAATTTTCGCCAAGGAGGCCTTTTTAGCGAAAATACATAACATGCTCACGGAAAAATGTTAATAAATGTTAGCTCACAACGGCTTTTCATCGATTTCTTATAAGTTATGAAAAATACATCATTGATAAGAAAACACAACGACTTACTTTGGAATGTTACCAGAGGGAATATTTTGCTTGAGGTTGGTTGTGTATCATTTTGGTGACTTTTTCTTTTGCGCCTACGTAACGGAAAAATACCTTAATTCACTTCTGCTGGGAAGTTTAACTGTCTATTCACATTTAACAATATATTCTATATTGAGTTTGATTAATGATATACTTGTGTAATCGAAAAACTATGCGTAATTTAGAAATGTATTTAAAATTTAAGACACAAATTTATGTTGGTCATACCTTTATATTTCCTTGAAAAATAAACTTAAATCAAATACATTATTTTACACTTTTTTCAGTGTGTTAAGTTAGTTTTTGTCTGAATATTTATATAATCACTACAAAAAATGTATAAAATTAATATTACGTACATTACGCTCAAAATTGCTTGATCAATGAACTAATATCTACATAAATACCATTAACTATTTTCAAATAGATTATTAGAACACACTCATGAACAAAAAAAATTAACGCACCAAGTAATAATGTAGCATAAAAGTACATGTCGGGGAGATATGCAAATTATTAGAAATGCAGCGTGATTGCAAATTACATATAACCAGTAGAGGGCTTTTAACGTCGTTTTTCGGGGAGTAAAAAATCAGTAACCAAAGCTTGTTTGAGCATGCTGAAGGAAAGCTGAGGTAGACATGCCATTACGCCGTTTTCGAAGAAAATATGAGCAGCAGTCAAAGTTTCAGAGGAGGAGAATCATCGCATGATGGAAGCTGGGAGGTAAGATAGGCAAGTATCTAGTCAATAAGGCCGCTCTGATTGTGATGTGAGGAGGTACTGGAACCAGTGGATCTGAGAACTGTCATTTACACGAGGATCAGGCTCATGACGCTATCGACAAACCAGTCATCGAGAAGACCGCCGCATCATACGAAATGTACGCGTAAAGCCAACTGCTTCATTGGCCGCCATCTAGGCATCATTAGGGGCCCCTGTGTCTTCTCGAACCAAACGAAGGCACTGGCTGAAGGACATTTGGGATCGTGTCACCCCTTACGTGTGCTGCTCTTGATGCCCTCCCAAAGACGATTGGAGAAGTGCCGCTCACGAGGAAAATGGACTGCAGTGGAATGGAACCAAAATCGTCTTTAGCGAAAAATGCAGACTCAATCTCAGCAGTAAAGACAATCGTGTTTATGTGTGAAGACCCCGCGGTGAACGCCGCAATCTTGCCTTTGCTTTACAGCGACACACCGCTTCCACTGCGGATGTGATGGTATGGGGTGCCATTGTCTACATTTCATGGTCACCCCTAGCATTGATCCGTAGCACCATGACCGTCCACCGGTATGCCCAAAATATCTTGCAAACACATGTGTTGCCACTCGTGCAACAGTTCTCAGGAGCCCGTTTTCAACAAGTCAATGATGAGCCTCACACGGCACGGGTATCACAGGACTGTTCCCGCACTGTTACTACCCTTCCTTGGTCTTCCAGATCCCCAGATTTGTCTCCAATTGAGTCCATCTGGGATGATTTCAGACGTCTAGTTGGGCATTCCATGAGTTTGAAAAACTAGAGGCAAGGTTTCAGCAAATATGGGACGAAAGGGCTCAAGACATCATACATAACTTCTATGTATCAATGCCTGATCGTATCGCATCATGCATTTGCGCTAGAGGGGAAACAACAGGGTATTAAATCATCCGTGCTTTTGCCTTTTTCTTTGAAATAAATGATTATTTTTCTTTGATTTTCTAATCATTTACTTAGATTAAAGTAGGCATTAAGTATGTAAAATTTTGTTTAATTTTGACGTTTCCTTCTTGGTGTGCTATTTTTTTTTATCCATGAGTGTATATTACTTTTAGATTTCGGGCTTATTGAAATATAAAAAAAAATCGTTTTAAACAAGCCTAGTCATATATCTTTCCCTAAATTTTATACTCACTTACAAAAGTTACGCACAGAGAGGAAAATATTAATTTCCGTAAACCAATCAGAATTAGTTTTGAAATTTGCTGCAAATGTAGAAGGAAGTATACAAATATGTTAGTTAACAATTCATCATAGTTTTGCGTCAAGAAATATGGAAACTAGGCAGTCATACGAGAAACTGGCATTGGGAATAGTTACAGGAATAACAAATAACTGCTGAGATGAAAGGTGTTTAGATATATCGTACGATTTGTTTTCAAGCTAGACTCTATTCTGCGGCTTCCAGAGGACGAGCGGTATAGTCTGAGCGCTATCAGACTTTTGGACACATCGAAACAAGGATTTATTATCAGATGTTACACGTTTTTTTGGGGGGGTTGCATCATTCTGTCTTTCCCCAATTATAGTAAATCTCAGAAAAACCCAAACAACTGTCCGAGGAACTGTAGTTTGTCGTCCAAGGCTTATCACCTTAGCAAAGTGAAGATCGATCTTCGTACGTCGTACATCTATAGTTGAAGCAGCCATTGGAAAGACGATATCTACCTCTACCGTTTGTCGAATACTACACTTAAATTATCTGTACGCCATGGTTCCACGAGTTTGTGTACCTTTATTCTTAAACTCCAGAAGAGCACGATTAAAGTGGTGAAACCAGCATGTTAATTTGGACTGTGTCTTATTAAGCAATGTTATGTTTTTATATGAGTCCATATTTGCCCTATAATGCGTTAATAAGTATGTAAAATTCTTAAGGAAACAAAACACAAGCAAAAACCACCAGATAACATCACTAAACATCACACATTCGTTGAAGGAACCATTATGGTCTAGACGGGATTTCCTTCTGATATCGCACTGACCGACACATCTACAGCAGCAATTATACAATGGCTATATGGTATCGAGATGAAATCCATTCAGTGCAGACTTTGGTTTTTCGTTCGTTTTAATGGGCAATAATGTGCGTTCCAATAGATCTGTATTCATTGATGACTTTTTGGATTGTGAGTATGGAGTAATTAATTTACTCGCGAGAAAGCTTAATCGGATTAAAAAATTTTGGATTGTTCTCGGTTGTGCTACATGTAGACGTTTCCTACCTCCGGCTACTCTCAGAGATCCAGAAAGTACACGACGAGAGAAATGACAGTTACTGGACTCTACAGTGGTTGACCATATTTTAAAAAGTAGGATCACACACTGTAGATAGTGTATGAAGATGAGGTGTGGTCACATACCCTTTTAATGTCAGTTTTGTTATTTGTTTTGATATTAAACATCGTTTTGTTAATCCCTCTAATATGACGTCAAGTTATAATTTAGGAAAATTCATTATCTTTCTTATAACTTTCTATAATTATTTGTTTTGTTTTATGAATAAACATAAATATACTTACTTGCAACGTTTCTTGACAATCAAAGCAGTACTTGTATTTTTTTTTATATTCTATCTCTCCGTGCTTATTGCATTTTATAAATATTATACACAATTTGTTAATGATAACAAAGAAGATTACATTTTATCTATTAAAAATAAAAAGAAAGAAAACAACATTCATGCATTAATATTTCCGTCCAGAAAGTACGCAATAAAAAAAATTTGGCTCAGGTTTTGATATTTACTGAACGAAAAAGTTTACAATTATTGACTTGACGGTAATTCTAGTCTCATCATTTCAACATTATTTTTAATCGTAAAATATATTGAAATAAATTCGTCTAGATAGATTATAAGTACTTAAAAAGTTGAAAAAAATGTAAGAGATATATTAATGGAAAGGAAAAACTTGTTGTTGAACATCAAATACTTTTAATGAAATTTCTAGGTAATGAAAATAGAAAAATATAAACATACATTTAAATCATATAAAAAAAAGAATTCAAGAAGTATTTGTACTTATTCTTTAATCATGTAGACTTACGTGTATGAATGGATTGTCATGTTTCAACTTTTAAAAACATTGTTTTTGAACAATATATTTAAAAGGGGAAGAGTTTATTTATTAAATATCATAGAACACATTTTTATTCATATTTGTAATTAGTACTCCCCTTTGCTACAGAAACAATATGTATAATTGCATTTTAATTTTAAATGACTTTTAATTATTCAAAAATACAGAAAGCCAAAATAAAAATGAATTGGAACTAAATTAAAAAGATTTTCAAACCAACTTAATTAAAGAAAAAATAAATTTTCACATTGTTTTCAAAATTTAAATAATTTTCTTTTGGTTCTTAAAAATTAATGATCAACAAAGTTAAATACAGTAGAAAAATCTAATTTAAACATGTTTAATTAACAAGTTTCAGAAATATAATTTTAAAAACGTACAATACATGAAATGATATTATTATATGAAAAAATAATTAAATTTTATAGTGCCATTTTTCCATTGAGTTTTTGACAACAACGTTTTTTTTTACGTTTAAGACTTCTCTAATTATTTTACACTTTTAAATTATTACTACGTACAATGACAAAATATGTAGTATGTATATTTAGAATGCATATGACATTTTACAAAAATAAAATAATTTTATAGAAAGTTTAATCTTATTTTTTGAAATTTATTCAAGTGTTCGTCATTTTGAACAATAGTTTATGTTTTCCATATACTGCAATAGAGGAAAATAATTGGTGTTGCTAACTAGGAATATCAGACTTTTCTTTTTGTACTTAAAGAAAGGCAACTGCAATATCACTAAGAATCCTACACTTCATAAACTTTGCTTCATTCATTATATATAGCTAATATAATTCATAATATGCGAGTATAAATAAAGTATCTCTATTCATTCTTAAGGTATCACACATGAAGTATCATAAAATTTACAATAAAGAAAAATAAAGGAGAACGATGAAATTTCCTTTTGTAACCTGCACTCAAAAATCACTACGGTGGTTATCTTCAGTAGTCTTTAATTTGTTATTTCTAAATTCAACCAATTCACATTCAAATTGACCACATTTACAATTACTTTAAAAAAAGTTATGGGAATTCAGCACGTCCATCTGAGCCGATGTTAAATTGAGTAAGTCTATGTACCTTTTCTCAGAAACTACTTACTTCTAATGGATAAAATTTTTACAGTAGGTTATGTGTACTATCAATAAAACGTTAACGAAAATGGAAAAGTGCAGAAATTCCACGAAGACTATTCAAAATAAGATTCTTGATTGTTAAGCCTGACAGTGAGGCTACATTACGCCTAAATACCAGACATGATTGTTTGACGCCGCTCTTGCTTCGGCTTGGTATCCCATTAAGCTCAACCTGTCACTTTTCAGTTAAGGTATTATGGCTCGATACCGTCGTAAGTGGTGCATTGCAATTCGACGAAAATCCGCAATATGAAAATCTACAATATTGATTTGTGACACTGCACAATGGTCAATAACTTTTATTTTCCTGCTTATTTACCCAGTTATTTTGTGCTGTAGGCTGTTTTTTTATGTATTATGTACCTACCGTTGAAAATAAAAAGTTCTGAAAATTTACTGCATAAACCGAAACTTAAAATCAATATATTACACACGCATAATTTAGAAATACTTTTTGAATCATCTAGAATATTACATGCGATGCAAAAAAGGACTAAAATTACATATAAAAAATGACCATTCATTTTAATCAAAAAATTCCAATAGGATGTCTAAAGTAAACATAAAGTAAAGTTTAGTGAAAAGCAACATACATTTTACCCTTTTTAGGGTTGATAAAATTAGTTAACAAAAAACTGAGTGCAGGGAAAAATGGTATTTAGAGAATATATGTATGTGGTATGCAATCACCGTTAAATTTAATAAAAAATAACCATTAAAATATAGAGAAAATGAGAAATGAAAAGAAAACAACAAAAAACTGTGGGTAATAAAATTTTTCATACTCTACTGTTAAGAAATTACGCGAGAATATATCAAAATTATATACAAAGACAATATTAAAAGTTTTGACCTTCATTGATGGTATTCTTAAGGTATCTGAGTTTCGTTTGTGGTATTGTAATCAATCAGTTTTTTTACACTATAATCAATCTCTAAATATTTAATACATTTAATTCCCTATAAAAGAAATCAGAATTTTTTTTAAATTCAACATTGGTAATTTTTTCACATAAAATAAAATAGTGTGAGAAATATTTAAGTTTTTTTTTTTATTTAAAGGGATTATTAGTATATAATTTATCTAATATCAGTTGTTAACCCTCCAAGCGGTTAGCACGGAAAATTTCGTCATTGAAAAGATGCTTCGAAAATGCACTGCACGGGTTTTTTTTGCCTTCAAGTAACATTTTCAAAAGCGGATGAGCCGAACTTTTCTGAAATCCTTCCCCCTTTTAAAGGTTTAACATCTTGAAAGATAATTAGGGACGGTGGAAGCAACACAGAATAACACTGATAGGAAGTTTATTACTCGCAGGAAACCCCGTGTTTTGAACCTAAAGCAATCGTGAAAAATCGCGGAACAATTTCTTTAGACTCCAGAAAGTGTTTGTTAGCTTGTATTTTAAAAGTTTTGAAATGTCCCAACGGATAAGTAAAATATGTTACAATTCCCTTTTGGTTTCATATTAATTTGAAACTGTAACAAGTTGGTAACTGTAACTGTAACAAGGGCAATCTGCTATTTTATATAGTTAGGCAAATTAACTTTTTTTAAGTATATTCTTTCGCTTCATTTTTTTTATCTTAATCAAACCTTTCAGTTTTTGAAACATGATTATTTCATTATAAGATACCCACAAAAAATTTATAAAAACACCAAACACTTTAAAATTTGAAATTTTTTTAACTTTCCAACCACTTAAAATGAATAAATTCAAACTTCATCAAACAATTTCAAACATTTTCTTACACTTTGATAAAAATAATAACGAAAAAAACTAATTAGAATCTATTAGTTATTTTTTTCTTTTTTTAGATTTCAAAGCTCAAGTGTTCAGGGAAGTTCACCTACAGTGCCTAGTGATATATTGTTAAAATACTCCGAATTATATTTGAATTTTATGTGCTTGAACTTCAATTTACATCAAAGACAACATGAATTAAGGTTTTCCCACATTTTTTCTAACTTGAATGTTTGGAATAAATGGTAATAAAAATATACGGAAACATTTACAATAGACATTTTTGCATATAAATAAACATAAAAATCAATTTTAAATTCCTGCCATTCAAAAACATTCGAGTTATTATTCAAAAATATATATTTATGCAAAATTCCTTTAACATTTATCTTTTTTAAAGGCTAACTGAATAAGTAATTAAAATGTGGATATTTTTTTGAAATCACGACCGTATAAAGCTACAAATTTATGTTAGAAATTCCATTTGAAATTTCGAAAAAATTGTATCGCGCAGTTAAAAATTATTTACCAAAAGTTCTAGCAATTTTTTGAGTATAATATAAATTTCAAATTTTATTATATAGCTTCTTTGGTATTTTTTAATATATTTCGAAAATTTCACACAATTCAGTTGAAAACTGCATGCTAAGAGCAAAAAATATACTAAAAAAATCGACGAATATACAATAAAGCTTTACATAGAAGCAAAACTGAGAAGCTAAAGCGTAGGAATGAAAAATTTTGAGTATATCTGAAGTAGTTTTCGAAATATTTATTTTAAAGCTCAGAAAATTTGTGTGCGTTATGTTATACTTAATATTAATTAAATGGTTAAAATAATATGTTAATAATAGTCATGTAATCGTTTGATGACACATTCATATACTAATAAAAATTATAATGGTCATTGATGCGAATGTCAAGAATTTTATGTAATCTTAAATACAGACATTAAGATATTGATGTAGAAAATATAAAACGATTATCTAAAATACATGAAAAACGCAGTCTGCTATAAAATGATCTTGACAAACAAAATACGGCATTTTCACTTACTATGGCAGAACCGGCTTAGTCAGGGACGATCTGGAAAAACACAGAGGGAACCGCGGTTTTGATGGATGTCGCTCAAGCTTTTAAAGTTCTCAGGGAAAACTACAAATGCAAAAATAAGCCTTGTAATTTTCCATACATTTTTATAACAACGAATTGTGGAATTGGCTTCCAATACATTGTTGCGTTTGACAATATCTAAGGTCACCAACCCTACTTTAGATAGATGTGTACTACTTTTTCGTAACCGTATTCCTTTTAAAATTATTTCGTACAGCCAAAATAAACGTTTTGCACTCTTAAAAATTTATGTAAACTATAACGGTTAATTTTAATTTATGCAACTTGTGAAATGTTCATAATTAACCATTTCCGTCTAAACAGTTTACATGAAAAAAAAGTTTGGACTAACTCCTTCATTAGGGAATTATATAAGATTCTAACATTAAATTTTATTTTTCACCGAATAGGATTGAGTGGAAGTGTATAGTGCTTCCACACCACAGGTCTGAGGTTCTCTTAACGGGCTGGGCAAGGTCGACTCTGCCTTTCATCCCTGCAACATTCTGTCGAATAATGAGTACCAAGCTTGCTTGGGGTCTTAAACACTGAAGGTCTCTCTTCAGACAGACCACCAAATCGGGACATCTGTTCATGCACCTCAGCGCCCAATGGTCACGTATATTAGGACGGACATAGTAGTTCCTGGCCCTCATAGATTGTTGTGCCACTGAGTTTGAGTTTTAAGTTTGAAAATTGCCTCACTTTAGGGATACCCCTTAGATAAACATGTATTTCCACTCATTTGCAATTAAACATTTTTCTTTCAATTACGTTTATTTCAGAAGTAACTTTGATTTTTCAAATGTATTTGCTTAATAACATGTATATTTGTGTATTATATTAAAATTTTTATCAATCCAAACTTACATGTTTTTTGTTCCTCTAAAAGCTTTTAGGATTTTAGAACTGATCTTGCAATCCAAATACGTTTTATACTAGTATATTTAAAAATGATAGAGACATTTTTACGACTGTGTGAGCTTTTATGCCTCGCGTATAAATCTAAAAAATTGCATTCAGCTACAGTTTTTAAATTGTACTGATATAAGTGGAGGTATAGGATATTTACATATTATGAATATTTTTGACTGCAGTAAGATATATTTATATATTTCAGTTTCTTTACAATTTGAATAGAAGTTGTAAGCCATTTCGCAAATAGTTTGATATTAAGTATAAACCCATAGGCAAATTAATATTGTGAAGTGTTTTACTTTGGTACCAGCACACATTAAAATAATGCTCATTTGCAGTTTTATGATCAGCTTCAGCGATATTTAACTTTTCAAATATAGTCTACACGTACGAAAACATTCTTTCAAAACCGCACACCACATCTCATACTATATCTTCCCTACAGCAGGAAATATTTGTGTGTATACTCAAAATATTTAATACAGGATACATTTCCAAATAATAAAATTGTTTTTAAAATTTGGTATGGATACATTGTGGAACTGTTGGTTAACTTCACTGAACAAAATTGTTTTAAGTGTACTGTTTTGAAAGACAAATTTAATTAGGGAGAACTTTTCTCACAATAGAATATGTAATGACTGAATTGAGTGAAAATGTAGTTATCGATGTGTGACATTTTTTATTTGTAATAAAAGAAACAGAAATATAAGAAATTTAACTTGAGTAGAAAATGGTTAGAAGTACTGTCATGCGCCTTTGAAGAAGTATATCCTCCCATTAAAATTAAAAATTATTGACTGAATGTGTGTTATGTGCATTACAAATGCCGATGTAGAAAAGGAATTTTTATTTAATACAAGAAGTTCGAAAAGGAGAACACTAGGAATGAAAATTTAGATTTTTTCCAAAAAATATTCAGTTAACATAAAAATATCATTCATATGATTTTAATTAAAATAAATTAAAAGTATTGAAGTCCTTTTTAGTTCTATTTTAAATTAAAAATATAATTGAATAGAGAAAGATCGGTTTTATTTCATAATTATAGTCATCGTATGTATATCACCGTATGCACCATTTATTGTCTTATTGTTTAAAAAATGAGATAGGGCCTTTGCTCTTTTTACCTCATTACTTTTTTTAAAAAACAGGAAAGTGAGCGCGTTTTCTTACTTTCATATTCAAAAATGAAAACAGGATGCTTTTTTCTGGGGTTCAAATAGCAATACCAAAAAAATATATATATTTTAAATTTTTAAAAAATGACAGAAAATAAATTTTGTTTGAAGAAAATATAATTATTTTTCAACATCTAACATACAATTTATTTCATTTTTTCCTTTTTTTCACCCTTCATTTTATTTTAATTTTACTGTGACTGAACATATAGGGGAAAGAAACGGTGAGTTCCACTAGAGCATCATACAAGATTGCCCAAGGCAACTTAACAGCTAGCTGTAAACGATTAATCTCTCGGTTCTTACTAGACAAAGGAACCGAACTAGGTCATAAAATTAACCCCGTTTGACCTCCCACGTTTTAAAAGAGGGAAAGGAAAGAAGTATGTTGCATTTTTAAAGCGAACGGCCAAATAAGAGTAAACGCTTTTGAAAAAAACTTTTCAGGAGGAAGCTAACCACTCAGAGGGTTAAAAAAACCTTTGCTTAGATTAAAGCTACCTCTAAAAAACTGCCTTACAAGCTTCAACTTCCAGAAAATACAAACAATACAATAAGTTTTTCTTATCAATCATCTATAGAATATTGTGTGGCAAAGAAAGTAAAATACAGAGTGTTTTTTTTCCAGGTATAGAAGTTTAAGTTAGCATTACTTTACATTACGGCGAACAATTTAACGGCTGTTAAGTGATTTATTCTCAGTTTGGTTTGGCAATTCATCATGAATAGACTCACGCCTGAACAACGCTTTCAAATTGTGCAATTTTATTTCGAAAAATATGGTCGATTTTCACACGCGAATTTGGTTTAGCGATGAAGCGCACTTCTGGTTGAATGGCTACGTCAACAAAAAAAAACTGCCGCATTTAGAGTGAAGCTAATCCACAAGTGTATGTCGAAACACTGTTACATCCAGAAAAACTGACTATTTGGTGCACTTTATGGGCTGGTGGAATCCTTCTTCGAAAACGATGAAGGTCACAACGTTACAGTCAATGGTGATCGGTACAGAGCCATGATTACTTACTTTTTCATTCCTGAATTGAACAATCATGATGTCCAGGAGCTGCGGTTCCAACAAGACGGCGCAACATGTCACACAGCTCGTGCCACAATCGATTTACTTAAAGACACGTTTGGTGACCGCCTAATTTCACGTTTTGGGCCTGTGAATTGGCCTCCAAGATCTTGTGATTTTACACCACTAGACTATTTTCTGTGTGGCTATGTAAAGTCATTGATATTAAGAACAGTTGACTCCTTTCGTCATCCAGAGATGGCGCCACGAACTGGGACTTTTTTTTATTCTAGAAGGATTTGTTATTGGCGGGTAAAATGCCATTCGATTTGTATATGTGTTGATGGAAGCATCGTTTTTTTATTGTGTTCTGCAACGTTTTCCTACATGTAATGGTGTGCTTGTGTGTTTTGTTGCAAAATATAGACATGAAAAGTTCTCTGCGTGTTTCTCAATGACTCATCGTAACTTATCACTTTTTCCTCAAGCTTCTATAAAAAATGTACTTAGGTGTCCAGTATGGAAGCAGCAGTCGCGGTAAGTCGAAATACATTGGCATCCAATTAACATATGATTGAATCTAATTCTATATTAATTATTCTAATTCTAAATTGATTCTTATTCTTATTCATAACATGTGGTCCGTCGAGTTCAGAGTTGTATATGTGATTTATTCTTTGTTATTTTAATTATTCGTTTCATATTCGATATTCTTATTCTAGTACATTTACTCTGATACGAATTCTTGAAGTATTCTTGTACATTTTGATTGATATTATTTATTATTTGATTCTAGATTTATTCGTTTATTCTTTTTTGTATAAACATTTTTTGATAGTTTGTATTTGCATTGTATTGGCATTTGTTATTGTGGTACAGTTGTATATTTTGTGTAGAATTTTAAAATTCCCTTTTTATAAGCATTTTAAAATTTCATTCATATATCATGGCTCCAAAACAGTCGAAAAATATTGGTAAACTTGATTTAATTATATAAGAATTAACCCTCTAAGTGGATACCTTCCTACTGAAAAGTTATTCCGAATGCGTTAACTCTTATTTTGAAGATCGCTTTAAAAATGCAACAGCCTTCTTTCCTTTCCCCCTTTTAGAACTTGGGAGGTCGAACGGGGACAATTTTATGACCTAGTTCGGTTACTTTGTCAAGTAAGAACCAAGAGATCAATCGTTTACAGCTAGCTATAGAGTTGCCTTGGGCAATCTTGTATGAAACTGTAGTCGAATTCGGTGTTTCTTTCTCCTATATGTTCCGTCACAGTAAAATTAAAACAAAATGCAGGGTAAAAAAAGGAAAAAAATGAAATAAAGAGTATGTTAGAAGTTGAAAAATAATTATATTTTCTTCAAACAAATTTTATTTTTCTGTCATTTTTTAAAAAGTAAAAAAATATATATTTTTTTGGTATTGCGATTTGAACCAGAAAAAAGCATCCTGTATTCATTTTTGAATATGAGAGTAAGAAAACGCGTTCACTTTCCTGTTTTTTTTAAAAAAGTAATGATGTAAAAAGAGCAAAGGCCCTATCTCATTTTTAAACAATAACACAATAAATGGTACATACGATGATTATATTTATGAAATAAAACCGATCTTTCTCTATTCAGTTATATTTTTAATTTAAAGTAGCATAAAAAAGGATTTCAATACTTTTAATTTATTTTAATTAAAATCATATAAAAGATATTTTTTATGTTAACTGAATATTTTTCGGAAAAAATTTAAATTTTCCTTCCTAGTGTTCTTCTTTTCGAACTTCTTGTATTAAATAAAAATTCCTTTTCTACATCGGCATTTGTGATGGACATAACACACTATCAGTCAATAATTTTTAATTTTAATGGGGGATTATACTTCTTCAAATGCGCATGACAGTTCTTCTAACAATTTTCTACTCAAGTTAAATTTCTTATCTTTCTGTTTCTTTTATTACAAGGAAAAATGACACACATCGATAACTACATTTTCACACAATTCAGTCATTACAAATTCTATTGTGAGAAAAGTTCTCCCTAAATTATTTTGTCTTTCAAAACAGTACACTTAAAACAATTTTGTTCAGTGAAGTTAACCAACAGTTCTCCACAATGTATTCATACCAAATTTTAAAAACAAATTTAACACTTGAAATGTATCTTGTATTAAATTTTTCAGTATACACAAATATTTCCTGCTGTAGGGAAGATATAGTATGAGATGTGGTGTGCGGTTGTGAAAGAATGTTTTCGTACGTGTAGACTTTTTTTGAAAATTTAAATATCACTGAAGCTGATCATATAACTGCAAATGAGCCTTATTTTAATGTGTGCTGGTATCAAAGTAAAACACTTTACAATATTAAACAGCCCATGCGTTTATACTCAATATCAAACTATTCGCAAAATGGCTTACAACTTCTATTCAAATTGTAAAGAAACTGAAATATAAATATATCTTACTGCAGTCAAAAATATTCATAATATGTAAGTATCCTATTTCTCCACTTATTTCTGTACATTTTAAAAACTTTAGCTGAAGGCACATTTTTATATTTATAAACGAGGCATAACAGCTCACACAGTCGTAAAAATGTCTTTATCATTTTTAAATATACTACTACAAAACGTAAATGGATTGTAAGATCAGTTGCAAAACCCTAAAAGCTTTTAGAGGAGCTAAAAACATGTAACTTTGGATTGATCAAATTTTTAATATAATATACAAATATACATGTTATTAAGCAAATACATTTGAAAAATCAAACTTCCTTCTGAAATAAACGTAATTGAAAGAAAAATGTTTAATTGCAAATGAGTGGAAATACATGTTTATCTAAAGGGTATCCCCAAAGTGAGGTAATCCTCAAACTTAAGACTTAAACACAGAGGCACAACAATCCATGAGGGCCAGGAACTACTGTTCCCATCATAATACACGTGACCATTGGACGCTGAGGTGCATGAACAGATGCTCCAATTTGGTGGTCTGTCTGAACAGAGACCTTCAGTGTTTAAGACCCGAAGCAAGCTTGGTACTCATTTATCGACCCAATGTAGCGGGGATAAAAGGCAAAGTCGACCTTGCGCAGCCCGTTAAGAGAACCCCAGACCTGTGGTGTGGAAGCACTATACACTACCACTCGATCCTTTTCGGTGAAAAATAAAATTTAATGTTAGAATAAATTATTTTTTAAATCCCTAATGAATGAGGGAGTCCAAACTTTTCTTTTTCATGTAAACTGTTTAGACGGAAATGGTTAATTATGAACATTTCACAAGTTGCATAAATTAAAATTAACCGTTATAGTTTACATATTTTTTTAAGGTTGCAAAAGGTGTATTTCGGCTGCACGAATTAAAATTAAAAGGAATACGGTTACGAAAAAAGTAGTACAAATATATCTAAAGTTCGGTTGGTTACCTTACATATTGTCAAACACAACAATGCATTGGAAGCCAATTCCACAATTCGTTGTTATAAAAATGTATGGAAAATTACAAGATTTATTTTTGCTTTTGTAATTTATATATATATATAATTTTTCCTGGGAACTTTAAAAGCTAGAGCGTCAACCATCAGAACTGCGGTTCTCTCTCTGTTTTTCCAGATCGCCCCTGACTAAGCCGGCTCTGCCATAGTAAGTGAAAATGCCGGATTTGTTTGTCAAGATCCTTTTATAGCAGACTGCATTTTTCATGTATTTTAGAAGGTCCTTTTATATTTTATACATCATTATCTTAATGTCTGAATTTAAAATTACATAAAATTCTTGACATTCGCATCAATGACCATGATAATTTTTATTAGTATATGAATGTGTCATCAAACGATTACATGACTAATATTAACATATTATTTTAACCATTTAATTAATATTAAATATAACATAACGCAGACAAATTTTCTGAACTTTAAAATAAATATTTCGAAAACTACTTCAGATATACTCAAAATTTTTCATTCCTATGCTTTAGCTTCTCAGTTTCGCTTCTCTCTCTCTTTATGTAAGAATTTATTGTAATTGTATATTCATCAAAAAAAAAAATTTCTTTTTAGTAAATTTTTTGCTTTTAGTATGCAGTTTTCAACTGAATTATATGAAATCTTCGAAAAATATTAAAAGATACCAAAGAAGCTATATAATAAAATTTGAAATTTTTATTATACTCAAACAATTGCTAAAACTTATGGTAAATAATTTTTAACTGCGCGATGCATTTTTTTTCGAAATTTCAAATGGAATTTCTAACATAAAATTTCTAGCGTTATACGGTCAAGATTTCAAAAAATTTAAAGATTTTAACTACTTATTTTGTTAGCCTTTAAAAAATATAAATGTTGAGGTATTTTGTATAAATAGATATTTTTGAACAATAATTCGAATGTTTTTGAGTAGCTCGAATTTAAAATTGATTTTTATGTTTATTTATATGCATAAATGTCTACTCTAAATGTTTCCGTATATTTTTGATTACCATTTATTCAAACATTCAAGTTATAAAAAAAATGTGTGAAATTCTTCATTCATGTTGTCTTTAATGTAAACTGAAGTTCAAGCACTTAAAATTCAAATATAATTCGGTGTATTTTTACAATATATAACTAGGCACTGTACTTAAACTTCTCTGAACACTTGGGCCTTAAAATCTAAAAAAAAACTAATAAATCTTAATTAGTTTTTTTTTTTATTATTTTTATCAAAGTGTAAAAAAATGTTTCAAATGATTTGATGAACTTTAAATTTATTCATTTTTAGTGGTTGGAAAATTGAAAAGGTTTCAAATTTTAAAGAGTTTGGTGTTTTATTAATTTTTTCGGTATCTTATAATAAAATAATCATGTTTCAAAAACTGAAAGCTTTGATTAAAATAAGAAAAATGAAGCGAAAGAACATACTTAAAAAAGATAATTTGTCTTATATAAAATAGCAGATTGCACTGACACGCCCCAACTTGTTACAGATTCAAATTAATATGAAACCAAAAGGGAATTGTAACATATTTTACTTATGCGTTGGGACTTTACAAAACTTTAAAAAAAACGAGGTAACAAATGAACACTTCCTGGGGTCTAAAGAAAATTCCCCTCGATTTTTTACGATTGCCCCAGTGTCAAAACACGGGGTTTCCTGCGAGCCATAAAACTTCCTATTAGTGTCCTGCTGTGTTGCTTCCACCGTCCAAAATTATCTTTCAAGATGTTAAACCTTTAAAAGGGGGAAAGGATTTCAGAAAAGTGCGGCTAATCCGCTTTTCAAAACGTTACTTGAAGGCAGAAAAATCCGTGCAGTGCATTTTCGAAGCATCTTTACACAGACGGAATTTTCCGTGTTATCCGGTTAGAGGATTAAAAGCTTTTGGAAGTTAGATAAATGAATGCGATGATAATAAATCAAGCATACGTGTTTTAAAAACACAAGTGTTGCAATACGAAACTAGATTAACTGAAATATTCAGTGAGATGTCAACTCATGAAAGCGATGAACATTTGATATTTATATGAAATATAAAGGTATGCTATTCAATTGGGTTGTTGACCTTGAAGAAAAATCTCAGGTTGAAGAAGTAAATAGTAGTATTCATGTAAAGTCTTCAGTAGTTAATCTACCAAAGCTTCAAGTTTCGCATTTTTATGGAAATTGTGAGAACTGGATTTCATTCAAAGAGTTATTTAAGTCTTCTGTTCTACATAACAAATCAATAAGGGATCTTGAAAAATTGCAATATCTACAGGCTTCTTTTCGCAGGGATGCAGCCAAATTAATTCGGGGTTTTGCAATTACTGTGGGCAATCTTAAGAATTGTTGGGATATACTGTGCAGTCGGTTTGAAAACAAACGACAATCAGCTCTTAGCCAAATAAATAAGCTATTTAGTATTAAGATTTCCAGGGCAAATACTTCAAAATTGCTTTTGGAAATAATAGATATTTGTAATAAAGTCAATCGAAATTTGGAAACTTTGGATTTAGAAACAAATTCATTAACAGAGTTGATCATAATAAATTTTCTCATTTCAAAAGTGGATGCATGTATTAGTCAACGGTGGGAATTCTCTTTGGAAAATAATAAAATTCCTACTCTTGAGGAATTTAGAGTTTTCATTGAAAGGGAAGCTCGTGGTCTGAATGAGTTAAAATTTGTAAAATCTGACATTAAGAAAGGTAATGTTAAACCATTAAATTCATTTAACAAATAAAATGTAAATACTACTGTTGTCAAATGTAACCAAGTAAAATCAGGTGTAAAACCAGATGTTGTTAAAGGTAACAGTTGCATTCTATGTTATCAAAGTCATGCCTTATTCAAATGTCGAACTTTTAATTCTATGAATGTAAATGAAAGATGGCAAGTGGTACAGAACAATAATTTATGTACCAATTGTTTGAGGAGTAACCACAGGCTTGACACATGTAGAATAGGATTCTCTTGAGTAAAAATGTTCTGAAAGACACCATAGATTATTACATATATATTCAGTCAGTCCTGCAGCAGATACTCAAGCAAATTCTGTTGTGACAGTGTCTAACAATTGCACACAATCGGCAGAAGGTCACGTATTGTTGTCCGCAGCATTAATAAATGTTAAATCTAAACATGGTGAACAAATAACTTGCCGTGCTTTGATAGACAATGCTTCTCAAAATTCTTTGATTTCTAAGCAATGTGCTACTGACCGCTTAAAATTGCCATTAAAACACACCAATCATAAATTAGTAGGTGTAAATGAAACATTTGCTGAAATTTCATTATATTCAACAGATTTTGAATTTTCTTCTTGTGTTTCCTCTGATAAATTTCAAGTAAAAGCTTTGTTAGTATCGAAAGTCACTTCAGCTATGCCAAATTTTCCAATTAAATATCATAAGTGGCCTCATATCAAAGATCTAACTCTTGCTGATCCAACGTTTTATATTGAAAATGAAATAGACATTCTTCTAGGTGCTGATGTTTTATGACATTAATTTCAGGGACTCCGATAATGGGTCCCAAAGGTACACCATCAGCATTGCCAACAAAATTAGGTCATTTATTGCCAGGTACCATAAACACACAATATAATCAAAATTCATCCCTAATCTGTCATACTCTTTTAAACATAGACCATTCTATGAAACAATTTTGGGAACTTGAATCTGTTCCTAAGGACATTCCGTCAAAGGATGAGGATGAGCTATGTGAGTCTATATTCGTTAATTCTCATATTCGTAATGCTGATGGCAGATATATTCTAAAACTGTCATTTAGAGATGATTCAAGTATTGGAGATAGTAAAGAGGGTGCATTAAAACGATTATGTGCTCTTGAAAGAAAACTTCACTCTAATAATCAATTAAAGGAACAATACACATAATTTATGGAGGAATACCAAAACCTTGGTCACATGACTCCTCTCGCATCAGATGTAAAATCTCCACATTATTTCTTACCACATCATGGTGTGATTAATGATAATAGTACCACAACCAAATTAAGGGTGGTGTTTGACGGCTCCTTCAAAAGTACAAATGGAAATTCTTTGAATGGCATTCTGCTGACTCGTAAAAACTACAGTCAGACATTTTTCTAACGTTACTTAAATTCAGATTTTTCCAATTGCCTTTTCTGCAGACTTTGCAAAATTGTATAGACAAAATTGTATTGTTCAAAATAAATACAGTTACCTATGGTACATCTTGTGCCTCATTTCTTGCCATCCGAACATTGAAACAATTATGTGAGGATGAAAAACATTGCTTTCCACAGGCAGCTAAGCTCTCAAAAGATCATTTCTATGTTGATGATTTGTTAGCCGATGCTGACTCATTGGACTCGTCTAGAAAAATTGTTCACGAACTGCAAAATTTGATGTCAGCCGGTGGATTTGAGCTGCGGAAATGTGTTTGGCAAGTCTTGTCAGACTTGCCAAACACTCTAAAAACAAATATTTCCTCACATTCTTTTGATGATGAGTCCACCCAGAAAATTCTTGGCTTATTCTGGGATTTAAACGAGGATTCATTTAAAGTAAGAGCAGTCTTATCAGACCAGGTATCAACCAAGAGACAGATGCTATCAATCATCGCACACATCTTTGATCCTCTGGGGTTTGTCTCTCCCTCAACTATAATTTTAAAGATTATTCTTCAAGACCTGTGGAAGGCAGGGCTTGACTGGGATGATGAGATATCATCAGACATTCTTAATAGATGGAATCGGTTTCAAGCAGAAATTTCATGCCTCAAACAAATAAAAGTTCCCAGGTATGTTCAAACACAAAATGCTAAACAATGTGAAATTCACGGGTTCTTTGACGCTTCTTCAAAGGCATATTCATCCGTAATATACTTACGTCTTGTTTCTGATTCGCCACACTTATTCTTAATGGCTTTAAAAACTCGTGTGGCACCTGTACAAACAATATCATTGCCTAAATTGGAGCTTTGTGGTGCTCTGCTTCTGGCTGAACTTCTAGATATATTTAAGAAATCTGTTAACATCACTCACGATACATTTTTATGGTGTGACTCAACAATTACACTGAGTTGAATAAATAATCCACCTGTAAAAGGAAATTAATTTGTGCAACACAGGGATGGGAAAATTCCCGCACTAACCTCAAAAGAATCTTGACATCACATTCCGGGGAAATTAAACCCGGCAGATTGGGCAACAAGAGGACTCTACCCGAAACAACTTCCTAAAAATTCAGAGTGGGTAGCTGGTCCAAAATCGCTTCATGATTTCCATCCTTCTTCCAATTATTTTATTCCTTTCTCTGAACAACCTGTTTCACTTGTTCCTATTGATCAGTCTGAATCATTAAGTGGTTCTGCTGTTCTTTCAACTGGTGTTGATTATTCTCTTAGTTTCTTGAATAAGTTTTCCTCATACATGAAAGTAGTTAGGACTGTTGCATGGATATTCAGATTCTAACATAATTCCAAATCAGTGTCTAAAGTTACTGGGCCTTTATACACACATGGATTAGAAACTTCAATAAAAAAGGTAGTCAAATTGTTACAAAATGGAGAATACCGTACAGAACTTGCTCTCTTGAAATGTAACAAGCCTCTTCCCAAATCTAGCAAACTTCAGTCTTTGAATGTATTCCTTGATTCTGAGGGAATTCTTCGTGTCGGAGGATGTCTTCGTTTCCAACAAACTCTTAAATTTGAACAAAAGCATCATATGCTCATACCAAAAGAGCATCATTTTACAAGTTTAGTCATTTGACATTTTCATAGAGTCAATTTCCATGCTGGACAGGAACTAGTTTTATCCCTCATTCGTCAAAAATTTTGGATCCCGCATGGTAAATCAGCTGTCAAGAAAGAACTGCGCAACTGCATAGACTGTTTTAAACTTGTGGCAAAACCTGTCTCTCAAATGATGGGTGATCTACCAATAGAACGAATCAACCCTTGTCATGCTTTTCAAAAAGTAGGAATTGACTTTGCTGGACCTATCACGACAAAGTGCCAACATACTCGCAAGGCGAACAACTTCAAGTCTTACATCTGCCTCTTCATATGCATGTGTACTAAAGCGGTGCACCTTGAACTCGTATCTTCGCTATCAGCAGCAGCATTTATGTCAGCACTGCGTCGATTTGTTTCACGCCGTAGCTATACATCAGACATTTATTCTGACAACGGTACCAATTTCGTTGGTGCTTCAGCTTACTTGAAGGACTTGTTTCAATTACTTCACAACTCTAATGTCCATGACTATTCGTCAAGCAAGAACATTCAGTGGCACTTCATCCCTCCATATGCACCGAATTTCGGAGGTGTGTGGGAGGCTTCCGTGAAACTCACAAAGCAACATTTGCTCAAAACATTAAAGGCGGCTGTGCTGAACTTTGAAGAGTTAGATACAATATTGTGCCAAATCGAAGCGTGCATAATTTCACGTCCTCTTTATTCTCTATCATCAGACCCTAAGGATCTCCAGGTTTTAACACCCGGACACTTTCTTACCGGGTGTCCCTTGCTCGAACTCCCTGATCACAGTCTGACTAACCAATCTTTGAGTATTCATTCTAGGTGGTCTCTTCTGATGAAGTTGAAAAGGATGTTCTGTTCTCGCTGGCAGCTCTCCTACCTCAACACCCTGCAGTCCCGAATCAAATGGATGCAGGGCCAGAAAGACCTAATGGTAGGATCCCTCGTCCTCATCAAAAATCCAGCCTCTTTCAGCACCAGGTGGACTCCCGGACGGATTGTGGCCACACACCCTGGAGCTTATGGAATATGTCGTGTCGTCACTATCCAGACCTCAAGTGGAGTCATGACAAGACCAGTCTCTCAAGTTGCAGATTTACCCCTACCACCGTCGACTACAACTTCTCCCCCCCGGAGGATGTTAAGAACAGTTGACTCTTTTCGCCGTCCAGAGATGGCGCCAGGAACTGGGACTTTTTTTATTCTAGAAGGATTTATTATTGGCGGGAAAAATGCCATTCGATTCGTATATGTGGGTGATGGAAGCATCGTTTTTTTTGTGATTGTGTTGTGCAACGTTTTCCTACATGTAATGATGTGCTTGTGTGTTTTGTTGCAAAATATAGACTGGAAAAGTTCTTTGCGTGTTTCTCAATGACTCATCGTAACTTATCACTTTTTTCTCAAGCTTCTCAAAAAAATGTACTTAGGTGTCCAGCATGGAAGCAGCAGTCGCGTTAAGTCAAAATTCATTGTCATCCAATTAACATGATTAAATCTAATTCTATATTCATTATTCTAATTCTAAATTGATTCTTATTCTTATTCATAACAATTTGTCTATGCGGATAAGCCACAAACGCTTGTCCATTTGGAAGACAACATTCGCCATGTTATTGCCGATATACGGCCACAAATGTTGGAAAAAGTCATTGAAAATTGGACGTGCACATTGGACTACATCCGAGCCAGCCGTTGCAGTCGTATGCCGGAAATCATATTTAAAATGTAATGTTACAAGATTATCTTTCGAATAAAAAAAATTCATGTCAGTCGAATAATACATCGTTGTTTTATTGCAATTTAAAGTTCTATACCTCTCAAAAAACACCCTTTTTATACTTTCTTAGTGTTGGAAGAAGCAGTACAATGCATAAAAATTATGCATCCATTCCAAATAATTAATAAATATATCTATTACACAAACACCAGCTTAATATATAAGAAATTGTGTATTTTCAGAAGTTCACATGCGGTTTATTTAAAGATCCATATATATATATTTGGCAAATTACAAGAACTGAGTAATATTTTCATATGCAGTTTCTGTGAGCCCCATGTTATATGTGTAGTATACAATCTCTACTAATGAGAGATAAACTTCCATCTAGCAAAACAGAAAAAATATTTTCTTAGATAGCCAGACATTAAAGGATACATCAGAAATTAAAACTAAATAGGGTTTAAAATAAATAAAAAATACATTAAAAATCGATGTTACAGTATTATAAACATTGCTGAATTAGGACAGCTTATATATAAAATAATTTATATAAAAATGGGGTTGAACATGTTTTGTGGTCAGCCTTTCTTCTTTATGTTAAAATACTGTGCAGAAACCTATTGAAAATAACTGATAGCATATCTAAATCTATTTCAGATTAAAGATAACTTACCTAAAAATTGCAGTCAAAAATGCAGACCCTGCGCTAAATCTTAGTACAAAGCATAAGTTATTGCCAGATTCTGGACTCAAATGCAAATTTAAAGCATATGAATGAACGGATTATAGCACTTAACAAAAGTATTAAAAGAGAGAATAGAAATAAAAAATTAAAAAAAGAGTTAATATATACAAACTACCATAACTTTAGTGACACTAGAGATATATATGAATTAAAAAATAACAGTAAGTATCTTTATATAATATTAGAATATGGAGGTAACTATATGTATATATATGCATTGTATTCTATACAGCAAATAACAAGGCTTATTTGCATTGTTTTTGTAAGGTTATTGCATTGTTTCTCTTTATAACAAGCTGTGTATGATACCATTGTATTGATTCGATCAACGACATTCTGCGAACCATCTGCCAATGAAGATAAGACAATCTTCTTTACAACTTAAGTTGTGTAACGCAGTGAAGGTAAAAAGGAAGACAAGAGCGTCACAAAAACTATTGTACGCAGTCATAGCTGTCCAAGAAAGCAATCCTCGACTAATGATCCTTTGAATCTTCTTTCTAGCGAAAATCAATGAAATAGTTCGGTTCTGCTTTTTCTTTGTTTCTCTTATCCTAGAAGACGGACGCAAAGTTGTTGATGATCAAATAAAAGTGCTACGAGAATTTAAAAAAAAGGGGAGGGAAATATAAATATGTCATCTAAAGTATAGTATGTCATTTAGTTGAAAAAAAAACTTTTAAAATGATAATTTGAAATTTATAATATCTCTAAAAACGCATGGTAAATATGCAGTTTCTTAAATATTAAAAGATGAAAAATTGGGAGCTGTTTTGAAAGATGGCATTGAAGACAGCTGAATCAATAATTAGTAATAATTAGTAATTAAATTGCTCAGTTAATGCTCTAAAACCCTTTGTTTTCATGAATCAACATTTGAACTTAATTTTCCATATAGTGGAAAGGATTTTTTTTATTTGCATAAAAGATATAAAAATTATCTTAAATAAAAAGGGCGATACATGATTTTTTAAAAATATTATAGGGTAAATATAAGTTTTTTCTTAATCATTTACTAAGTAATTTTCATATTTTGCGTGCATTTTTAACTAGCAACTCTACATTCTTAAGCAAGTGTGTTGGTTTAAACATTTAATAAATGTTCAGAGTAAAGGACGTTTTTACATTTTATTATGCATATATCATATCAAAAGAAGTTTTACATAGGTATTTGGTGAAAAAAATAACCCATTTAAAAATATAATGAATAATAATCTATAAAAGATGTTTTTTTTTGTTTCAGTCTTCTTTTTAAACATAAATTCTTCCTAAAATATACTTTATGTTGCAAAATTGAAGTATGTGAAAACAATTTTAACTGCAATCGCTTTATTTTTTAAATAACTTTAGAGAATCAATCAGTTCACACTTCAATAACTCAGAAATTCTGTAGACTCATAACTATTTAAGAATGGATAACATAGTTCAACTAGAAGAATTGAACGTATTTAAATTTATAATTCTTAGTTGATTCCTGAGACATGGAAAATCATCATTTGTTCTTCAAATTGAAAACATCAAGAAGAAAGTTGTACTCGTGTCAATTTCGCCCCGTCTAAAATTTGATACATTATACATCTCATTTTAATAATCGTATCATTGAAACAGATTTCAATTTAGATTTATTCATTTTAAGCAGCATTTGAATAATATTTAATTAAAAAAACATTAAAGTTATAAGATTTTGTATTTGATGTGACTAGCGTTTTGATGAATAATATTTCTTTTCCGGGGTTGGAAAGACAAAATTAATCATGATGAACAATTATCGAAAACCACATTTTTTCTATTTCTTATTGCAGTCAGATAGAAGGAATTCATTCATAGCGACTTACAGCGGACTTAATTAGAATGTACATTGAGAAGATGCTTAACTAAGTAATGTTAATTAACTTCTAAAACAAAATTTTTAAACATGTAACCGATTTATTTGTCAAAATACTTTAGGAAATTGTTTTAACCTAGCTATATGAAAATTTTAGAAAATATTCGAAATTTTATTTAAGATGAATCATTAGTCACAGAAATATTTGTCGAAGTATGTTAGAGTATCATATTTACCAAAGATCCATAATGTGTTTTTTTTTTCCTTTTCGAGCTCCACGTGATAGAGAGGAATTATAAATAGTTTTTTAAAGTAGTATACAGACCTTAAAAGCTCCAAAAATTTTGGTAACAAGTTTGGCCTTCATTATTTAGTAATTTATTAGTGGAAAGTTTAATAAATATTTAATTTAAAAGAGTTTTACACTGAGGAATTGAATTACATAAAACCTTTCGCAATCGTAAATTTCGTTTTATTTTAAAAACATTGCTCACTAATTTGTACTAGTCTGAATATAATTACGTTTTCTTTTATAATTGAATAATAAATAAATAACACTTTGCATGAATATGTTTGAAAACTGCCTAAGAAAAGTTTTTATCGGTAAATATTAGAATATATTTCGCTTAAGTGAACCAATTTTAAAAATTACCATAATGCATAAAAATTTTAGATAAAATTTAAGAACATAGTTTTTTTTTGTTTACTTCTAAGATAATAAATCAGGCATGTGAAAAAAAGGGTAGAGACAATGAAGAAAACCTAAATATTAATTAGCTTTTTTAGATGAATTAATTAATTCTCATAAATTGCAAAAAAGGAATTTTGGTTTTCCGTAAGCTTTAAAATATTGTACTAATTATAAACCAATAAGGTAATAAGTCCGAAAATTATTTGAAAAATATGTTCCATTCCTTAACATTAAAATCACATATAATTGGATATTCAAATATTCAAGAAACAAACTTAAAGAACGGGAATTTAAAAATATCTTTTTTATGCATTATCAACGTCATTTAATTATAGCTTTATATTATAAACTACTATTAGTCTTATTGCATCAACTGACAAAAACAGGGATCAATACGTAAGCTTTTAACTCAAGAAATTTTGCATGTTACATTCAGTTAAGCATCAATTCATTTACTATTGAAACTATCTCTCATTCAAGTATCAAACTTAACAATTGATTTTTTGTATATATATATATATATATATATATATATATATATTGTGATGTACCTCAACTTGGAAGTACATCCCTCGAAGTATCAGCGTGAACTAAAGGTGTACGGCTTGCGAAAGAACTCGGATCAAACATTATCTTAATATGACTTTATTAAGATATTCAACTTAACTTTGAACAAATATAATATTATAAATTAATGAATGACTTAATCTATGATGACGCAATAAGCAACACACAATATAATTCAGACCTATCTCAATAATTGTATGTGTGTGTGTGTGAACCGCCTAATCTTCAAATATAATAATAATAAGTAATCAATTCTACCTTATATTATTCTGCAAAAACTTGTCTTTATCTACAATGTTATGTAGCTGTACATTTAACTTCTAATCGATCACCAATATGTTTATCCACGACACGTAGAACTTGAATCTTGAACGACGAACTTCTATAATCATCCACTGCCAGAATGCACTTCAATTGTCTATCATTCCTTTACACTACCATTACATTGCCATCACGCTTACTCTAAGATCCTAAATTTATCCTATATTATTTGCATCTATTCACTTCTCGTTTCTTGGATTTCGTTGGAAAAGGACTTGTTAAAGAAAAGACGCGTAAGACGTCACAATATATATATATATATATATAAAATCAATCACAATTATCAATTGAAAAATTGAAATATATGAATCTTATCATACACTAAATCCCATTTCAAAATATCAATGGCGAATTTAAAAGATAAAATTCCAACGTTTTCAAACAAAATTAAAAAATTATAAAATAAAATAAAAATTTATAAAATATCCAAGTGCAATCTCGGACTTAGGACTGATAAGTGGGGTTAAACTAGTTTGATGGCGCCAACCTTCCCCCTATTGCAACTTGGTAAATTAATTGGAAAATATCGAAATTTCAAAAAAAATTTAAAAATTAAAAATTAAAAAGTTAAAATTAAACCATTATACTTGAAAAATTAAACTATTCGCCACCGCATTCTGAAAGATATTACAACATTAAAATATTAAAATTTAAAAACAATTTAGTGCATAATATAAGTGAACCATAAAACACCCAAGATGATGCACCCATCTTTAAAATATTTGTATAGGTATAAAAAATAGTTGTGTATATGTATAAAAAATATTTGAGATCCGTAAGTTCAAATTAAAAAATATTTGAATTCCGAAAGTTCAAATTAATAAATATCTAAAATCAAAAAAGTTCAAACAAAAAATCCGAAAGTTCAAACTAAAAAATCCGAAAGTTCAAACTAAAAAATCCGAAAGTTCAAACTAAAAAATCCGAAAGGTCAAACTAAAAAATCCGAAAGTTCGAACAAAAAAATCCGAAAGTTCAAACTAAAAAATCCGAAAGTTCAAATTAATTGGAATATATATATTTATATATATATAAACAGGGTGATTATCTGTTAGATAGACAAACATGAAGGGTGAGTATGGAGTGCAAAGATGACTCGAAATCCCATGTGTCATCTGTCGCAAATGCATAATTGCGAGCTACAATGCAAAGAAGCAGAGAAAAAATAACATAATCAATAACAGATTAACCCTTTGTCTACCACATTGTAATTTACTTCAGCTTTTTTAATGCAATACTTTTTTTAATCACTACATTGCGAATTAAGGGATATACATACACAAAATAATCTTTAGGAAATTCAATCCGTTAGAGCTAATTATTTAATTAAAGATATTCAACGGTAAAACTAATTATACACTTCGTTCACTTAAAATAAATAGTCGAATCATTTTATGAGGTCTTCATTAACGTACAAAAAAATAAGACACTTACCTTTTAACTTTAACTATTTTTTGGAACAAAAATGTCAATCTTCTCAATACGCTGAAAACGCAATTGTTGCTATATAACTATTGGCCTTCCCCACTTAAATGCTTATCATAGAACCTGATCTGCCATATATCTTGGAAGAGTCGATTTAAAAGTATATTCGTTCTAAGTATCGTTAGAGTATTCATAAAAATGGTTATTCTATGTAATTTTAAAATTAGTGGTACTTATAAGTACCGTCTGTAAATAAAGGGTTAAAGGGAGAGTAAGCAGTTTATTAGTGTTAAAAATTAAAACTGGATGTCGTCTTCTAGCCTTAACAGTGGCGCTACACGGAATTTTTTACGTTCTGGAAGATTTCTTCAGACATTCTTACGGTAAGTGAAGCTGAATTGAAGGTTTCGGACGTGATGGCGTCTTTTGTGATCCGTTTCCCAAGGCATTAAAAAGTAAACGCGCATTAAAACAAAGAACTCGTCGACATGCTGATCGGGATTGGAGTGGATTATGGTAATGGACACGTCGCTTGGCTGTTGTACCAGGGACGTTACTCGAGCAGATGTGTTCCATATCACATGACCTTTGCAGGTGGGAAAAGAAGGGGAAGTGAGTCTGGTTCTGATCACATGAAGAGTTTGGTGTACAAGACATCTAGTCGTTAAGTTGAAATTCTCATAGCGCGAATGTGTGTGTGTGTCGGGTACTGGAACAACTGCCGGGAGGGTACGGGTCACACCAGGATTCGAGAAATTAAGGAATTCCACGCGGCGCAGCTGTCAGGTATGGCAGATGACTTCTAATCGTGATTCTGTACGCCTGTTGTAAGACAAATTTTCAATAAATTTTGATTGTCCCATTAATGTGCTGCTGTTTATATTCTTTTACTCTGTTTCTTGATATCGTAGCTCACAATTACGGCAATTGCGACCCTGAATTCCTATGTGATTCCGAATTGTCTCCTAACCTCCTTAACACCTTGCAAGTTTGTCGGTCTGGAAGTAATTACCACTGTATATACATACCACATAATATTAAGATTTAACATATAATTTGATAACGATGAAAGTTTTTCCTTTTGTCTCAATTAAGGTGCCTGACTAGTGTAAAATCATCAATTTTGATGAACATGACAAAAAAAATTTATTTGATATTTTTAATATTTGAATTTTCTTCTTTCTAAAAATACCTTACTTTTGCTTGTACTCCAATTATTTACGAAGTTATAGCAGTTTTTATGTCAAGTGAGAACAACAAAAACGAACCGGAAGTTAGAAATCGAAACCGAAAGTACTTTGAATTTGAAAGATTTTTACTCTTTTTTTAGAATTTTATTGAATTTATTGATAAAATATTAAATTTGGTAACATTAAAACTGAATATGGTGATATATTTTTTAAAATTATTTAATAGTTTTAGTAAAATTTGGTAACAACTTTACAGGTTTGTTGTCATTTTTCGATTTGTTTATGTTCTAGCTACTCAAATCTTCGCTCCTCGTTTAATTTATTATTTTAATATATTTTATGAAAAAAACTGTCTTTCTTAAGACAAAATATTGATTAATTATGGCTAAATCAAGATCTGGGGGGCCTAAGAAGCGCCGATTTACTGGAAATCGTTATATCATTCGTGCCACTATTAATGAGAATGATGAAACATCTAAGCTCAATTCTACTGAATCCGCTAGTGCCAAAAAGTTGGAATCAAGCCATACAAGTTTGGAAATTTTCTCAGAAAGATTGTTTGAAACTTCTAAAGACAATAGAATTGTCAGCTGGACAACTTTGATTTCATTTTTTGCCACAGTTTGTTGTCCTGATTGCTATTCTCAGGGCTTGGAACTTATAGAAGACTCTGTCAGTGGATTATGCTCACATATGAACCTAAAGTGCAAAAACTGCTCCTTCTTTAAAGGTTTCCCTACGACAGAGAAGATGAAAGGTTCTTGTCTTATAAGCTCTTCAATTGTTTTGGGGCTAAGGATAATCGGGAAAGGATTTTCAGCTGGCAAAAAGTTATGTGCTTTCCTCGGTTTACCTTTCCTGTCAAAACTTGCTTTCCGCAATCAAGAAAGAAAACTGTTGAAAGCAACTGAACGCGTTGCTCAAGAAAACATCAACGCTGCATTGAGTGAAATCAAAGGCTCAAATAGTTTCACTAAATGTGGAATATCCATTGATGGTACTTGGCAACGCAGAGGCTACTCATCTTTGAATGGGTGTGTAAGTGCCATATCAGTTGACACCGGTAAAATTTTAGACATTGAAGTTATGACACAATATTGCCACATATGCGCGAAAGGCAATTGCCAATCATCGAAACATGTATGTTCGAACTATAAATGTTCCTCAGGGAACATGGAGGTTGTTGGAGCCTACCGTATATTTGAGAGATCAAATGTGAGGAATGTACAGTACAATGAATACTACGGAGATGGGGACTCAAAAGGATATGAATCTGTTAAAAACTTTTATGGAATTAATACAGTAACCAAACTCGAGTGTATAGGTCATGTACAGAAACGTGTAGGGGGGCGGTTGCGTCAATTAAAAAAACGACGAACGGTTTGGGAGGGAAAAATAATTTAACTGATAAATTAATCGACAGAATTCAGAGCTATTATGGAATAGCTATTCGAAGTAATGTAGGTAATCTACAAAAGATGATGAGTAGTGTAATAGCTGCATTTTTTCACTGTGTATCTGGAAAAAACAATTCATTGCATGGACAGTGTCCTGAAGGATCTGAGAGTTGGTGTCGTTACCAAAGGGCAAAAGCAGCTGGGAGTCCCCTCAAAGAAATTGAGCAAGGACTTCCTAATAAAATTATAAACCAAATAAAGCCTACATATCTAAAACTGTGTAATGAAACTTTGTTGAAAAAATGTCTTCATGGTAAGACACAGAACTGCAATGAAAGTTATAACAACATTTTGCGGAATATTGTTCCCAAAAATATATTTATTGGACTGGAAACATTTCGTTTGGGTGCATTATTAGCTCTAATACTTTATAATTCTGGTTATGCAGGTATATTATCAGTAATTCGAAATGTAAATGGTTCCCTTCCTGAAAGTGTTGCTCAAGAGTTACTTAAATTTGATAAACAACAGATTTCAACATCTTTAAGACATTCTTTGCCGATTGCGAAATTGTCTCGAAAAAAAAGAAAAGCAGCTAGGAAAACAAAAAGTACTAAGGATGAAAAAACAGAAGGCTTAGTATATTTATATGGAGGGTTTTAAAGTACTTCTTTGCAGGATTTTTATTCTAATTTATGATAACTTTTGTGATAAACAATATTTTTCAAGAGTTTTTTCGTGAATGTTTACTGGTAAAACAACACAAATATATTTTGTATGATATATTTCTTAACTTCTAAAATAATATGGAATAATATATATTTGTTTTTCTATGTAAAATGTTTTTATTTTTAATGCAATAAGGTTTTTTTAAAGTGCTTTTTATACGTCTAATCTGTATTTCGTAAACTGTGTACTTAGACTTTAAGAAAAAGCTTTTTGACAGTATAAAATTGTTAAAAATATTAAAAGAGATAAAAGTTTGAAGAAAGTATATAATATTCATAATTGCTTTGAAAATGTTTGTTCTTTTGATATAGATAGGTTTTAGGTTTTTTAGCATTATAGTTTTTTAAATTTTGAATCTTAAATCTTTAAATGCATTTTTCTCTGAAACAGATTTTTTGATATTTTACAACACGGTAAGCATGATATCTCAAAACGTTCTGTAGATAATTGTCTGTAATTTTGTGTAACTGTGCATTGTTATAGTATGTATGCTGTGACCTAGGGATTAAGAAAAAACAGAATATTTACCTTTTTTATGATTTTTTTTCTGTGTGATAAATGTGAAATTTTAAAAAAAATAGCATTGCGTGCACTTTTTGACTTCTAGTTCAGTAACAAATTAAAAATTTTCAAAGATATTAGGTCAATTCATTAGTAACTGTTTTTTGAGTAAAATTATGTGGGTTTTTTAAAATATTATGCATTAGAATTTATTTTACTATGTTTAACGTAACGTACAAATAGCGTCTAATTTATACCTAAAATTGGCCATATTTAAAAAAAATACATTGAAAGAATTTTTTTTTTGCTATTTTTATTAGTTTTCAGTTATAATTAAACAAAAAATGAGTTTAAAAATAAATTTTCAGCAAAATTTCAAAAAAATGTCTCCGCAACTAGTCAGGCACCTTAAAGTTAATTCCAAAACTTATCTGTGCTGTTAAAATTTGAGCTTGGCTTAAATGAAGAACTAGAAATATCCTCTCATTGTATTTTATTAATAATTCATCACATATCAAACGATAATATATTTTACTTTATGTTAATTATAACAATACAAAGATAAATATATGGATGTTTCTCTTTTAAAGAATATTCTGTAAAATAAAAAAATAAACCCACCAAGGTTCAAAAAAGCAATATTTAGAAATATTCATTTTTAACACTTTTGCTGCTTAGTTATTTTATCAAAGTAGGTTCAAAAACTACGTATGGTTTTATTGCGTATTTTAAATATGAATATTATTAAATCTACAATTTTGAGTTAAAATATACATTGCTGGCCACCGTAAATGCAACACCAAGAAGGACTACAAATAGCGCAACAAAATTTAATTTCTAGATAACATGTTGACCAAGTATCAAATGATTAAGTTTTAGACTTCTGTGGAGTGTGGTTACTGCCAGAATCAGTAGCCACACACAGTAGCCGCCATTGTTGGAAATCACCACTTGCACACCTCGACATTGATTTAAAGAGACTTTAGATGTGTTCTTGGGGTACAGCAGACCAAACAGCTTCCACACGTTGCCAAAGTTGATCTGGTGTAGCAACTGGGGGTGTAATTTGGGTCAGTCGTTGAGCAACCACGGACCACATGTTTTCTATCGGCGAAAGAACCAGAGAGCGAGGTGACCAGAGAAGCATTTCAATCTGGTGATTGACGAAGAACATTTGGACAATCCGTGCCACATGTGGCTGCGCATTATCCTCTTGAAATATGGCTGCGGCCAAGCCCTGAAACTAAGGAAGGTCAACTGGCTCCAACACCTCGGAGATATACTGCTGGCTGTTTAAATACCGGCAGTGCGTACTAGAGGAGTTCGAGAGTGATATTCAATACCACTCCATACCATAATACCCGATGCAGGACCAGTGTGGTGGTGCGTAACGCAGCTGTTCGGCATCCTCTCTCCACGGTGTCTCCAGACTCTAATTCGACCATCGTGGTGTTGCAGACAGATTCGTGACTCATCAGTAAAGGCAACTTAATTCCAACAATATCCTTTTTTCATCGCACCATTGGCAGAGGAGACGTCTGTGGTTCTGCGTCAAGGGTAGACAAAACAATGGACGTCTTGCGGACAGTCCACTCTGCTGTAAACTGCGTCGAATGGTACCCGCAAGCACTGAATGATGTAGTACATACTCAATGTGTTGTGCTACGGTTCGTGATGTAACTGAGCGAGCCGTCATTGCCATGCGCACAATTTGCCTGTTCTCACGTGAAGGGGTGCACTGAGGTGGATGCGATCGACCTCGTAGGTCCGTCGTACCCTCCGGCATCCAACGGTCACATATCCGCATTACAGTTGTTTGGTTTCGTCCAACACGACTACCTATTTTCCTGAAAGATAATTCACAATCTCGGTAGGCCACTATCCTTCCTCTGTCGAACTCGGTTACTTGATAAAAAGCTGATCGCTGTTTTCTACGAGACATAATTGATCGTTTTTTGAAAATCCACAAGAAAAACACATTTGCCGAACTTGAAATCGTCGAAATCTCCAAGCATTCAATAGAGCTTTGAGGTCTCGCTATAGGCGCGTATGATATGTTTCTATGCTGAAATTCTAATCATTTGCGTATCTCATCTCCGCTGATGTAAATTGTAAATATCATGTTATTTGCATGCTTCCTTCAGAGTGTTGTAGTTACAGTGGCCATCAGTGTACAAGACAAAATATTTTATATATAAGAGTTTTTTTTTATTTTAAAATATAGAATTAGGACGTCAAAATATGAGCACAGAAACATAAATTGAAACATAAAACAAGAGCAGCACGGGTTGCACAGCTAAATAGTCGGAAAAATGTATGCCCTTTATCATAATGGGTTGCACAAATTTTGCTAAATCTACTTTGCCCGTGGAAATAGCGGGATTCGCAGTGAGAAAGTTAATCATATTTGTAGTGCCTCAGTCTGCCAATATTTTCGCTTGGATTCTAAAAATTCTGATACGTACGTAATCTTCAGTAACGACATAAAAATAAATTTACTTATATTAATTTATTATTATATTTAGTCCCACATTCATTAGTAGAAGAATATACATATTTTAATAAAAAATACTTAATTAATTTAATTAATTTGAGTTTTACTCATTATTATGAAGTACTTGAACTTTAGAATACTATAATTCTAATCAAAACAATGATATTTTAAAATGTTTTACTGAAGTTTTAAACCTTTAAAACTCATGAGTAGTTTTTTAAGAGATGTATCTTAGTCTCTTGTTAAATCAAGTTTTCCTGTGCACGTTAAGAAAACAAAGGGTACCACTTTTAGTTTTTAATTACTGCACGGGTTCTCCCGAGACTGCTACTGAAACTAGAAATCTGTTTTGTATTACCATATTTTAATTAAAAAGTCTTTACTTTCATCATGAAGTGTAATAACTTGGGAAAAAATTCAAAATGCTTTTTTTTTCCTTCCATAATTCAACATACTAAGGTGTAAGAAGACACTTTATGTTTTTTTGTAAAGTAGATCACCTTAGAAACTTGATTTTAAATGTTAGGTTATTCTGAATTGTCGTTTTAAATATGTTTTTAAAGTTTATGAAATTATACTGAATTGTTTCATGAAGTGAGCAAATGGTAATTAATTTTTTGAATATTCTAGTTAGAAGTTTAAAGTTCAACTTCGAGTGTAGTAAATACAAAAAAAATGCAATGATTATATTGTTTTATGTTTGAAATGTAAGCGAAAAAATAACATAAGAAAATTATTAAAAAGGGTTTTGAAAAAAACTAACATTGACGTTAAGTATAAATTCAGCTATTTTTAAAATATTTGCTTTTCTAGTTCTATTTTAAGTGAACTTATTATTGAGTATCGCATTAAGTATTTCCACTTCATATTGAGAGGAATTAAATGATTATGTTAAAAATCTGACTTCTGCGAACAAAAAATTTCAAAGGTTTTCAGACAATCGCTGTAAAATGGGCATTGTCAACAATTTTAAAACTTTGTTGCAGTCATGATTTCACAGATGCAGTTTGTGACTCCGAAAAAATAGACATATTGATGTAAAAATAATTACTTTTATTTCAGACTAATCAATTCATGATTAATTAAAAATTACTAACTGCGGGATCAGTCTTAATTAGTTTTCCTAATCTAAACTTATAAGACTATCAAATAGACACATTTCTTGACCCTATTGTAAATCCCTTTTCGGATCCTTCCTAACCTGCTACAGTTATCTTCAAATATTATTTCTACTTTCCCGAATGGCGGTGCATGCTTGGATCATTGTGTAAGAATTAACGACTCACTACTAACGATTACAGACCAGTGTTTAAATAGCCCTTACACATTAGCATAAAATTAATTATCTCTACGGAAGATGGTTTTAATTTCAAACCACAGTTAAAGAAGAATTTCCACGAGATCATTATTTGAAAAACCCATCACAACTTCTTTTAGCAACATGAAAATAGCATTGATGCAAATTGTCAAGTGAGTGAGTGAGTGAATATTAACGTCACACTGTTCAGCTACTCGAGGTTTTTTGGCGAGGGACCACGTAATTTTGAACCACGGTTAAGTGATGAGGACAACACCTGAGCTGGCAACCCCTCTCCTAACTACCACACTGCTCCAAAGAAAGGACATTTCAGCTCTCGACAGATTTAACGTGCATCGCTAACCTACACGGTGGTGCATTAGTGGTACTGGGCTCGAACTCATGACATGTCTGCCATGATCCGATACCTTGACCACTGGGCTACCGCAGCCCTTTGCAAATTGTCAAAGAATAAATTAATATGCTAAAAATTATTTAGATAGCACTATAAAGTTGATTAGCATCAAAAGTAGTTTTGTAGTTGAAAGCATTTTTTTCACTCACATGCTTGATTTTTTCAAATGAAACGAACCTGAATATTTTATCTCAGTTTATCAAATTTTGTGTAATGATTGAGAGTTTTTGAAGGATGATGAATAATTCTAACATTTGACAGTGGAACATTTTCCAATTTTCTACTCAATACTTCCTCATGAAAATTTTTCATTAATCCATAATTTAGCATCTGATGCATAATCTTATGTGCATACATGCGTGTGTACAACATTTTTATTTTAAGCAATGTTACTATCAATTTACTTAATGCTAGAAATAGCAGAGTCCAAGTATATAGATTGTCTTCTTCAAAAACATACTAATTTGAGCATATACACATTATGAGACATAAAAAAGCAACACTAAAACGGAATTAGCCTGTAAAGTGATTAAACACTGTCCATCTGAGAAATAGACAATTAAGTAGGATATATAAATACTGATTATGTGCCAATAAATGTAACACTAAGAAGGAATACGCACATAGTGAAGAAACCCAACAGAGAGTGTTAGCAAAAACAATTAGTGATATTTAAAATGAAATAATACTCGTAATATAGAACAAAACAAGGCCATTGTTGACTCCGTAGGGTTAGAAATATATGGATAAGTGATACCCAAGCAATTTGTTTAGTAAAACACACAATGAGAGTACGCATAACGTCACTAAGAATTGTTCTCCATTCTTCATCAAACATTTGCCACAGTTCATCTTCTGAAAGTAAAGGCAGGACGGAACACAAGCAGGGTTAAATCCTGCCTCGGACGTTTTCATTTGGTGAGAGATCAGAAGAAAATCGTAACCGGAAAATATGTTTACGTCATAGGACTACATGCGTGCAGTCAGCGATTGGACGTAAGTTGGAGTGAGCAGAGAGTTAAAAAACGGATCATACTGCTGTTCTCGATTCTTTTAGTTATGCACCTTGTAAAAGGAATCTTCTCGTTGTTAGGTGATAGCCCGACATTCTTCAGTATTGCATGTGCCCTATAAATTTAGAAAAAGATTCACACAATTAATTCCTTGGAAGAAATAACTGTATGGATATTGCCTATTTTGCAGGTCCGCAAAAAGTTCCCCTATTCAATGTGCACCAGAAAAATGTGCCATTCACATTATTGGCATTACTTGGCGAAGAGCTACTACGCTGAAATTGGCATCATTTTTCTAGCTGATCCATCTCGGTGCAAGATATAAAACATTACATTTTGTATATAAATAGACTTTTATTTCAATTATTGATTTTTATTTATAAAATAGTGTTTATTAAAATTGAAACGTTGCTATCACATTTTTTTAAGTGTTATCAGAACCAATTTAAAAGAACAAACACACAAATTAAAGCAAAAATAACAATAAATTAATTATAAATTAATAAAAAAATTAGAATCAAGAATGATTAATCGAAGTGAAAAATAAAATGATTAGTAATACTATATAACTAAAATTACTAGGATTTTACCCAGAAATACTTATTTCTATGAAGTAATCCAGTGTCCGGCATTTTACAATGTATGTAAATAATTCTGAAACTAAAAATGAGATTAGCGAAAAAATTGAAACTAGTCTAGTTATATATATATATATATATATATATATATATATATATATATATATGATTGCTAGTCTTGGGAGCAATACTTTCAAAGGGAAAATAATTCTTGCGAAAATCTACATGTCTTTCCTAGTCACCATGACTCTCTTAAGATTGCGGTTATCCATGAACATTTTTGTTAATTATCTTCATATGTAAATTATTTTAAAAATTTAGAATAGAACATAAGAAAGTTAACAGTATTTAATGATAAGCGTAATTTTTCTCATTCCCTGCTTTTTTATTCATCAATATTTTGTACAAAACTCAAATTTTACACTATGCAGCAAAATAAAAATTATTGCAATAGAATTTTGAAAATTAAAGCAAATGTTATATTATAACAGCTTGTCTAGTACTTGCATTATCTTAAAACATAAAGTCTAAAATTTAGAAGGAAAAAAATAATACACGTTCTTTTTAAAATAACCGTCTATATAAATACCCATGTAAAAATGAACTATATTATATAATATTAAATTTTTAATAATAATATTTTTCTACTTTTAAAGGAATCTATAAAACTTAATCTTTTCTTTCAAAAGGCGGGGTGTATCTTCAAATTTTTCAATCAAATTAAATATATCACATAGAATAAGATGGAAACCAATTTATTAGACAGATTATTAAATTCCAACAAGAAATGCATTCATAAAAAAAGAGCTCAGAATTTAACCCGTTTTATCCCAATTTATTCATTTTATTCGAATTTGTGTAGACTTATATTTTCTAAAGTAAGTTAAACCTAAACAAACTAAATATAATAAAATTTTTAAAAAAATATATATTTTATATGTAAGAAATCCGACCCGGCCCCTAAATAGGACACTGGGATTTGGGGATAAAATTTGGACTTACGCGTGTTTTAGTGTTTTCTTCAATGATGAAAAGTTATTTCCGAGTATAATTTTTTCTTTATTTGAATAATACTTCTTTGTTTGCAAAATAATTCACTTTTCAGTTAAATGTCACTCTATTCAATGTCACTCTAATCAATGTCACTCTGTCCAAAGCAAACCTTACAAAGCGTTTTCTAACATTGGACAGAGTATGTTTTTGGTTTTCATTTGCAGCCCTCTCTTTGACAACGACGTTGTTTTCCTTGCTTTAGGATAAAAATGGCTAACACTATCTTTTCTGATATCTTCTTTTGCATAATATAGTACAGTCGAGATCTTAGGCCTACCACTCGTTCTTATCGCATTTTCGTTTCAGATAGACTCTTGCTACAGCTCTTCGGAGGTCCTTTAATGGGACTTGGCACTCTTAGAGCAAACTTCTTTATTTACGTATTTAAAATTACATTTTAACATTTTATACAATGTTTTTATTCAAGAAAATGTTACCAGATGAAAATTTTCATATATTATACAAACAATTTTAAAAATTTTAATTTTTTGAAGAAAATTGGGAAAGTTTTAAAATTCTACTCCTTTTGTAAAAATTAATTTCTTGACCTGAATTTTTTTATAATATTCTTATGGATATTCTTAACAACTTTAGGGATCGATTTTAGAATAACTTCATTCGTTTTTGAGAAAAAAAATAAAATGTTGATATACAGGCTAAAAATCAACGAAAAAGCCAAAATGTCTTACATTTTATTATTTTTTTTAAAGTATTCAAATTATAGCAAAAAGGATCCCTAATTTTATTACATGCTTTATTTTTAACGCGCAGGAAAAAAAATGAAAGTGATTGGTAAATAATTGTCGAAGGAGTAGCATTTTGAATGCACTAAGGTTTCGAAAAACACAAACTGAGAAAAACCACTTTAAAGTTTATAATTCTGAAAAAATATTTATTATAAGCTTAATTAAACTTAAAATACCACTTTAAGATATTACTTATACGTTTTTCTTTAAAATAATTGCATTTTCATATGTTTTCAACCCACACATTTTTATAAATGATCAACTTTTAGAGAGTACTAATTCCTCAAGAAAACTCAAAAAAAATTTTAAAAAATATTTTTTCATTCACGACAGAAATTTTAGCTGTTTTTCTTCTTATAATATTAAAGTATTACATTTGTATGAAAAATATATCAGGAATAAGAACTGAAATTATAAAATTATTAATATAAAATGCCTTAATTTAAAAATTTTACATGCACACATTTCACAAGGAAGAAAAATTACATTATTGTATTGCCTCGGAAATATTCTGCTTTAATACTACACACTCTTTTTCATAGTTATTGTTTCTATTTATAAAATAGATTTTTTTATGAAAACGCAATTTTTAGCTTTTTTTTTCTAAAAAGGGAGTGTGGCTGAATTGCCTAATTTGTTTTCAAATGAAGTTTTATTCAACTTCTAACTTTCCGACATGCACAAGTGATATATCAATCGAAAGATAATAATGCAAATAATAACATTAAATGAAAATAGAAAAAAACAATAGGTTTGTGATTTGTAGGGTACCAAATCCTCTTAAGCTTAGGATGTCATCTTTATCCAAGCATTTACGATAGCTATTTCCGATGAACGTATAAAAAGCACCCAGTACCACTTTTTCTACGAATTTTAATGGAATTAAGTCTAGCCAACCAGGCGTGGTGATCGACACTACCCTTATTTATGTCGTAAGAATTTATTCAATTTCATGTTAATTTTATTTTTGTGTCATCTTACGCGCCTCTTCACATCAAATGATGGTTCTATAGTGCTGAAATCTGTAGCAACACAGGCCGTAATATTGTCATTCCAAATGCAAAATCGAGTTCTCGTCAATTGCAAAATCAGACATGCCTCTATGTTCCTTCCGCATATACCTAGATTCTTCTAAAGGACCCTCGTGGTTTATTCGATTTTCTCAAACGGTTCGTGTAGCACAAAAATCTAGTTCACCAACACTTTTCAAAAGATCAGTGCTAGTAAAAAAGTTATCAAAGTATAACGTGTAACTTAAAGTGAACAAGCCCTTGGAAGTGACTAGTAATTGCTAAACTTGCTCTTGATTTAGTACTGCTTAAACTTAGCACAGATAAATGACTTATCAAATAATGGGTGTTTTTTAAAGGTATAGAACTTTAAATTGCAATAAAACAACGATGTATTATTCGATTGACATGAATTTTTTTATTCGAAAGATAATCTTGTGGCATTTTAATTTAAATATGATTTCTGGCATAGGACTGCCACGGCTGGCTCGGATGTAGTCCAATCTGGACGTCCCAGTTTCGATGACTTTTTCCAACATTTGTGGCCACATATCGGCAATAACACGGTGAATGTTGTCTTCCAAATGGTCAAGCGTTTGTGGCTTATCCACATAGACCAATGACTTTACATAGCCCCACAGAAAATAGTCTAGCGGTGTTAAATCACAAGATCTTGGAGGCCGATTCACAGGTCCAAAAATTAGGCCGTCACCAAACGTGTCTTTCAATAAATCGATTGTGGCACGAGCTGTGTGACATGTGGCGCCGTCTTGTTGGAACCACAGCTCCTGGACATCATGATTGTTCAATTCAGGAATGAAAAAGTTAGTAAGCATGGCTCTATACCGATCACCATTGACTGTAACGTTGTGGCCTTCATCGTTTTTGAAGAAGGATTCCACCACCCCATAAAGCGCGCCAAACAGTCAGTTTTTCTGGATGTAACGATGTTTCGACATACACTTGTGGATTAGCTTCACTCCAAATGCGGCAGTTTTGTTTGTTGACGTAGCCATTCAACCAGAAGTGTGCTTCATCGCTAAGCAAAATTCGCTTATGAAAATCGACCATTATTTTCGAAATAAAATTGCACAATTTGAAAGCGTTGTTCAGGCGTGAGTCTATTCATGATGAATTGCCAAACCAAACTGAGAATAAATCACTTGACAGCTGTTAAATCGGTCGCCATCTTGGAAAGTAATGCCAACTTAAACTTTTATACCTGGGGAAAAACACTCTGTACATTGTGCAGTACTGATACATTTACAGGCATAATTATATAAGTGTAAATATGTTAGAATGTATTTTGCTTTGATTCTTTTCAGTAAATTAATATTTTTTAAAATATTTTTTTTTATTTTCGACATTTCAATATGCTCGCCTTCCTCGTAAGTTTAACACTTCCCCATAGGATGAGGCACCCCACATTTTGAGAAACGCTGCTCTAACTTCAGAAACTTTTGCACTGACATAACTAAGCAGGGAGGTGAAACACTAGAAAGTAAAAATTATCTTCTCTTTTTTAATCTTTGTTCCAAAAGGAGAATGACCACGTCAAGCGCATGCTGAAAGTCCCACTGTCCTATTTACAGAACAGTTAAAAATAATTTGCGTAAACTTACCTATGGACAATATCACTCTAATCCAATATCAGGATCATTATGATGGTGTACTATCACATAAAAAATCCTTATTCAAGTGTCGAAAGTAAACTGTAAAATAATTCTGCAACCCCAAAGAGATGATACAAACTGTGCCTACAAATGCGATGGATAAGCAAATTTTACAGAGGAAGGAAAAGGGGTTGAGACACATAACTTAAACTAGAAGAAGCTAAAAAATATCCCTAGATGCTCCAACAACCAAAATATTCGAAACATGCAAATAATGATTTCCGCATATATTTCAGCGGTCCCCTAAATAGGACAGTGGAGGAAAATGGATTAAGCAAAAAACCCAAAAATTGATCTTAAATTATGTAATATTTACTCATTTTTTTCTATTTATTTTCCCATTAGTTCAGTTTATCATAATATTACATATTAAATATACACACCCACATATATTTTTTATACATATATATATTTGTCAGGTTTGAAAATTTAGATTCAAAATTAAGGAGATAATAAATGAAAATAGAGCGAAATCTTTACCATCGCGTAAGGATTTAAGGGTAAATAAGCCTATTTAAAGGTGGAACGAGTGCTGATGAGACACCAGTCAAGCCTTTTCGAGTATGCGCTCGCCTTCATCATTAGGCGTTAGGCGTTGAACGCCTATTCAACGCCTAATGATGAAGGCGAGCGCATACTCGAAAAGGCTTGACTGGTGTCTCCTCGCTGAGATGTTGTCTTTTGTACCACCCGGTTACGCGCCAAAAGGCCGCCATATTGGATTATATGTGATTGTAGCGAAATAAAGAAGTATTTTGAAGATGATGCCCTCCTCATTTTACCAGCAGGCTTGGGGCCTGTCATATATATGCATATATATATATATATATATATATATATCGTGAACTCCGATGTACAACGCACACTTTGAACACAAAGAATAAAATCAAAATTAACGGGTGAAAGTTATACCGCTTGAATAAAATTGAGAGCTTTAAAAATAAAAATGGTTTCTTAGAAATAAATTAGATTTCTACATACATCGAAATACTGTTTATTTAAAAGAAATGACATTCATCTGATCTTAAAGCGTTGTAATTCTAGAAATATTTTTTTCTAAATTTGGAATAATACCTCGAGAAATCGACTTCAAAGCATAACAGCATTGCGCACACATATTTCTTGTTTCTTTATAAAGTAATATTATGCAAATATACCACTTTAATAAAGTACGTATTATATGTTGAACAAACAAAAAAATTAAAATATCAGCTTAAAAGTATAGGTGGATGTTGTACTCCAGAATGTATGGTATATATATGTATGTACATTTGTATGAAAGATGTAAAGATGTGTAAGATGTATAGGTGCGTAACTCAAAAAATTACTAAATAAAATCCTGCCAATAATTGAATGAATTAATTATTGGCAAGACTAACTGGGTTTTCATATTTCTATGGTTCGTTTACATATAATTTATTTTGCATTTAATTTATTTCAATATTTATTTAAATAAGGCACGCCAAAACCATGTTTTAATATGTACTAAGAACATCTAAATAATTATGAAACACAAATAAATCATAAAACATGCCGACCAATCTTTTGAAATATAACACGTTTAATTTATTTAATGTTTATATGTTCTCTGCTACATATGCACCGAAATTCACCTTCCAACAATTTCATTTATTCTAGTTTCATTACGTACATCAGAGTTTATCTTTTGAAATTAAACTTTAAATTTTATATATTTTTACATGTTTTTTGATAATTATTAATTTTTAATTCGTAAATGCTCTATGAAGCGAGGATTTTTCTTGCTGAAAAACACTTGGGAAATATCTATCAATAGATATTCTAAATAAAATTACTAATTAATTTTTATTCTCCATCCAGCAATTTGAGAATAGGATTTATTCATCGTAATTTTAAAATGTCCTTGTGAACATCCTTAAACAAATGCAATTATTTCTCTGATTAACAAGGATTTGCTACTTGTATTTCATTTGTTATGCTAATGAAATTACAAATGAATAAATCTGGCTAATTTTGAAAGGAATTGAAAGCAATTATAGAGTTTTAAGTTATTTTCTGAATTAATTACATTTGTTAAGATTTACTTATATACGGTATGACTTAAGGCAAACAGTTGTTTAATTTAAGTTGCAAGAACAACTTTCGGTAAGCTAAAGCATATTTCTCGATCTCGGTTGGTACATGTTCAACACAATTGCAATAAATTAAAATTATTTTTTATGTTTCTAAATATTGCATGTCTAAATTTTTCTTCAGTATATAAATTTGTAATATTTATATAATTTAAATATTTCTCTCTATATATCTGCAAGAGGGTAGATCAATATTTTTAAATTATTTTTTTTTCTTAAAACTAGAACGTCCGTTGGTATCAATTGGACACCGGAGCCAGCTTAGTTTTTTCTGCAACTTTTTCTGCATGTATTTTGAAAATTGTTCGTGACCATGAATCATTTTCCATAGAGATTAAACAAAAAGATTTTGGGGTTCTAGGTTGATTAAGAGAGATTTTAAAACTAAATTCACCTACAATGTCCACTGGTTACGTTTCCACATCAAGACAATTTTTCGTTATAATTAGCTGTCCTTCAGCAAAAAATGTTTATTAAGATGACTTGGTACCCCAAAAATCCCAAACCTATCGGGTTTTTTTTATTTTCATTTTATCTTATTATTGGCATTATTATCTTTCCATTGAAATATCACTTGTGCATGTCGGAAAGTTAGAAGTTGAATAAAACTTCATTTGAAAACAAATTAGGCAATTCAGCCACACACCCCTTTTAGAAAAAAAAGCTAAAAAAATGCGTTATAATAAAAAAATCTATCTTATAAAAATAAACAATAACTATACAAAATAATGTGTAGTATTAAAAGCAGAATATTTCCGAGGCAATACAATAATGTAACTTTTAATCCTTGTGAAATGTGTGCATGTAAAATTTTTAAATTCAGGCATTTTATATTAATAATTTTATAATTTGAGTTCTTATTCCTGATATATTTTTCATACAAATGTAATACTTTAATATTATAAGAAGAAAAACAGCTAAAATTTCTCTCATGACAGAAAAAATTTTTTTAACCTTTTTCTTGAATTTTCTTGTGCAATTAGTACTCTCTAAAAGTTGATCCTTTATAAAAATGTGTGGGTTGAAAAAATAAGAAAATGTAATTATTTTAAAGAAAAACGTATAACTAATATCTTAAAGCGGTATTTTAAGTTTAATTAAGCTTATAATAACTATTTTTTTAGAATTATAAACTTGAAACTGGTTTTTCTCAGTTTGTGTTTTTCGAAACCTTAGTGCATTCAAAATGCTATTTCTTCGACAATTATTTGCCAATCACTTTCATTTTTTTCCTGCGTGTTAAAAAAAAGCATGTTATAAAATTCAGGATCCGTTTTGCTATAAACTGAATACTTTTTTAAAAAATAAAATGTAAGACATGTTGGCTTTTTCGTTGATTTTTAGCCTGTCTATCAACATTTTATTTTTTTTCTCGAAAACGAATGAAGTTATTCTAATATCGATCTCTAAAGTTGTTAAGAACATCCATAAGAATATTATAAAAAAAATTCAGGTCAAAAAATTAATTTTTACAAAAGGAGTAGGATTTAAAAATTTTCCCAATTTTCTTCAAACAATTTTAATTTTTAAAATTGTGTGAATAATATATGAAAATTTTCATCTGGTAACATTTTCTTGAATAGAAACATTGAATAAAATGCTAAAATATAATTTTTAAATACGTAAATAAAGAAGTTTGCTCAAAGGGTACCAAGTTTTCTTAAGTAGATACCATCAGAGTAAAACAAGCTTCAAAAACTGCTAACGCGCATTTGTTTGGCGTTGAATGCAGTGCCATGGGATTCACAGAGGATATTTATTATTTTAATTAATTTTTAAATATATTTATCACTAACTAATTCATTATTAAAATAAATATAGTTAAAAATAATATTTCTATATATAGAGAGATATAGATAAATTTATACTCCAGTAAGGCACTTTAAAAATGTTAAAATTAAAGGCATCTCTTTTATCATAAATATTATTATGCAATTTATAATTTTTAATATACACTGATATATCTAAGTAATGAGTTTTAATTTGATTATGAACATTTTTAACTAAGTGTAAGTAATATGGATAAAAATTAATATCGGGATTAAAATTATTTTTACCAAAAATATCTAAATCATCATTTTTTTTCTAAAAATGTAATAATCATTATTAATAATATAATTATATTCATGAAAATGTAAATATCATTTAGCCAAAATATTGCTAGGTGGACCTCCTTCAGGCAAGCCTTTAGTTTGTTTATATAATGAACCATTAAAATTAGTATAATTTTCTTTTAAGACTAAATTTATAAGATTTTTTAAATTTGTTAAAATTAGTATTAAGGATATAATTACTGTGATTTTATACATATATAGTTCCGAAAATTAAATCAAGGCAATATTCTCAAAAATACTTAAATTTTGGATTTACAACTACTGAAGTAAATGATGGGGAAAAAGGCCTTATTTCGTTATGTGTTAAAACTTACAAATCTGAAGAAAAACATGTGAAAGTTGTTTTTAAAACCATGTAAAATCATTTAGCCATGTTGGCAAAGAATTTTAAAAAGTACTTTCTGGATGATGACAACTTGGTACCAAATTACGAGAGGATTAGGGATCTATTTCAAGATACTCCAGAAGGGCTCTCAACTTCCAAACTGGATGTGAAATCTTCATAGATTTTACATTCAATGAAAAATTAAAAGGCAATTTTGAAATAAATAGCTCTTTGAATTTGGGGTAGAGGTGGATGATGAATTTTCTGTACTGAAAACAAAAGCACTTTGTATACTATTACCAATTTCAACATCCTACCTTTGTTAAACTGAATTTTTAACAGTGGCAGCTTTGAAGACAAAATATAGATCTCAGCTAATTATAGAAAAATAACTCAAAGTGTCAATTTCTGATATTAAACCTTCCTTTGAAAAAGTTTTCTATACAATACTAGCCCTTGGAAATCTGTAAAAAAATTATTAAACTTGTTCTTAATTTAGTAATAAAAAAATATTTATAAAATACCTTTCTCAGATACATTAAACGTATACTGGCTGATACACCGGGTCTTCGCTTTTTTTAAAAAAAAAAACATTATTCTTGATACAATAGCTGAACTGTAAGGAGATCAGAACTGCGTGCACGACATTGTATAGAAAATTGTAAAATGATTTTTTTAGATAACTGCTTTAATTGTAAATAACTGTTTTAAAAAACTGTAATTTTAAACATCACAGAATTTGCATTAAAAATTAATGTTAAATAATAAAAAATAATATAAAATTCCGATAAAGAATAAATGCGTTACCTTTTAATAATTAAAGCAAGAAGACTTGAAACTGTTTTAACGCGAGAGCAGGCGCGCTTTCGATACTAACGCTAATGGTAGTGCGGGGGACTCAGTCACCCCAATCATTTGCTTATAATTATTTTTACGCTACACGATACAAATCGGAATTCCTGTGAATAAATTAATTAAGAGAAAGTATACTTACCGGCTTTCAAGGACTATTCAATTTTTCTTTGATAATTTGAGAAAAAATCCAGAAAAACTGAACTAAAATGATTCAAAAGTGCAAGACCTTAATAAAGGACACAGATAAGAGACACTTTTCACTAATATTACAGAAATGTTATTTGTTGGTAAAGCTGTCATATTTTGTAGCTTTAATGAGCTTTCATCATCGAATGAGTGAACATTTACTTCACACTGTTCATCTACACGACGGCTTTTGGAGAAGGACCTCGTAATTTTGAACCATGGACAAGTGACGAGGACGATACTCGAGCTGGCCTCTTTTAACTACCACACCACTCCAACAAGAAGACGTATGAGCTCTCGACAGATTTAACGTGCATCTCTTTCCTACACGGCGGGTCTTTAGTGGTACTGGGCTCGAAATCATGACACCTTTAGTGATCAACAAATAGCAAGTTGAACTTTTTCTTTCTTGTGTTTTTGAACAAGGCGAACTGAACCTTTTGGTACACTTATGGCTTCATATTTTAAGTTGATGGAGTTCCTTAGGAAGCATTTGAAAATGTCCCTTTCGTTTCATGTTCATCGCGTTTCTGAATCATGAATATTATGCATTCTTTCATCAGGTTCTTCTTTTGCTTGATCAGTTTTAACTTCCTTCAATAGAGATTACAGATGCCCCGGGCTAACGCTTCCGGGTTAAAAGTGTTTTCAGAAAAGAATACGGATGATCTAAAAAGGATTATGAAGTTTTTCACTATGCTTTATATGTTTGAGAATAATCATAAAATTATAATTTTGGCCAAATAATTATTCGAATCAATCAATTATTTTCCAAATATCGTAAAACTCTTTATTATTTACAATTTCCTTAAGCGAAAAATAATCACATAAAAGATGGTACAGAACTAATGTAGAACTAACCACACCTGTAATATTGAACATCCATCAAATGATCAGCAAATGTATTATGCAGCCTGGCTGAAAAGTGTGAATCATGTCTTTATTTTCTTTTTCTACAACTCACGCATGTACAATATTTCAATAATAATTACAGTAATGAATTGCTTATCTTCTTAGAATTTTTCTCAGGGTCTGGGTTTCGTTTTTTCTTTTAACGATTACTATTTTATGTTAAAACGTAATTAAAAAATCTCTCATTTAGGAAATACAGCAAATTAAACAAAATGTTTTTTTCTTTAATTTGTTTTTGGCATCAAAGATAGCTATTTGATTACGGAAGAACGCCAGATGATAAACATAAATTTATCAGTGTTGCTGTGTATTTTTTATTATGGAAGAAAGTATTTTGTTTTAATTCTCCTCCCGGTTTTTTTTTTAAAACAATCTTTAAATTTTCGATATGCTCGCGCCCCCTTGTAGGGTTATCGCTCCCCCCCAGGGGAGCTAGCCCCACACTTTGAGAAACACTGGATTAAATAATTTGATGTAATAGTTCAAAATATTTTGCAATCCGATTACAAATACTTGCTACCTGGTGACATGTCGCATGTTTAATGTAGAATATTCCATTATTGTTCGAAAGCAAAGATTATTTTGACTTTTGAAAACAATTTAGTGTACAAATGTACAATGGAAGAATTTAGTGTACGTCTATGAAACCTACTTATGTTTTACTTTTTGAAATGCTTAAAATTACCGACCAAAAAATTAAAATTTAAATTCGAAAACCTCTGGGACCTTATTCATACAGCGAGCAAAGTTTCTACTTGTTATTTAATAGTGTTTGAGCAACCACTCGTCTTCACCAAAATATAATTTTTCGATAGTAATAACCAAAACTCATGACGTTTTATAAAAATAAAACATGACATTTTCAAACTTAAAAATGGTTCCCAAATTTGGGGGAAATGCTTCAGGAACGTTTATATTCATGTCTGTGTTTTTTTCTTTTATAAAAATTCACAAATGAACCATTCCTAAGCTTTAGGTATAAATGCAGCACCATGTGATAATAATATAATTTAAGAGGACACATTACGATTCAATTGACGAAAATCGGTCAAAAAATCAAATCTAATTACTTTTAGCTTAAATAATTCTTTGTATACTTTTCTATAACCTCACAAGACTTGAAATTTCTAAATTTGAAAAAAGCAGAATTATGATAGCGTTTACGTTCGTTTTTATTCATATCCCTACGCAAATCAAAACTTTAAACTGACTTATCTCAGAAAAATAAAATAATTAGTTTGGCTTCATTTCAAATTATAATACTTTTTTTCTATTGTGCCTAAGTATTTTTTTTGTTCTACCTATTACTTATTTTACGTGTAACAATCAAAACAATGCTTTTTTAAAAAAATAATTGACTTCAGAATTTATACATTTTTTTAAGCAATTTTCAATAAACATTCATAAAAAGAAGTATAATACAAATACCAACCATGTTAATTCAAACCCCATACCAAATTTTCTATAGCATATATTTGACGTACTTGTAAATCGAATTTCATTTGTGTACGTAAATCTTTGTAGGAGGAGTAGAAGTTTTAAAATCCCTTCAAAAATTTTATATTTTTTTTCTTTTGAAAATTTAAATGTCTAGCTTTTTATAAAATTTGGAGCATAAAATCTTCTTTACATAAAATACGCATACAGGAGGCAACCAAAAAAAAAATTAAAATCCTTAAATTAAAAATACCCCCTTATAAGGAAGTTTTCATATTTACAATAATTTGAGGATATGAAAAAACAGTATTTATTCATGACTTCTCTTTTCTTAGTTTTTCTGATCTTTATGAATAAATTGCACGTGCTCAAAAAATAATAATGGTACACTTGAAAGCTTTTTTTTTTCCTCGTGTTATGTGTCATTATCACAAAATATTGATAAGCTAAATACATTCAATATTTTGAAAGCTAATCGTAGGATAAAGTAGTAGATTTTAACACAATAAGTTTAAGCTTAAAAAATAACCAATTTATTATTCTAATTTATACAACACTTGTCTTAAAGAGTTTAATATCTGTGTCCTAAGGTAAGGTAGGCTGTTAAAAAATATTTATTTTCTTTTATAAACATTTACTTCAACATCATTATTTTAAATTAAATAATTATAATGAACTGTCCTTACAAGAGGGTTGAGTGCGACAATGCTCCTTTGTATGAGCATTATAATAATTTTTCATTTTATATGTATTTTTAAATTTTATGTTTTCTTATGGTACAATGCCTAGGAGAATTTGTGTCACACTTCATTTTCTTTTGTATTCTTCTCTTTATATTCAAAATGATAAATCTGTGTTTCAAATAGCGAAATAAAAAATATATCTAAAATGTGTTTGCATTTGAAAAGAACTTTTGTAAAAATACTTAAGATATCTTCAGATATTCTGCATTATTTGAAGTTTAATTTTAAAAGATAAATATTAATTTTTCTTTTCACTTATCTATGTTGTCACAAAGACAGAATAAATTATGTAAAAGAACGCTGGGGAGAGTTCATCCCATATTTTCATAAATAAAATCTCCTGAAAACACTTTTACGAGTAACTGGATGAAAACTTCAAATTACGCATGCTTAAGCTATTGAATATTCTAATTAGTTGAAAGAAAGTACTAGGGGCTTTTCATTATTTAACCTGTTATTAAAAAGATAATTTTGCATGCATAAAAATAAATTATTTCAGTACATATTTAAAACTAATTCCAACTAATATTGTTTTTACAAAGAAAAAAGTGGGAATTCTTTCACTTGTATACGAATAGAGAACGACATTTTAATTAGAATGTTTGAAGGAAATATTCCAAAAAAAAAAAAGAAATCATACAAAAAACACCGCAATGTAAATTATAAATATAATGATTATAAATATGAATTATTACATCCCTGAATATAATCTCCCTCAAGTTGAAAAAAGTATAAAAAATTTCACATTTATTTAATATCAATTTCTTAAATGCAAACATGCATTTAAATTTTTATTTAATTAATATCACTTAAGTTCTATATATTTGTTTTAAATTTTATCTAAAACAACTTTTCTTATACGGGCGCCAAGTTAATCACGGTAAATAACAATAAGAGTAATATAGAAGGCAACATTATTTTTAATATGTAAATATTTTAGCTGCAAAATATATTATAAAGTCAGAGATTAGACCTTTCAAGTAGAAATTCCCCCACTATTATGAAGAGACACATGATTAAATCTCAATTATCTTAAACAGAAATGTGTCCTCAAATTACAGAGTTCCAAATAACAGTTATATAATAACTCAAATTGAGTACAAATAAACAAATGATTGCGCTATCTCAGTGGTCTAAGTCACAAACTGGCAGCATATATTGCTTATGTCAGTGCTTCTCAAACTCTTAGTTTTAAGACCCAGTTTTCAGTCTATGTTGCTTTAAATCTTATATCCAATACATATGACACGTACTATAGTGTGATTGATGGAAGGGGAAGATAGGTGGGATCCCAGGATCACCCCCAGGATGATCACACTCAAAATTGGGGTAGAAACGAGCCAAATCGTACTGTTACCGGTATGGCGCCCAAAGCTACAGCTACAACAGGAGTACAATATAGCCCTGCGTCATGAGAAATTGTGTAAGCCTCGATCTCTCCTTTGCCGATCAGATTGCTTTAGCAACAACAATAACAGCATCTGGCATTCTTGCGGATATCTATATTACAGCCTGGACAACGTATCGAATGTGTGTGCATAACGTGAATAAATAATGTACTCTGTTCAATTCTAGTCAGTCTCGGTTTAGTTGAATCTTCTGTCACTACCCAAACCATTTTAAATGAACATTTTTTTTTAATTTGTGCATTGGTGCATTGAATGGTGTTAAATATTTACGGCAGTAGATTTAAACAGTATCATCGATAAATGTGCAAATCATAAATGAACGATGGACGATAATGAAGCATCAACAAGATCCCAGACAAGCGTAGTTCTAAAATTAAATTTATCTAACATTTTGAAGAATATTTAAATTTGGATTTACCACCACTGAACTAAATGAAGGAAAAAAATCTCTATTTATTACTTATACAAAAATATTGGTAGCATACTTTTTATGAAACACGATAAGCGTCAAAGTCTCATGATGAATTCGTTTAACAAACTTTAAGAATTCTTTGAATTAAAATGAAAATCATATGAAAAGCAAATAACATTTTAAAAAATTGTTTTGTCATTGAATGAAAAAGTTTTACTTAATTCTTACAAAGTATCATACAAAGTAGTCATATATAAAATACCTCACACCATTGACGGAGATCTTGTTTTTCCATCAGCAATGGAAATCGTATAAACTATGTTTGGTGACAATTTTGCTAAACTGTTGCTGTTCAAACATTTAATAACCATTTCAGGAAAGGCGAAAAAAGGAAGAAGCATTTACCCAGTTCAAAACATTCCGAGAGTAATGCACGCATGGGACTGAGTGAATTTCTCTACTCATCCAATTTCCAACAGGAATTCATATAAAATCTTTAATGGAATAAAATACTCTCCCTAAAATTTATAATTTACTCTTTCTGATAACATCTGAATATACAGTGCAAAATATTTCGCTGTATTAAAAAAAAAAAATAAAAAAACCTGCGCATTTTAAAATGGTTTCATTTTAATAAAAAATAAAAAAACTATCTATTCACTATGTTGATTAAAATAAAATAGACGCCAAACTTTCAAAATACTATCCGACAAATCATAAGTGATAAATTTACTCTCATATAAACTTATTGTGGCTTGAACTGATACAAATATTTTTAATAAAACTTAATATAGCTATTTTTTATTGCTTTTTTTCTTAAAACTAATTCTTACATTGTTTCTTTCTTTCTTAGTTTTACATTAGTATTATGTTCTCCGTCTCTGTGGTCATGACAACTCTGGTTGTGAAAGTAAAAAAAAAATAACTGTTTGCTCTCACTGAATTAAAATTGACCAATCACGTTTGTTTTATGGAGATCTGCTGTGTAAATGTCTTCGAGTGTTAAAATTACTGTTTTAAATATGAACCACCGATATAAATTAAATACTAAAACTATTATTATAAATGTCAGATGCCCAATAAACTAACAAGCTTTTCATATTTTTCCAACTTAGTCAGAATATATACAAAATTCCAGAGAGTAATAAATCACGAACTCTTAAATGTCTGAGTCTCTCAAAAAATCTAAGCATGTGCAGTTGTTTATAGTCATAAATATCCAGGATCTAAATAATTATTAAAAAGAAAAACTTTGATCCTGAAGCACATACTAACACTAAAAGTTTTGAGAAATATTATTCTAAAAAAACAGATTTGAACCGCCATCTAGTGCCTTGTAAAAATTAATATAAGAACGTTCCTAACTCAGATCACACAGGTGTGATGCTGGTCCTTAGGGCAGGCAAAGCGAAATTATTTATTTGATGCCATGGAGGGAGAAACGTGTGATCACTTATGTTTGAATATTGTGCTGAATGGATTAAACAATAGTGTTGTCATTCGAATCGATGATATAAGCGAAAGTGTACAGTAGCACATTTTAGGAAATTTTTTTAGGAAATTTTTAGGAATTTTTTTTGATTTTGTGCTGGCATGTCAGATGAAGAACTACATGTTTGTATGCCAATAAAACTCAAATTACCAACAACAGCATTAGTTGCTACTATAAAGGATTTACCGAGGCAAACATAGAATACAAAAATTGTGTCAGAATACTCAACGATATCTAGAAGACTCCAAGGTATAAAAATGCTTGTGAAACAAAAATCTCCAATGTACATCTGAATGCGTTACATGATCCAAAGTGAAGCTCTGGCTCCCAAAGAATTGGGTAATTCTTTCAATAGTGTTAACAAAAATTTTTACCGAAATAAAATGTACAGAAATTAGACCCCTAAAATCCAGAATCTTCTGTAGGTTTAGTAAAAAAAGGTATAGACACTATTTTACTGCGACGTTCGATGGTTATTACTTGAAAAAATTTTTAACGTGTTTTGGATTTGCGATATTTTTAGAAGAAAACCAATCAGAAGCCATGAAATTTCACGATGTTTTATTTCTGCTGAAATTGTGGCAGTAGGTAGATATATCCTAGAAATTAAATATTTGAATTTTCAACTTCAAAGAATAAATATATATTTGTTGGATAATATACGAGTTATAAAATTAATGCGTTTTTTACAAAAAATGGAATTATGGAGCAGAACTTTAAAGAAGCAAGGATAGTCTAGAAATTCTTGAAAATGTGCATAAGTTACAAGATGGAAGAACAGTATGCGGAAGTTAATTTAAAATTCATAGAAAACCGTTTAGACATACTGGCAAAGAGTTTTAAAAAGCCTTATCTTAATTACTGTAAATTGATAGCAAATTATGAGTTGGCAAGGAATCACTTTCAAAATAGCCCAGAGGGCTTTTAAATGCAAAAACAATCTTATTAGATTTCACTTCATGTGGCATAATCAAACAGCAGTTTAGTATAATAAATCACCCTTTTAATTTTTGTCAAGATTAGATGATGAATTTTCCGTAATGAAAATAAAAGAATTTCAGTTATAACCTTATTTCCTGCGTAGATGTGTTGAAAGAAATTTTAGATCACATCTAAATATAAACATAATAACTTAAAGTGTCAGTTTGTAAAATTGATCATTCCTTTGAAGTACTTTGCTTTGCGAAAAAAGCCCATTGATGTCCCTGACAATTATTATAGTTTTTAGTTGAATACCGATGAATTAAATAACAAATATATTGTCCAGGACAGATAAATTTATAATTATATTATATAAGTATAACTATGTTTTTTTCTTTTTATTATATCTTATTGAATATTTCATTTTGCTTTCTTTCAGTAAACATTTTTTTAAAAGAAAATCTTTTATTTTCAATTTTTGATATGCTCGCGCCCCTACCTAAGGCTACTACATCCAAACAAGGATGGTGTCGTGCTTAAAACTAATGCTTAATGCCACTGAAAACTTGAGATCCTAGAAGTTAACTGAACGACGTTTAAATTAATAACTCGAAGTACTCATATTTGAGTAATCCTAAAGTTTGGTGCTAGTTTACCTAAGTACTTGATCGAGATTCAAAATTACGAGAACCTATCTTAATTCAGGAATAATCCTGAAGTCTGGTGCTAGTTTAACTAAGCACTTCATAGAGACTCAAAATTACGATATTCCAACATCAATATCTTTAGAGTATCTTCTGTATGCAATATAAATAGACAATCCCCGAATTAATCCTCAAAATGGAAGGCAATAAAATTTTATTGTCAGTATCTAATGAAGGATTGTCCTTTTAATGCACTTTTTGAAAAAGTGTCTTCTTCGTTATGTTTTCAATATCTTAAGGCGTAACACAGAAATTTAAAGAAAAAAACAGTGTAGACACACACACATATATATATAATGAATATTACTTCTCATAATTTATTTTCATTATTCGATAATTCATCTCATACTTTTGTAATATTCTTGAAATACACGCCATTAATATTTTAATTTGAAATGAATTATCTTTCATTAATTAAAAATAATCGAATAAAGTATACTGAAGGAAGAAAAAAAATGAACTCTAACATAGAGCATTGATAGGTAGATAAAATTGAAAGAACTTTTCTTTTCCTTTAAGATAATATTACCAGCTACATTCGTTACCATCCTTAAAATGATTTCACATTCATTCTGTAAGTGATTACAAGAACGCCTTGCGGCACATTTATCAAACTTTTTCAGATAGTTCAATGAGATTTCTAGAATCCTTTTTAAATGATTAAATTTCTTTTCTAACTGAATGATATGTTATGCTGCAGGCGACAAACTTATTTCTCCGCCTTTTTTCATTGTCACAGCGCTAACTTCCGAAGATCAACAACTCCTCTGGTTCTAAGGATATAATAAGTACATTAGAAAAGGATGGAATAGAACTATTTCATCGATTTTAGAAAGCGAGAGATAACTCGAACGATCATTAGTCATCGATTGCTTTCACAGACAGCTATAACTTCAATTAATGATCATCGTGATGTTGTTCTATTCGACCTCGCCCTCATTGTGATTCACAACTTCAATTGCAAAGCAGCTTGTCTCATTGCCTTTAACAGATGGTCCTCAGAATGTCGTTGCAAATCTCGTAGATAGAATCTATTGAAAGGTAACTTTCATTGAAGAGTTTACAGAGAAAAAGCGATTTGTGGAGCAAGGCTTTTGCTGTGAGAATACCAATTATTTTAACAAATTGGTATGAAGAAACAATGATGAAAGCTTTTAAATCCATGTTAAAAGTTTTCTGAAATTATATTAAAAATTGAAATTTATAATTGTTGTTACATATTTTTAGATTATTTGGAAAAAATTTTAGGGTGCATGCATATTAGTTATACATTATTAGTTACAGTAAAATAGTATTAAATATGTTTAAGAATTAGATGAGTAACTTATTATCTTCAGCACAATGGTAATTTGTTGTTGAGATCAAGGCCGTGGTTGCCTAGTAGTCAAGGTAATGAACTCGTAGCCATCGTGTTATGAGTTTGAGTCTAATGCCACTGAAAACCCACCGTGTAGGTGGCGATGTAGGTTAAATCTGCCGAAGCTCAAATGTCCTCTCGTTGGTGTGGTATGAATTTTAGGAGATGAGGAGCCAGCGCAAGATACGTCCCCATCACTTGATTATGGTTCAAAATTAAGAGTTTCGTCACCAAAAGCTCTCAAATAGCTAAATAGTGTGACTTCACTCACTCACTCTCGATGAGGTCGCATATTTTTTAATTCATGTTCTTATCGTTGAATTGGCAGAAAAAAAGTGGTTTTTGACATAAATGAATCAGCAGTTTCGATTTGAGCCCGGTATGGTCTTTCCTTCTCTTTTCTGGCTAGAAAAATTAGAACTTCCTGACCACCAAATAAATCTGACCAAAGGCACAAAAAAATTCAAACGCAGATATATTTGACTTGGTCCATAAATTCCAGCATTCTTCCCTTTATCTAGATTGATTCCACTTAATTTGCTTTGGGGAGATTTTAAAGTTATTAAATGAAAAAGAAAAATTGATTTCAAATGGCAAATGAATGGGTGACACACTTTCAGTCCTAAAGTTTTAATAGGCATAAAAGTATGTATATATAAACATGTAATAATATACATATATATAATCATTTTAATCAAATAATAAGTAGAAAAACGTCCTTATGGTACTTATGGTAAACGGGTTATTTATTTGATTGGTTTTTAATACTGATAATTATACAACAGGGATGAATTATCATTCTTACTAGGGAATATCGGGCATTTGAAACTTTTTCTCATCATGCGAGAAATTCAAGGACCTAAATTTACAATTTACTTTGAATAATGTTACAACTAATTAATGTAGCCTGACATTTTGAAATTTTTTGCGCTATCAACAAATTTAAATACTTTCTTCCCATTCGTTATGGGAATATATTTCCCATTATTATCATAATAGAAATATATCGAAATATTACACTTCCACCTATCAAATGTTGAATTTTAAATTTCGTTTAAAATTAATTTAGAAATACAAGAGCTTGTTCTGTGTTTTTTTAAAAAAATCAGTTAAATAAGGAGCATAATATTAAAAGTATAACAATAGAAACAAGTAATATAAAATGAAATTAAGTCAATTCGTACTTAGATCAACAAAGAAAAATTTTATTTTAGCTACATTTTATTAAATAGTTACAATTAATATAAATATGTATATACATAGGACAGAATCACAACACTAAGTAATAATTAGTTTTTATTAATTCTCATTAAAGTATTATATTGTCATCCAAAACAATCGTGTATATAAAATTTCAGTTTATCTGAAAGCTTTAAAACGTGAGAAAAACACATTTTTAAGTTTTGACACAAGTCGCCAAAATGGTTATTAAGTCGCCAAAAATGAGGCCAATGTGACTGTATTTGTAATTATTTATATAAATACTTTTAATCATTTAATTTATATTTATTATAATTAAATTATTGCATTGTCATCCAAAATAAAATCATGGATATCAAATTTCAGTTTAATTGAACGCTTTAAAATGTATTTTATTAACGATTGAAAACTCCACCTAGATAAATAAAAAAATAGATATATATATAGAATGTGAGCTAATAGTAGGAATTTAAAAATAAGAAAGCGTGTAAACCAGTGCTTCTCAAACTTTCAATACTGGCGCCCCCCTTTTCAATCACATTTTTTATCGCGCCCCCCCTTATACATTAATAATGTACTGAATGCCATAATAATGCACTTTGACACTCAAGCAACAATCTCTATTATAAACCGCACAAATTCATGACATAAGTATTAAATTTTGTATATGTTACTTTTAAGCAAAAAACAATAAGTAATATGATACTTACTATGTTATTTTTCCTTTCTCTAATTTATAAATTGGAACATATTGCAAACTGCGGTGGTTGCTTAGAAGCCGAAATATAGATATCAGCTAAATGTAGAAAAAGAACTCAGAGGGTCAATTTCTAATCATAAGTATTCCTTTGAAAACCTTTGCTGTGTAAGACAAGCCCATGGAAGTCGCTAATACTTATTAAACTTGTTCTTAATTTAATATTAATTAATTAGTTATAAAATACTCTGTGCAGCACTGATACATTAAAAATATACCGACTGAAGTACCCGCTTTTTGCACAAGTTCATTTATAAGAAAATAAAACATTATTGATATAATCGCTTAATTGTAAGGGGAGTAAAGCCAAGTGTGCGACAATGTTTACAAAAATGTAAAATGATATTTTTAAATGATTGCTCAAATTATAATTAGTTTTAAGCGAACTGTAATTTTAAGCCTGAAAGAATTAGCATTTAGAATTGATGTTGAATAATGAACAATAAAAAAAATCCCGATGAAGAATCATTGTATTATTTTTAATTGTTAAAGCGAAACGACTTCAACATGTTTTAACCCTAGAGCAGGCACCCACTCGATACTAATTGTCGAGTGGGGTTATTGAGTCACCCCCAATCCTTTTTTATAATTATTTTTATAGTACACAATAAAAATCGTAATTCCAGTGAATAATTTAATTAAGAGAAAATATACTCACCCCTACTTTCAAGGACACAGAAAATATTTCGGAAAAAAAGTTATCACACCGGAAACTCAGACAAAACAAGTACCTTAAGATCGTAAAAAAACGTCTGTCACTCCCAAAAAGGAGGGAGATATATGACCAATATATTTTAGTTCACGTTAAGATTGTCAAACAGGAGGATAGTGTCAGGGCCATTGGAATCAATTAAACAGTTTTGCCAGAATTACCGATTTCGTGCACTCTGTGCTCGACGTGACAGCTCCCGGATTAAAAGTGTATTTATTACAATATGGATGTTCTAAAAAATTATGTAAAACGTTTTTCATTATGCTTGGCATAGTAATCCTTCAAACTTCCCTAAATGAAAAAACAAATACATAAGAGCAGTGACGTAACTTGCCGTACAAGTAAGCTCGAAGGTCAAACCGCACCAAATACTTTCCGCTGCCTACAGCTGATGGCAATAATATATATAAAGGTGATGAACTTTTTATCATCCTAAAACTTTTTTTGATTATGGGTCAGGGTTTTGTCTTTCCTCTGAAAGAGTAGCCTTTTCGCTTTGAAAAGAAAACGTAATAAAAAATATTTCATCATGGGATTACAGTAAATGGAATAAAAAGCTTTTTGTATTTGGTTATAGTATCAAATATAGCTAAAAAATGAGGTTTCGAAGTAGAAGCTTTTATTTTTGATGATGTAAAATCGCAGATAGAATATATATCTTTTTATTTCCGTATGAATGTGTATATTTTTTATTATGTCAGAAAGTATTTAACTTCATTCTAGTAAGAAATTTTTTTTTAAATATTTTATCCTCTATAAGCTCGCGCCCCCCTTGTAGGTCTATCGCGCCTCCCCAGGTTTGCCCAGGTCGCTCCACAGGTTGAGAAACACTGGTGTAAACTAAACAGGAGTTTTTTTATAACAATTTCATAGTTTTATGCAATGCAACTAAAGTGATATTAGAGCTCAAATGCATAGACGAAATTTTCACAAATAGGCATATTTGTAAAATGGCCATGAGTAGCTGTAGTGGGAGTATACCAAGACGGGAATGTTGGTCAAAATACTGAGTCTAAAAATTCTCATTTTGGTTTCCTTGGGTTTTGGATAATAAAACAAAACAGCAAAAATTCACTGGATTGGTCCAAAGGACGAATCGGAAAAAGTAATGGGGCCCGTTTAATGCCACTTCAAGTTACATCATACGGATGTCAGGTTGATGAAAAAATGTAAATTAACTATCTTAATGATTTTTTGCAATACTTCAAGCTGATGGGAGTAATTTTTGCTTTGGTGACTGTTTTACTGTTTTGATTTAGACCACTTATTTCATCTTCAAGGTTATCTGAACAGGACATAATACTTAAACATCATTACTGACTAAGCCCCACCCATAATGCTGATTAATCTTCTTAATCACAATCAGTAGTTTGAAAAGATTACGGATTCTTTCATAATGCTAATATTCTACATAAATCATTTGAGGTACTTCAAGGAGACTTTACATTGTTGAGTTGCCCAACACAACTCCAAGATCTGAATCATTCACATAAGTTGTCAGAAAAAGATGAAAAACCATATAACATGTAGATGCACAAGTATCTAGTCTAACATTAATGGAAATTGATGCACTGCATGTTCGTTCTCAGATTTCACAAACAATCTATCAACCTCCCGTCGAGTTCATGTAAGAAATAAAAAATATAGGCATTATAAAAAGCAAAAAGCGCCTCAAAGAGATTTTGAGGGTATGGCCATATAATAGTTACTTAATATATGTATTTTTGCTACAGTATTAATATACAAATAATATATCTGTTATTTATTGATATTTAAAACATAATATAATATTTAATTCGGATATCAATCAATAAAAGTTTTTCATATTTAGTTTGATTCCTTTTAAGTCATAATATCTTCATTAAATTTCATTTCTCGCATGAATGAATTGTTATATTCCATTTTATTACATCAATTTGATATCTGTTTTAACTGTTCGTTTCACATTTTGGATGTCTTTCTTCAAATAGTTATTTCAAAGTAGTCAATAAGACACCTCATTTTCCATTTCTGCGTAGTTGTTCGTAGCAATCTCTTGATGTTACTTTTCTTTTTAAAGCTAATAATTATGATAGCTATAAATTATTGTTAAAAAATAATGATACCTAACATAAAGGGCATTATCATATGAATAATAGAAATATATTATTATTTAATACATATCAGAACATTTTCACACATATCTATATATATATATATATTGGTACAAAAGAAAAGATGATTTTTCTAGATATTGGTTTATTCTTTTCTTTGGGGGGCTTGGTAGAGTCAGAATTATAAATATAAAAATTTTACTAATGCCATAGTTTTGAACTTATAAAGAAGTATCTATTGGAAGTTTCTTCGCGTATGTCTTAAGATTTTCCTTGCAATCTTATTTAATTATACACACACACATTTGATATTTCAATCATTATTGTTGTTATATGATAAATAACATAAGAATATAAAAAATTAAATATTTTCCCAAAATTTTTTTTAATCCCAAACCTCACAACCTCCAAACCATTATAAGTTATAATCTTTTGATCATCTAAATATATATAGATGTTACAAAAATAACATTTAAACCAGGCTCTATCCTTATATGATATTCATAAGCTAAGGTATATGGAACAGGGTTTATCGAGAATAATTCTCAGAGTTATTGACTGTATAGTTTTGCATGGAACGAATGGCACTGGAGAAAATGAAATGATTTTTGTTTCAGAACCTTGGTAAATGTATTATTATGTTTCTAATTTAATGAAAAAAGAGTATTATTTTGCTTCATTGCAATTACTGTATCAAAAATTTTCTGAAGATGCTCCTCTCATACATTTATAAAAATGGTAACAAGAACTTATGTGAATGGGAAACAAAAGCTAATACTATAAAAATAAATTCTAATAACTCAAATAAGCAAGGAAAAGTAATTAACGCTTAGTAATTTTCATTTTACATTTGAATTTTAAAAGTTTAAATACATCTGAGTTATACGGTATGTCGCTAACAACTAAAATGTTATGTTGTTAATAAACAATAATTCTTGAGTTTTAAATATCAAACTCGATGTTTTTAAATGCATAAATTTTTTTAGTAACTAAATATTTTTAATATTTATCGAAATGCGCAAAATCTGTTGCCCTTTTGTTAAATGTATTTTTGTTCAATTTTATTGCATTCTAAATGATATACATTGAACAATTTATGCTACTCAAATCTTATTAACATATATTGATAAGATTTATTAAAATCTTACCTCATGCGACATGAGAGCTTAAAGATGCTAGATATGCATTTTATTTCCTTCCTTAATAAGCTGCACTTAAGATAGCCATATTAGCCTACTTATTTGCAGATCATTACTCCTAATAACAAAAGCTCATTGTTTGATGGCGTAAGAATTAAGAACCACCGTTAACAAACTTCTTAAGTAGCTTAGTTTCGACTTTAGTTTACTTATGCATAAAATAATTAACTGGTGCTTAAATAAAGATCCACTTTTAGGAAAAAAAATGCATCAGTGTCCAGATTTTTATATATTTTTTGGCAATTTTTACTTTCTTAAAGGTATTGCATATTAATGATAAAAACTACAGAAATAGCAACAAAAAAACAAATATTAAATAATTAAATTGCGTATCCTTCCCATCAAACATACTCTTTTGAAAAAAAACTTAAGTATATATCCAATTTTTAGAAATATTCTAACTTATATAAAAAGAAATAATGATTTAGTATCTGCAGAAGTTTTAAAAATTATTAATTATAAAAAAAATTTTCAAAGTTGCCGAGACTATAACTATCCAGCTAATTTTATATATAAATATATGTCTTCAAAATTATAGCAATTTAATTATTATTATTTAATATGTCCATTTCTATTTAGTTTATAGTATATATTATTCTTAACTTCCTTATAGTTTAGTTACTAAAATATATATATATATGGCGATATTACTCTTAGTTATGCTGGGTTTTTTTTGTGCTTGGTGTCAGTACACTCATAGAATCTGTATACATCGGGTTATATTTTAGTTTTCATTATTATTACTTATGTTCATAATCATTTTAACACTCTATTGCAAATATTTTTGTTTATACATATTTATATTTGTCTATTTCGCCCGGATTCATATAGTAATTTAATTTTCCAATTATATTCCAATGATGTTATATTCACCCACGTGGGTTTTGGGCCTTTGCCTTGGTTTATCTCCTAAGCTGTTATGTCGCTAATTTCCGCTGTAGGGGAAGGTTGATATCTCACAAAACACTGTTTTTAACCCGGTTTCACTGTCCTAAGCCAGTGACAAATTGGGAAATCATAATAGATTTTTCCACTCTAGCTCTGTTTCTCTTTTTTGGTTTGTAAAGGTTCCATGTTCTTGGATCTTTTGGTTTGATTTTAAGATATTTTAGGATTTATTAGTCTTCTTTTTAATTTATTTACAGCTATATATATATATATATATATATATATATATATATATATATATATATATATTCGCATAGCTTACAATTCTGAATTTCGTGCTATATATTTTAACTTAAATACGTCTAGAAATTTACTAAGATATCTGTATTTAAATTTAGCATAAATAAGTAAATAAACAATAATGAAAAGAATATTTTTAATATTTTAAAATATTTCAAAACTTTAACAAGTAGTTTCTCTTTTTTTTATTACATACTACAAATATTAAATGTATCATAAATTAGATTAGATGTATTATACATTAAACAAATAATTTATTTAATCGTACTAAATATATATTTTTTAAATTATTATTTGCTATACATTATACAAACTAAGCTATCTCAAAAGGTACATAGTCAACATAAAAAAGATGACACCTGCCAATATTAACTGTATAGCAATTCATAAATAAATAAATAAAAGATACAAAATGTAAAGAAAAATTTGAATTTTATTCTTTCAAACAACATTCACAAGTCTAAAATTAAGAACATATTAATATTGCTTTTATGATTGTCGCATAAGATATGTGGTAACAAATCCTCTAAATCTAGTAAATACAGCAATTAATAATTAATTTGTTTTGGGGTTACGAATGAGAAACAATTTTACTATTCTATATTAGCATGGTTCTCTTTTTTTATTATTCAAGGTATTAGTATTCCAGTTGCATTTGAAATTGTGCATGATATCTCTAATACAAATTCAAGTATTCGCTGCTATTATTTCCAGAACACATTCACTGTTAACATGATGCAGAATCAAAAATGTCTTAAATTACGTGTACACAAAATATATATTTGTTTTTGAGCAGTAATATAGTATTAATTGTTCTCGATTTTCAGTGTATTTCACAAGGCATGATCGTTATTTAAATGCTGCAAATGAGAAACATAAAAGGGAAAAAACTCAAATGCGAAGATTAAAATATAAAAAAAACTTAAGAAAAAAAATACAATAAAAATTTGTTGATGGTGTCTCAAAATTAGAACGCCAGACTTTGTCGATTTGATATAGAGACACAAACACATTATTTTCTAAAAAATATTTTTTAGGATTAATATTACTTATTCTGACTTGTGTGTGTGTGTAATAAATGTGATAGAAGAATCCATAAAAAAATGAGGAATTATCTTTATTTAAACTTAGTTTTTAAGGATAGATTTTTCAATAAGGTCTGACTCTCTTATGACCTGGACACTGAAGGAATTTTCATTCCCCTTTCTTTTGAAGATTTTGCTTCCATGTACGATTTTTCTATTGTATTTTGCGTGTATTTGAAGAGTGCGGAAGTTCTGGAATTGTTTTTTTGCATATTGTCGCTATGAGTTCTATTTCAGCTGTACCAAACCTACCCGTCATAGTTTCTTCCCAGCAAATATTGTACATGTACTTGTGAGCTAATATTAGTTAGATATTTTGTTAGTTTTTCTTTCATTGTACTGATTTCTACGAATAAAATTTAAAGTGCCTGGTAAGAGAAGTCTTAATGTTGGAGAAATAACTGTTCACTGAACTTCTAATAGATTTCTCCAATAATGAATGAGAAGTGGAGAATTATCCAATAAACACGGTGGAAATTTTATTCCTATTGCATTACTTTCATCGGAATACGAATAGAAAATTCAAATTGCTGATTCTCAAAATCAGAATGAATTTGCGGATAGCGTTGTCTCACAGCAAAAATAATGTCCTTCTGTAACACAACCGGTAGATGAGCAATCACAAATATTTGGTAACGACAGAGTGGCCCACCTATTCATGCAACAACAAAAGTATATAATAACGTTATTGTAAATTATTGGTAGTATTTTAAAGACACATAAACTTTTAAGCAGATAATAAAATGCATTGAAAAAAAGCTCGTCAAACTTTAGAAAGTGATGTCTAATATCTTTCAGAAAAGGGATTGTTTCCTTACGTTTCTGTTTTGAATCAATTACGAGTTTCCGGAGCTAATATCCTGGAGCTCCATTCAGTATGTTGTCTTCTACATGAGATGTGAGTTCTTGTAGAGAAACCATGGGTTAGGACAAGTATTGAAGAATATAATTTTTTTTAGATTTGAAATCAAGTCATCGCGTCATAATGGAGCAAAACAACATAAATTCGCAGTGACTTCGGAAGTAGATTTGCTAGTAAAACTCGATGTCTATATACTTAGTTTACATCCTCAAAACCTGATAAACACGGAAAAATGTTATTCTGATAGTTGCAGATTTAGGAAATAATTATATTTTGAACGCATTTCCTTACCTGGAAAAAGTTGATAAACGAGATCAAATTAAGAAACTCTCTGAGTATGAAGTTTTCTAATGAATTGGAACGTTTTAGAGTATAGGAAGAATTGTTGCAATTAATAATGTTTTTACTTGCATTGAGATGACTAAGAACGGGACTAAAAGAGGTTCTATTGAAAACACCTTAAACCATCAGATTTTATAAAACAACATATTGCGGAGTAGACATTTTTGACCTATTAGCAGAGCAATATTCAGTCAAAGCAGATCCTAGAATGTGAATGTTCACACATACTGCATTTTTTGCTGCCATATGTGCTTGAATTATTGCCCATTATGCAACAAAATATGTACCCAGGCGTAATTTTATTCAAACATTAGGTGAAATACTGAGAGCATAATGCATTAAAAGCCCACAAAAGTAGCTTAAATAATATTTAACTACGAAATAAAAATCCAACTAAAAGCAACACCTGGCAGAAAAGCATTGCTCAAATGTGATTCATAAAATATGTTCTGGTACAAGAGTGTGGAAATTGTACAAAATATTTATGCACGAATTGTAAATAATGCAAAATTATTATTCGTTTACTGATATAATATGTTTGGTGCGTACCATGTATTTTTACAAAAAAAAAATATTAATCTACATATAACACTCGAAATATTTTATTTAAGTTCAACTGGTATCAAAATGACACATTACCAGTATTTTAGATGGTAATTGGATTTCCAGCATTCTAGAGCTAGCATTATACAAAAGTCAGTTTATGAAAAAAAATGACAACAGTTGTTGTCGTAGGAAATACTTGCATGCTTGAAATATACTAGAAATATTATTCACATTATACTTTTTTTAGTTTTAAAATACAAGGAAAAGGAATAAACTCTTACTTTTGCATTATTTAAATAATGAAAAATTACATTATTTTAGGTGCTTTTGTTTGGTTACTTACAAAGGATATGCATAACGAGTGAAAATTCAGTATAATATTTAATCAAAAGGTTCGACAAAAGTTAGCCTCTTTAAAAAAAAATAAAATTCTACAAAATACAGCATTTAATATTGTGCAGTAGAATATATTTTCGACACTCCCTTTTGTTTTCCTTATAAATAAATTATCTTATTTGTTAGGATATGATCTAAGCCCATCTCCCTTTTCCTTCATCTTTTTTAGAAAAAAAGAGAGGAATATATTGAGTAACAGAGATAATAAATGCATCGCTTAAGCTTTCGAAACCTCATTAAAGATATAACTTTTAGATATTATAGGCTATAATTCAAATAATCTTCTGTTTAGCAGGAGCTAATGCCATGTAATCTTTCAGAAAGGATCTTATTGTTAACGACGCGAAACAACTGAAAGAATCACCTGCTCCGGTACTTAAAGAGATTAGTGGCAGATCCACGTATGCAAGTAAAAGAGATACTAAATGTTTTTTTCATCTCTCTGCTAAGAATGCTGTGATATTTAATCATCTTAAGAAGAGGAAAATGAGTTTAATATTTTTATTCATAGAAAAAAAGAAAGTTTATTATGTTTATATATATATATATATATATATATATATATATATATATATATATATATATATATATATATATATATATATATATATATTTATAAAGAAGTTTCAACAAGCGAGAAAGTAAAATATTGTATAGTGCTCTAATCTCTCTTAGAAACCTTTCGAAAGGCGAAATATTTTTTTTATATAATGAGATTTAAATTAAAATGATAAATAATTAAACTCTATAGTTTAAGAAGATCAATAACTTTTTGAGTTCATACTTAATGTATTCTTACTTAAATTCTAAAATGAAGTAAAAAACTACATTCAAAAAAATTACAAAACTAAAGGTATTAACTTTTGTGAATATATTATTATATATAGTTGTAGTATTTTAATAATTTTCTATTCATAATATAAGATAGCAGTTTTAAAAAAATCATTTTATAAAATTATAATTAATTCTTTTCTAGATTTTTTTGTTGCTGATATTAACAGATTTTAAATAGTATTTTTAAAGTTAAATAACAAATGCGGATTGTAATCGTCGTAAGTATTAATTTTAATTTCTATCAAAAAACATTTCTCTATAATTACTGGAAATGGAATAAAACTAAGAAAAATGCGTCAGAGAATTTTTAGAATAAAATCAACTAATGATTGTTTTAGTATTAACTTAAGTTTTTAAACTAAGTTTTTACTATACAGATACCTATTTTGATATCGTTTTGTCTTCGGGAAAAAAGTGATTATACCATTGAAATAATTCTCAGTTTAAGATTAAATGTTGTATATAAATTAATTATAGGACTGTTTTATTTATTTAGTAAAAGATAAATACTAAAAATTAGAATAATCTCTACTAGGGGGTGGTTCACAAAGAATCAAATTGAATATTAAATATTTATTTTTTAAAATATTCATAAAAAATGAGTTATATATTTTTAATTAAATGTTTAATAAATTATACAATTAAATTTGCTACGATTGAATATATTTGATAAATTAATTTGTAAATTTCTTTTCACAGAACTACATTTACTATAATTGTCTTAATAAAAGACTTTTATAACATAATTTTTTTTTCAACCACATATTGTAATTCCTCATATGAATTATTTTTCTATCTTTTTACATTGCATGGCATTAGCATCTCTTTTCCTTTATTTATTTACTTAGACTTCTCTAAATATTTTTGGGTTTATGCTATTATATTAAGCATATACTTACACTTAATTGAAAGTTTAAGATAAAATAAATGAAAAATTAGTTTGGAAAAAAATGAAAAAAACTTGCATCTATGTATCCTCTAGTTATCTGCTTTAGAAAAAATAAATTTATAAGTTATATATATATAATGCAACATACACTACATTAGGAGTGTACTTTTAATTATTTTTCTAAAGATTAATATATCTACGTATATATTAATTATTATTAAATTCTGTTAAACTATTTTATGGCCCTAAAAATGCCAGTTACATATTTCGAATGCGCATTCTTATTTTTGTGACTGAACTGTATAGGTATGCTAACTTACAATAAGAAGAAAAATGAGAAACATAATGTAAAATAACTTATTTAGACTTTATTTAGACTTAGATTCCAAAAAAAAAAAATATGTCTTTCTGTTTTTGTAAACGACACAGAGAGAAATAAATGCTTATAGTTAATCACCAGTTGTAGTCATATAACAGTGTGAGAATGCTCGAATATGACGCATTTTTTAAATTGTATGGTAGTTTGTATCAGGAAACAAAGAGATATTCTAACTTTTCTTTTACTTCCATCTTTATTTGTAAAATTAATAGCAAACCAACAACAAAAGCAAAAAAACATTTTTCCTAAGTTATTTGATTAAGTTAAAGATGCTCGTTTTCTATCCAGTCCCATTACGTCGAAATTCAGCGATCCCTCCTATTTTCACAAAGATACAAAAGATTTTCGGATAACTGACTAAGTGTAAGAAACAAATTACCATCCCACAGCTTACATAATATTTTTTATTTCATTTTCTCTATAAGTATTACTCTTCTTCTGATAAGGAGAAAGTTTATAAGAATTAAAAGTTTTCAAGTTCAAATTATAGAACAGATATTGTGTAAACACATTAAATCATAATCCTGAAGATGAACATTAAAAATTCTGTCTAAAACTGGATGTAAATTTATTTCTTTTTAAAATAAATGTTAGTTTATCCTTGGGTTTCAGAAAATTGTTTTAGCAACGCTATCAGAAAGTACTTCTTACATGAAAGGATATAAGAGCTTATTTGTGTTAAATAAGGTACATTGACACGTCTCGATATGGATGTTTTTCCATAACTAACTAGACAACAAATAGTTTTTTAACTAAGTGTAAATTATCTCCAAAGCTGTACAGAAGTACGATGAAACCCAGTAGACTCTATAATATATTAGTGAAATAGACGTCGAAATATACTCACTTTTAAAAGTTTAGATAATCAAGACGCGACAATGGTGCACATTTTGATTTTTTTTATTTTATTTTAATTTATGAAAATAGAAGGTACTTTGATGCTTCATATATGCATTATTCATGATAATTCGGTAAATATAACGCTAGAAAATTGAATTTTAAAATTTAAAAGAAATGTGGCGTAACTATGTTTCAGGTACCGTTTTTTCAAAATCCACTTTGTATATATATATATATAATATGTATTGTACCAGACTAATTTTTCTATACAAAGATAATAATTGATCTGTACTATATGTAATAACTTATTTAAAATTCTACATTTTTTGTGCAAAAAAAATGTGAATAATTAGTTACAAATGTTTTAAAATAATATTTTATTTTTTGAAATAATAATTATGGCAATTATCCATTTATAAATATCCAGTGCAGTTCTTAAATTATAAATCAAGTGAATATAGTAAAAAGTGGATTTTGAGGATTATTCTAAATTAAATACACAATATTCTAAGCTATCCAATAAAGCTATTTATTCTACACAATATCTACAGACAGATTTGAAATCAGCATGAGAAGTTTCATTCGAATTAATAACAATAGATATATGATAGTGCAAAAATTATAAAGAAAAATATTAAGGCAAGTTCAAAAAAGATGTGTTCATGACTTTTTGCATCCACTGTAAATATATATCTATGTATGGGCGTACGCGCCAAAAGTGTCACAGTACTTACGCACGAAAAGTGATGTCGTTTCTTTCTTGATTATTGTGATAATTATCATTCTTTCTATATTATTTATTGTGTGTTGTTGTCAAAGTGAGTTCAGAAACGCACACGCTTAGGTTTTGAATAAAATTGTGTAGAACTGGAATGTAATCATTTAATGGTTATAAGAAATGTGGCTCAACTTAATCTGAATTTAATAGCTAAAACTTGAAGAATTTTTTTTAAAATAATTAAAGATGTTATGACTAAAATTTTTATTAATGACAATATTTTTTTTAGAAATAAGACAATTAACAACCACTCTTTTTTCAATCTTATATATCTCTCCCTTTATGTGAAAAGTAAAAAAAAAAAAATTAAAAATTAATTTGTAACTAAAAACTAACAATATAACACAGCATTATTAGCATATTTATCTGAATTAAAAACAAGAAAATGAGAGAAAGGGAATAGAAATTGGAAAAAAAAAAAATCAAAATAGTATTAATTTTATATTGACTATTAAAAAGTGTTGATAAAACATAGTACAAAGAAAAAGTAATATTTTATTTATATTCATTTACGAGGTATCTATTTCGAATTTGCTGAACTTCCTGAACAAGTTTATATAAAAATATAAATAAATCACATTAAAATTTGAAATTAACAAATACGGAAAAAAATTTTTAAACGTTTACAGTAACTAAATGTCTGAACGTTATTACAAAATATTGAATTATTCTAGTTTTAATTCAATAAAATGTATTTTGTAACGTCTTATAAAATGAAATATTCGCCTGCATTTTTTTCTGAAAATCTGCTTAAAATAATTAAACGAAGTAAAAGTCAAATAAGTACACATTAGAGCTTTTCAAACTTTGAATACATATATTGCAATATCCCTGAATAGTATACCATTTTTATGAGTTCGAAAATTTGAATCAAATTAATTCCTGTGCGTTTGAATGATATAATATGAGAATTTGGTTTTTTTTTAATTATAATATTAAACTTTTATGTATTCACACACACTAATTTGCTCTTGTATTTCCTGAATGCAAATAAAAACACTTATCGTTATTTATGTAAATCAATTTACATCGTATTAAGTAATACATATTAATTTTCTTACTTACTATAATATATTCGAACAATTGTTTATATAAAGACATATTATGCATGATATGCATCGGATCCAAACATTTTACTTATACGAAGATGTACCATTACTGAAAAAATATGTCTTTTGTAGTTTATGTATATGTGTTACAGAAACAAAATATAAACCTTTACCTTAAAGGAGAATTTGACTAAGTTTTATGTGTCAGAAAATTCCATTCAGCTGAAATACTAATACATGAAAGTATTTCAATAACCTGCAAATATATGGAAGTAGAACCTTCCGCTTCACCACTTATTTCGGAGTCTAGTATAAACAACAATCACTTTGGGTCACAGCAGCGTACTGCTATTGATCTTCAAAGTAAACACCCTGATGAAATGAGATGATGCACACATAAACACAGGGAAGTTCCAAGAAAAACATCTTAAGGGAAACATCAAAATTCGGGTGGTATTTGAGATTTTATTGATGGGCTATCAAAGGTGGCTTTCAGACTATGTTTATTCTGCTAAGATGCTAGAGAGATGTGGTGAATAATGCATTGGGGCTGGAAAATGTATCTTTGATACTTAAACCAACTCTTCTACTGTGGGAATTGTTGCAATAGTCTTCAGTAGTCGAGTTAATATTAGAAGAACCTTCCATCCGGAGCTAAATATATACAGGAATCTCAAGAAGGCAAAATAAGTTCCCAGGCCAGTAATGACAGTAATGTAGGTATTCCAGTAGTAATGATTTCAATATTTTTTCTTCTTTTTACAAATGGTGTAATAATTTCTGTATCATATATAAAACACTACTAAGCTGCGTGTGCCTATAACTGTAAATAAAGTGTCTTATTTTGAAAAGAAATAATAATAATTAATGTATCAAATTTGTGAAATAAGTTGCGAATTTTTCTTTGAATTTTTTTTTTCTTTTTGTCGTTTTAAACATATCTTAAAAATACTTAAGTAAAACAAGTATTTGTGTAAAAAATCTAAATGATTTTAATATAATTTCTTATTAGTAGTTTCGTACTAACATTTGAAAATTTGATAACTATAAACAAATATAAAGAACGGCAATAAATCGATATTTTTCACATTTGAACACATTTCATTAAGGTCTAAATTATTAACAGATTGCTGAAAAATGTGTCGTAATATAATTTTCAGGTAATTATATATTTATGTTTTTACAATTTTAATTTAAAAAAGTAATTAAGATATTTTTAATTAATTTTTCGTGAAAAAAGATAGTAACATTTTGGAAAATACTGTAAAAGGCGAAAATAATATGAATAAAGCAATAATGAATTATTTTCAAATATTTTTGTTCTATATTGGGAATAAGTAAGAGTACGATTTTATTTAAAAAATGTTTTACTACGACACAACAACATTAATATATCACTCAGCTTTTAATCTTTAAGAGAGTATAGTAATTAGCAAAAAAAGATACAATTAGTTTTAGAGGGATAAAATATCCTAAAATGTAATCATTCATTGATAAATAACTGTTTTAAAAACTAGGGCATAAATAACACGCTTACAAATTAATAAAAAAGTCAAATTGGCTTAGATTTATATTTTTTAAAAAATATATGATTTTCAGAGCAAATTTAAGTGTGAATCATTGATATAAAATATAAATTAGAATTACATTCGGTATAGCAATTTTAGTTTTCTGAAATGATATACAGATAATTTATATGTTGCATTTTTTTATTGTAAATGTATATATAAAGAGCGTTTTTTTTTCCAGGTATAAAAGTTTAAGTTGGCATTACTTTCCAAGATGGCGACCGATTTAACAGCTATCAAGTGATTTATTCTCATTTTGGTTTGGCAATTCATCAAAACGATCATCAAGCAAGGCGTAGATTCGTCGAATGGGCCCAAAACGAGATTGCCGTTGTTCCCGATTTTCATAAGCGAATTTTGTTTAGCGATGAAGCGCAATTCTGGTTCAATGGCTACGTCAACAAACAAAATTGCCGCATTTGGAGTGAAGCTAATCCACAAGTGTATGTCGAAACACCGTTACATCCAGAAAAACTGACTGTTTGGTGCGTTTTATGGGCTGGTGGAATCATTGGTCCGTACTTCTTCAAAAACGATGAAGGTCCCAACGTTACAGTCATAGGTGATCGGTATAGAGCCATGATTATTAACTTTTTCATACCTGAATTGAACAATCATGATGTCCAGGAGCTGTGGTTCCAACAAGACGGCGCAACATGTCACACAGCTCGTGCCATAATCAATTTATTAAAAGACACGTTTGGTGACCGCCTAATTTCACGTTTTGGACCTGTGAATTGGCCTCCAAGATCTTGTGATTTAACACCGCTAGACTATTTTATGTGGATCTATGTAAAGTCATTGGTCTATGCGGATAAGCCACAAAGCTTGACCTTTTGGAAGACAACATTCGCCGTGTTCTTGCTGATATACGGCCACAAATGTTGGAAAAAGTCATCGAAAATTGGACGTCCAGATTGGACTACATCCTAGCCAGCCGTGGCAGTCATATGCCAGAAATCATATTTAAAATGTAATGCCACAAGATTATCTTTCGAATAAAAAAAAATCATGTCAATCGAATAATACATCGTTGTTTTATTTCAATTTAAAGTTCTATACCTCTAAAAAAAACACCCTTTATATATATGTGTGTATGTGTGTGTGTTTTCCATTTTAAATTAAAAATATAAAACATTAATTAAGTGAAAAAAATAAACTTATTATTTAAAGGGGTTTGATTTTGATTTTCTTGGCATCCTATAAAATTTATTTGAACAGAATACGTTTGGAATTCGAATGTAATGATTACTACTAAAAAACAATTCACTCTATACAAATAAGTAAACTTCGCAAAAAGTGAACATTGTGCTGATTCACTCTTGAATCTCTCCTAATTTTTTATTTTAAATATTGTGTAACAGACAATGCATGAAAATTTAGATACATGCGAAGTAGTATAGAGTGAGCATCAATGAGTACTCAAAATATAATAAACTACGCTAGGGTTATAATCCGAACGAATTATTAATTTTGTATGATAAATCCTTATGTATAATGAAATATATATATATTCTTTAAATGAAAATATATCTGATGAAATATATATCTTCTTTATATATAAAAATTTGTATAATATTTTTAAAGAAGTTAATCTTAGAATTTGAGATTATTTTAGCCTTTTAAGTGCATTATTCTTAATGTAACTCGTAAAATCGAGACCGACGGTTTTTTTTTCCAATCACACAATAAAAAAAAAAAAACTCTTAAAAAATAACTTAAAGTTAGAAACTGCAACTTTTTAGGGTGGATAAGGGTTTTTAAGGTTAGGTTTCTAGCATATTTGATGAAATGCAAGAAATTAAATTAATATATTTGAAACGATAACAAGTTATTGAGATGGTATTGTTTTACAACAAGAAAACTTTACTGTTTGCTGTAATTTTTTGACAAAAAAATCAAACAAACAATAGCATCTTTGGACTTTCTCAAGGATCCCAGTTAATATTTGATAAGTTGAAGCAAAAATGTGACCATTAAAGATTTCGAGAATTTCGGAACAAAATCATTTTAAAAAAGCAGATAAATTTGTGTTGCAACACACTTTACAGCATTTTGTTGTAAATTACTGTTAATATTAATATTTTCTTTTCAAGCTACAAACCTATTTGAAATACTAAATCTGCTTGATTTATAATTTAAAATTTTTGGATTCTTAAAGATAAATTATTTTTCTATTTTGTAATATTTTAAATGACATTTGTGTATTGTAAATTAGAATAAATTCCTTTTTCTATTTTGATTTTTCTAGTTATTTTGAATATCACATAATCAATTATTGTTTGTTTTTTTCCTATTCCCATATAGTAAACATTTTACTCTTGATAAATATATCTTCTGCTTAATAATGTGTATTTCAATTTATTTTCTCAATAATATAAAACTAAACTAAACTGAGTAGCGTAACAGCCCATAAGGACCAAGGCCTACTACCTATATCAGCATTAGCGACATTGGGTACTGAAGTGCATCAGCAGATGTTCTGCTCAGGTGGTCAATTTGATACATTTCTATAATATTTCAGACATAAACTTGTAAACATTATGAATGTTGCAAAAAATTAACTGAAATTATAAACAAATCAATTTTTTTTTTTTCAAAAAGGAAGATACATTGTATATAACATGTGTTTAGTCAACACTAATTTTAATTCTTATGTCCAATTCTAAGAGTAAAAAGTATGTACAACGTATGTTTTTTTATTATTATTATTTGATTTTATCAGTGTAGATTCATGATTTTTTTTCTAAACAAAGATCTAGCACATTATGTTTCTAAACTTTTTACATCATCATGTACCGAAATATCAAAACTGTGATTCGAGAAATCCATAAATACTTTTAAAGTTTATTCCTTAAAGAAAATAACATTTATAACTAAATGCATTGGTGTAATAATCCATTCTGTTTTGTAACTTAATATCTACATGAAACACGACTCCGAAATCTATACTTGCAATTAGAATTTTGGCACTGGATCATTGGAGTAGAATAACAGCAACTTTTTTCTGTAGCACAGGCATCATAACAAAGAGTGGAAATCAACACCGAATGGAAAGCAGACTCTCGTATTTGAATCAATGAGAACCCCCACCCCTTTTGGATCATTTGATGATTACTGAAATTGTTCAAATAATATCCCAGTATAGAGCCAGAAATAAGTCAAAATTATGTGATTTGATCTTTCATTGACTACTCACAATACCGCTCAATTATTATTAAAATAAAATAACTATCCCAGTTTTACTTGTCAGAGATAAGTAACAGCAAAAGTTTTGATTATTTTTTTACAATAAGCTTTTACACTTAAATCTGTAAACGAATATTTTATACGAAAATAAATTTTTCACAATATTATACATTTACTATGATAAAAATATATCAGCTATAATTTAATTTGAAATGAAGAACAGTTTAGATCTTGCCTTGTGCTACAAAATATTATGTTTAAAAATTTTTAAATTATGCATGACTATTATTCATTATTTTAGTGTCCTATAAAGAAAATTAAGTTACGTAATTATTAATTTTAAAAAATTTACATGAAGTACTTAACTGTATATTAAATGTTTTAATGATTTCAGAGCATTACGTATTATTACTGTGGACATTTAGTTTTGACCTGCATAATATGTTATACTTACAGAAACATAGCATTCATCTCTTAAGAGGCTTAAACTTTAAAAAAATAGAACTTAAAATTCTAAAACAAAAACATATTATTTTTTACATCAACGTACACCCCAACTCTGCTTTTGGGAGTCTAATTCCACAAAAACAGTTCCTTAATTCTCTCTGTTCAACAAAAACCATGCTTGCAAAATTTGAAGTCTTTAGATATAGCACATCAAACAGTTAATTGTGTTATCTTTAATGCTCCCAATCCCATTCCCTGGAGTCAATGTGCGTAAGACATGTCATGAATGATATTTGCTTAGCAAACCAAAAATGCCAACATAATTTCCCCAAATGAACATTTTTATTAATTTAAAAGCGAAAATGTTTTTCCATAAGACCCATATAAAATAGTTAGATTTTAAATGCGTTTATATTTTTAACATTTTGTGTGTGTTTGCTTTTATTTATAAATATTCTTATATATTTGAGCGTCATGGTTCTTCAGTCGTATAGTAAGTTGGTTCTGTTCACATTATCGTAATCTTTGTTGTGTATTATTACTTGCATTTATCACAAGTTTGGCTATTTTTGTAAGTTTATATAAACAACATTATCCTATTCAGTCTAGCATCTAGTGTATAAAGTATGCTGAGTCCAACAGCTTTATTCTAGAAATTCTATCTAACCTATGAGAATTACTTAATTTTATTCCAAAAAACGATTAGCTTGTTGACCAAAGCGGATTTCATGACGTTAAATCATACACGCGGTAACTTTAGAGGACAATCTATGAAGACTGACCATGCCCTTAAGGAAACAATTCTATGGAAACTCCTGAACTAGACTTAACCATCAAAGTTTCGGATAAACATGAAGACTAGAAGATAGAATATTATAGATTTGTCTCTCGGAAAATCTGTTTGTGAAAATAAAATGCATGAATGAATGTGGAAATACATATAATTAGAGATAAACATCTAATTATAAAAGTAAATTCAATATAAACAATTTCTGTTCATCATGAGACTATTGTACTAATGTTCGAACGAAAAGGGCTTATCAAAAAACTAATAGGTTAAAAGATGGCCTCTTATATTCAGTGACTAATTTGCAGAGTTAAATGTTTTTAAAATCTGATTAGATTATTTGATTCAATAAATGTCATTATTATAATTGACACTTTGTTTATATCCACGTAGGTCATTTAAAGATAAAACTAAACCAATAAATACGACTTCCAATGAATATTACGTTCCCCTTTCCTCCCGATGAAAAATACGTTGATTATCTTAAAATAACATTTCTAATTGCTTCTGAATAAAAAATGAATCAGCTAATGAAGATAGCCTAAGTCATTCAATTTTTTTTTACTGTCTACCTGTTATGATAAGAAATATCACTACATTCCTTGAAACTCATTTTACAACAAGAAGGTTGAAAGAAATACGTGCATGGATAGTTTTGAAAGATTCCACAGCTTCTCTCAACCAGTTACCTAACAAATAAATATTTTTAGCGGAAGGATTGCGTGACAAACCAGCCCAGTATTTAAGGTTATGCATGAGAAAAATTTTCACTCTCCCTTTCCTGATTAACAGCTCAACAAATTAGCAAAGCTCAACTCAACGATCCTTTTAAAGGACTGTCATAACTCACCATTTCCGTCACCAAACAAGTGGCTGAATAGTGAGATGTTAACATTCCCTCACTCGCCCTCAACAACATTTTACTTTAAGGGGTCATATACCTTTTAAAATTTCCGGAAAATCGATTTTTTTATTATTATTTTATTTTATAGAGTAAACCTTTCTGAGTATTCTAAAAGAAACCGCATGATGATATTCCCAATAGAACGGACGTTATTAAGAAAATAAAAGAGTAGAAAAGGTGATTTAAATATTGTTCACATTTTGGCTCCAGGGTGACAGCTGTCATGTCGCTGGTGACAGCTGCGTTTCTCTGTTTCTAATATTTTCATTCTAATTATTATCAAATGCTTGAATCTAAGCCTCAAATATTATTATTGTTGTTCTGAATATTAACTACAACTTCTACTAACTTTATAAACTTCTACTTCTACTTTGTTTTGATAAAGTGAATCTTGAATTTATACTCGCTCGTTTTTGATTTTCATACCGTATCTTATTCTAAGATAAGTTTTAGGAAAAATATTATTTTTTTTATAAACTTTTGTAGTATGAATTCGACTGAATCTTCTAAAAGACCATCTGGTAAACGTCCTAAGAAAAGGAAGTTTACTGGTAATATGCATACGAGATGCAAAACTGTACACATTGTGGATGAATCAATAAACAACAGTGCATCTGGAAAAAAGATTCATCTGCAAGATTTTGATTCATCTTTTATTGATCATGATGACGGTTTTGATGGCTACAGAGTGTTTGATAAAACTATCATATTTGCAAACATTCAAAACTTACAAAAAATGTGGTGGTAATATTAAACTATCAGAAAAATGTGTTAGAGGTTTGTCTAGTGTTTTTTCGATTGAATGCAAGAACTGTAAAGACTTGTGTTCGTTTAGAAAATCAAAAATGCTGGGTAAAAGAAAAAATATTCCAGAAATAAACAGACGTTTTGTATACGCAATGAGGACAATTGGACAGGGTCATGCAGCAATGACAAATTTCTGTGGTGTCATGGACTTTCCTCCTCCAGTTGCTGAAAAATCCTATAATAACATTATAAACAAACTACAATTGTGTAGTAAAGAAGTTGCAGAACCTTCAATGCAAAGTGCAGCTTTGGAAGAAGTAACTTTGACAAATTCTTCCGATATAATAATTAGTGGAGATGGAACGTGGAAAACTCGTTGCTATTCTTCTCGTGTTGGTGTGTGTGCTATTATAGGAAACAAAACAGGAAAGTGTATTGATGCGGAAGTGATGTCTTCTTTCTGTAAAGGATGTGATTCTTGGAAACGAAGAAAAGTGTCACCTGCTTACAAAAAGTGGAAAATTCTTCACGTTAAAGAATATTTGAAAAACCATAATGGTTCAGCTGACATGATGGAGACTGTGGGAATGATTCGTATATTTCAGCGTTCATTAAGTCATCGTTCTGTGAGATATACATCTTAAATTGGGGATGGCGATTCCAAAACATTCTCATCTATTACTGCATCCAATCCCTATGGAGAAGATATCACAGTTTCAAAAATTGAATGTGTTGGACATGTTCAAAAAAGAATGGGAACTCGTTTACGAAAATTAAAACAAATGAGCTCCAAACTCAGTGATGGGAAGTCGATTGGGGGAAAGGGAAGGTTGACCGACAGAATGATCCACTTAATTACAACGTACTATGGAAATGCAATCCGACAAAATAAAACATGCATGTCAGATATGCGAAAAGCTGTTTGGGCTGTATATTTCCATATACGTTCAAGCGACGAAGAACCATTGCACAGTTTTTGTCCTGTAGGTCCTAATTCTTGGTGTAAATATCAAAATCAAGTATTAGAGGGCAGTGTGGAAAATTTTAGACACAGTAACAAATTGCCAGTGGCAGTAATGGATGCCATAAAACCTGTGTTTAATGATCTATCACAAACTAAACTTCAACAAAATGTCTAGGGGTAAAACCCAAAATAATAATGAATCCATTAACTCATTAATATGGAAATTATGCCCAAAAACTTTAGGTTGTGGTAGAAAGATTGTTGATATATCTACAAATGAGGCAATTGTCATTTTTAATGATGGCAGACTTAAAATTATTGAATCGCTTGGTCTGACTGTTGGTCAATTTGCACATAAATTTGTTACACTTGTAGATATAAAAAAAATTCAGACTGCAGAAGTACACTTTAATCTCCGTACAAAAGAGGTAAGACAGGCTAAAAGAATGCAGTTTAAAACTACTTGTAAGAAATTAACTGAAAAAGAGAGAACATCATATGCATGTGGCGAATTTTAGCATTTTAGAATCATAGTAATACACTGCATTCATATCACAAATTATTTAATATTTATAATAAGTATTTGTTAATTAAGGTATTGATTGTTTTTAAGTAATATTTATAAATTTTTAACTTTATTTTGGAGAAATGAATCACTTTGTTGCATTTTGATTATTTTGTAGCTTTTGATATCGTTTCGATGCTTGTACTGCATTGGTATAATATATGTTTTTAGTTATAATAATTTTAATAAATTGAAGTTTATTGACTAAAAAAAACTTCACATTAGTTTTAATTTAAATTGAGTTGTTGTTTGAGTAACCAAAATAATATATATATAAAAACTGTGGTAAATTTTACGTTTGATGTCAATTTTCTCAGAACGTCATTTTTCTCATTACGCGCATGATATTTTCAAAACCGTTCCATGGAAAATGATAAAATTTTTACTGGAGATTCTGATCATATCTGTACTTAAAATGACGAACCAGTTTGAATTTTTAATGAAAAAATTTAAAATTACAAATATAAAATAGCGAAAAAAATTTAAAATTTTATAGTTAAATTTTAAATTGTTATAGTTTACTAAAAGTTTTAAATCAGTGTTTCATGCTTCGTCATTTTAAAGATAACACAATTTCCAACACTGAGCAAAAATTTCATCAAAAAATATTGGTAACTTTTTTTATAAAGCTGCGCGTAATGCATATCACTTGCGAAAAGAAAATTTTTTTTTGTAATTATCTAATTAAAAATTTATCCTAATTAGCAATGTGTTTGTTGGTTATGTTTTAACTAAAGTAATATCTATTTGTTTATACCTCCAAAATTTACATTCCTGGAAACAATAATAAAAAAAATTAAAGAGATCACTATTTTTAACCATTTTCAACTTTTTAAAAGGTATGTGACCCCTTAAAACAAGAACAGTTTAATAACCACACTTACATGTAAATTTTAAATAGACCAGTAACTTTAATTCATAATATGGAGCTATTGATTATTTAGAACATAATAATTACTGTGGTTTAATTATTACAAACCATAAAAAAGGCAATTTAATTATTTGCTGTTTTAAAATCTGAAACGCTCTATTTTTTCTAAAGTCTCTCACTTTTTTTGATTATATAAATAAAGATAATTTAAATCATTATATTTTGAACGGTCAAACTGTCTAATGTTTAATATCTCGCTGTTAGGTATAATGTCTAACAGTTAAATACCGTTTATGAAAACTTGAAGGAGAAACAGAACATTATGAAATAACTTTAACAAAAAAGTGACTTTGGCAAACTTTTAAATTGCTAGAAAGATGTAAACCTTTAATAATAAAAACACTTAAGTGCAAGAACTTATTTCTTGGGAATTATTTTTAATAAATGGAACTAAGCAGTTAAAAATGATTTTGGCTTGTAAAACCTAAACATACATTTTATTACTTTAAAAAGATTAGAAAAATAAAGCTACTTTACAGACCCAAAATAGATGTAAATGAAACATTGATAAGGTAGCAGCAGCTTTAAGTTAATATTTATTTTAGAAAACAGCAATTTTAAGACCTCGTTTAATGTGTAAAAGCTAAATAACTGTACTTTGCTTCATAAGCATTTCTAGCCACTGTATTGAATTGTTAAGAGATATATTCGTGACTGAAGGTCCATTTCTAACCTGCCAGAACCCGTTGGATAATTTTAGCACTGTGGAACTATATATATATATATATATATATATATATATATTAAAAATCAAGGTTTAATTAGAGTACGAGAAAGATTAATTAACTCAAATTTGAGTTACAATAAACATTATTTTAAGGCTTCGTTTTTGGGTAATACATTAGTCCCAATGATTGTGTAAAAAATTTTAAAATTAAATTTATTGTTTTTAAGCTAATTTTCGGAAAAATTTTCATCTGAAATGCCCAGTAGTTTTTTTTTTAATATCGTCATTTATATATAGAGAAATGAAGCTTAATATGTGATATTTTGAATAAAGTCCACGGGGCAAAAACAAGACACTCTGTGAAAGAAGTATGTAGTTATATTAATGTGTTTCGTAACTAGGCTGTGCCTTTCAAATTTGTATCAAGCCTAACATCCCAGGCATATATTGTAGTTAAAAAATATGCAATACTTACAGTTCAACAAGACATTCAAAAGATAATTCCTAAATCTGAAAATCTATTTCGAGTGCATTAGTTTTTGAGAGTATTAAAAAAAAATTTATAGGCTCTCAGAATCCCGACTTTGGTTTTTTTTTTTAAATAATAGGAATTGAGGTTATTCAATGTAATCTAAATCAAGCTTAAGGCACACTGAAGGAATTAATTTCTGAAACTGTCGCCGTTAAATCCATTCTGAACTATTGATTAAATTCTCATGTATCCATTTATAGAGATAATTTCGATGTGCTGATTCCTGGACATTTTATACAAAAACTTATGAACCCATTATGAACATCATTGGCACGCGACACAATGTTTTGGGCACGCGAACGATCAAAATTGTATGCAATTTATTTCAAAATAACGTACTTCACTGTGAAGTATTACAAACAAACGCGGCTGGGGGCACACTCATTTGTTATTGTCTTCCTTTAGTTACGTCGTGGACTACAGTTACTTATGAAACAAAATTTGTATACGCATAGCATAGCCATATTCGTTGACACGACTGTATTTTGAAGTTTATTTGTGTTATATTTACGATTTGTAACTGTTATTCAACATGGTTAGTTCAGAACAAAAAGTGCAAGATAGAAAGTGTAACATAATTTCAATCTTGACAAATCTAGAAATAATATGGCATTATTAGTAAAGGTGATACAGCGGTGTGTGTTATATTCTGGAACAATAGTATGCAGAACATCATCTGTAAAAAGGTATTTTGTAACAAATCACAAATCATCTTGTCCAAAAAGTAAACCACAGCAAGAATAATTAATTGCTTAGAAACCATTTGGCAGATAACTCCAATTCAGTATGCATTCTACTAAAATAAACATCTTATAAACTAATACAACTTATTTGTCATCAAATCTGCAGCAACAGAAGTAACACTAATGTTACTTTAAACCCTTCCGTGGGCCGTGGGAAAAATACTTCCCACCTTCAAGTTCCTACAAAGTACTCTTGTGGGAAGCGCAATTCCCATTATAATATATTTACGCTACCATTAGAACGGTGGGACCACAATTTCCCGCTTCAATTTTGTGCTGCCATCTAGTGTTCAATCGACTGAATGGAATTTGTGGCAATTTTGGTTTCGAATGTTTGAAAGCTGTATGTGAGATTTGTCCTACTACATCTGTTTTGATGTGACACTTGTACTGCTGAACAATTCTGCTGAAAACGTGAGTAAAAGACTGTTTTTATTGTAATAACACTTTCTTATTTTGTATATTTCTGTACATTTTGTGCCAGTAGCTATCTAATACTATTATAAAGAACAGAAAGATATCACACAAATAGGAAGAAGATGTGTAAAATTGTGTCTTTTATTTTCTTATTGACCTTGGCATCGTAAATAGTTTCATACTGTGGCAAGTGAACAAAATGAACGGCAATTTAGACCAGCTAACATTCCGTCTAACACTAGCTCGTCAGCTAATAGACGGATATTCCTCAAGAAAAAGGAAGGACATCCTGCTAGCTTCCAAGCAAAGAAGTGTGCAGTTCCGTATGATGTGCACTCCGCCAGTGTAGGAAATCATTTGCCAAAGATGGTTTCCAACTATAGACGATGTAGGAAATGTAGCACAAAAGGAAAAGAAAAGAGAACCCGCTGCATCTGTGCAGAATGTGATGTATCCTTATGCATTGGAACATGCTTCTCATTTTTTAATGACAAATAATATCCATTAAATTTAATTTTCTTTATGACTGTAAATGGTTCCGTGGGAAGGAAACTTCCCACCCTTGACATTTAAATGTAAAATAAAATTCTGCAAAATAAAATGCGTTTCCTTAAATGATATTGCTTAATTTTTAACGAAACATAAAAAACTGGGAGGGATTCAAAAGAAAAATAAATTGCCCACGAAAGGGTTAATCTTAATTTCGCGTATAACAAATATTTTGAACTATACAGTACAAAAGTTATTTTTTCGTAGTAAATTTCGTAGAGTTTTGAGTTGTGTTATTATTTAATTTTATTATCTTCCCAATAATCACAAGTCAAAATTATTTGACGCACGGCACGCATATACCAAATCAAACATTTCTTAAGAAAAAGTGGATCGTTGATCCACAAAGATTCGCCACACATGTAGTAGGCACTTGTTAAAGTCAAAATAAGTTATTTCGTGAAACAACAGTAATGTTGTTTGTTTATTTATTTTTTTACAGAATCTAGTTAATACAATCGAGCAGATTACGCATTAGATGACAGGATCAATAAATTGAAAACTAAAATAAAAAGGATTAAATGGTTTAAAATATAATTGAAATTAAAGAATTTGACATAATATTATTTATTTATTTTTAATATCTAAAGAATCAAGTTTAAACGATCAAGCAAACAACAGATTAGTTGATAGAATCAATTATTAATTACTTGAAAATATAATACAAAAAAAAGTAGTTAAACATATTATTCCAATTAAAGAGAAATAAATTGTATTTAAATAAATCTTTAAATTTCCACAATTTTAAGATTGGTGACACTTTGAATTGCGTAACAATTGGTTTCTATGGAAAATGGTTGTTTTTATCGTGGTTGCGGTTGCTATATCATTATGTGAATCATACTTTGTAATATTGAAACTTTTAATATTTATTTCATTTCCAGAAGATACTGTGTTTGGTCGTAGTAATTAAATTTTTTATAAAATATTTCAAGGTGTCTTTTATCGAATACATGTTTTGCCTGTGCAACTCTTTTTTTCTAAATATTTGGGAAAAATTATTCTGGTATGTCTCAACGTTTCAAATGAAACCTCCTAACAGAAAGGATTTGAGAGAAATGAACTTTTTGAATTTTGATGATACACAAACCACTACTGGGAAGATTGCCTAGTTAAAATACGGAAAACTCTTGTTGCCGCACTTTAACGGAGTAAATCAGATAACATGCATATTAGCTGAATAATCTGCACATTAACGACTTTCGAGCTTTAAAGGTAGCATGTGTATTTGAAAAATCTTAGCACTCGGAGAGATTTTTAAATTTCAGCGCCATGGGAAAAAAGCTTCTGCTCTCTATTTTAAGCTAATTTGGTTATACTAAAATAGTTATAACCAAGTTTTATTTTTGTTTTTTACCCTCTAACCGGTCTGCAAGTAAAATCTTGCCATTCTAAAGATGATTTTTTGCCTTCAAGTAAGATTTTCGAAAGCGGTTGAGCCGTATTTTTAAAAATACGCTATATATATTGAGAATCTTTCTTGAAGGCCAAAAAATACGTGTGGTGCATTTTCGAAGCATCTCTAGAATGGCAGGACTTTACATGCAGACCGCTTGGAGGGTTAACATAATGTCCATCTTTATCATAGAGAAATGACGCAAAAAGGGTTGTCTCTTGGGCTGTCGATTTACCAAGAAATATATTTTTTCAATTAATCGCAGTACATTGTTTCAATTCACTTAAGTTCTTAATTATACGAACTAAATTTTGAATGAATTTTTAAAAATAATCAAATGAATGTAAAAGTATATTTTCAAAATAAACAATATTTCTTAAAGCTAAAAAATAAATAAAAAACTAAAATTCGCCATGGATTTTCACAAACTAAAATTAATAGAACTGTGTTAATTTAAAAAAAAAACACGAAGCATTTTTTAAATCATTTAAAATAAAAGAAATATGACATTTTCTGAAGAATTTTTATTGATTATTTTTATACACACATTTAAACTATTTATATTACTACATTTTTCGAAATCCTCATTCCAATAGGATATTTAATTTTTAAAATATTGATGCTAATGGGGATTAAAATTTGAATGTTATACAGCATGTCTTTGAAACATAAACATTCACTCGCTAATATTTCATAGCTGGACTTCCACGCATTATTATTATTAAAATGTATACGCCAATTTTTCCAAGTTAAGTTAATTTGCATTTTATATATGAATTAAAACGTTTAAATTGAATAAAATATATGTATTATTCTGGGGGGGTTTGTTGAAATTAGGGTAAATTCCTATTACAGCCCACCCCTTGGCGAAGATTTTTTTTTCAAGTCGCGCCAAAATGGCGCCAATGCGCGTTTTTCAAAGTCTCGTCCAGGCAAAAGGGGAAAAACATGGTGCCTTGTCTGAAGGAACAGGAAAGGAAAACATTAAAACTTTAAGATTTCATATTTAGCTTCTGAAAATAGATACTTTTTAAAACTTACAGAACAATAATTCCATGGAAAATTTAGCTTTTCAAAAATAGGAAATGGAGAACATTCCGAAAAAAAGAATAATCGGAAGCTCGAAAGAGAAATTTCTCAAACGTTACGAACAAATTCAGTAAAATCTCCTTCTTCTAAATATGGGAAATGAAGGACATTCTAATAAGTAAAAATTTATAGCCAACAGTCAAAAATGAAAAAAAATTATTTTTTTAACTTTTAAAAAATAGGCAATTAAGAACATTCTTTTAGTTTCTTAACAAGATATAAAGCACACATTTTAAAATTACTCAAACGGCTTTTGCCAAACAACGTACCTTTTTGTACATCATGCGGATCCTTTCCTGCTAGCATATCTTCATCATTTGAAAAGCACCATCTAATAATTACCACCTTTTTTATAAAAAATTTAAAATGAAAATAAACTTTGCTTTCGTCTCGTAACAGTGACCGGTAATCCCAAAGCGTCGAATAAATGATAACGGTTTTTACCACTCATACATAGTTAGTAGGGTTGCTGAAGCTAATGAAATTAAAGGAAATTCCTAATTTCCGATACCTAACGGTCTCTTATTTTAAAGAATTAAAAGAAGGGTTGCTAGCTTGGCGAACTTATCGCCCAACTTGGCGACAAAAGAAGCACAAAAGACGGGGTGGGCTTTATTAGGATCCAACCTTTATGGAAACCTTTAATAAAATATAGTAATGTTCCAAAAAATATTATCTATTGTGTTGTGATATGTAATGTATTTTATAATAGACTAAAGTATTTTAAGAATTTTTTCCGCTAATAATCGATCAATTGTTTAATTATGTCACATTTTGAAGTTAAACTAAGAATATTAAAATACTGGGGTGATAACAGAGCATGTACAACTCTCCACAAGCATCAACTTTACTCTAAGCAACTACATTCAAGCTCGACTGATTTATTGTGCATTAACTTCACTACACAGAGAGTTTCCAATGGAAACTCATGAAAATTTCCTGTCCATCACCACTATATTACCCTCATCACAGCATTTGTTGAATACGGATTATTATGTTCTGTATAATCTATACACCAGCTAAATGGTGGAATATTATCAAATTTAATTGTTACTTTTTTTGCAACTCCATAAATTTTTCGGAAAAAAATCGTTAAAACTCTTCGCCTACTTTTAAGTAAAACATTTGACAAGAAAGTAATTTAAATATTCGCTATTCAAATATACCGATTTGTAAGACTGAATCAAAATTCTAGAAGAAGCATTTCAATTTCAAAAGAAACGTATGCGAACTGGTACAGAAATTTATTTTGAAAATGTTTTGCTTATTGCTCAATAGTTTCTACGTAAAAAATTCTTTCAACGCAAATGCCTTTGAATACAAATTTGGCCCAAGTTTATAGCTTGGGTGAACCGTTAGTTTTTCAAAGTAGTGACTTATTTTGAGAAACACGAGAACTTTAAAAAACTTATTTTGTAGCTTCAGACACAGCAATTTCTTGAAAAAAAACAATATTCTTTGCATTCAGTTTCCATTCACACACACTAGGATAATACGTGATTTTTAACCTATATGTTGCATACTGTGGATTCTGAAATACATTTCTTCCGTCTTATAAAGAATGAAATGAATACAACTGTGATTCCCAAAAAATAATCTATGTCGACCCCCAGGGGTCTATAACGCTTTCAATGGGTCAACGTCAGCAAAAATATAATTTGGGATCAATAAGGTGTAAATGGTTGTCTACGATAGTAGCTCTCATTCAGCCAGATCATGATTTTAATTTTAAAAGAAAATTTAATCAAATGGAAACCAGATTTTACATATCAAACAGATTTATTTACTAAATTTAACAAGGTTAATTTTTAGTATCAAGTTGACAGCAAAAATTTTACTAAAGCAAGGGCCATCATTTCTGCGTTTTTGAACAGAAATTAAGCCAAAGGAGTATAATTTTGTACGTCACCATTTTTACTAGTCTCTCAATTAGCCACAGACAATCTGGCAAAAAAATGACGTTTTAATCTACATTCAACATTTAAATGTTCTTTATTCAGATTTTGAAACAACATTTGAGAATGCTTTGTAAATGGTAATTACCACAATAGGTAATGAATTTATATGATCTTATTAAAAAAATGCATTTTGCAAGAGGAACTGATTGGAATAGGCAGTAGCGGAGATCCAAAAAGAAAATTTAGAAACGGATACCTGCTGCCTTTTAACTCGAGATATGGAGTATTGTGAGAAAATTTTTAATACCCTCTCATATTCAAATTAATATACAGCGTTGTTTTCAATCTCTGGAATAAAAAAATAGAAAGAAAAGAATAGACCCTATACTAACAGAGGGGATCGATAGTTAAGCCTGACAAGAGTGTTGCCAAATATTAAAAATTTGTTGCTGAAGCTGCAGATTCTTCCCTCCTATTATAAATATTTGTTTGTTGATCTTTTATTTTATATACTAATTAAGTTTCAAATAAATTATCATATGTTTCTTTAATTTTAAACACTTTACATCACTACAGTTATAAATTTAGATCTTTATATTAATTATCAATATACAGCTGTCAAAAAGACATTTAGGTTGATAAATTTGACAAACTTCAACATTAGACAAGCATACACTCAAACCGAAGAACAAAGCAAAGGGTCTATGAGACAGAAATATTGGGAACCTCTGGAATGGAGCTTTCTTCCTTTTTGTTTAAAGAAAAGCAGTGATTCAAAAGAGATTTTTTTAAAAATTTATTTTGAAATATTCTATAAATATAATTGCTTATTAATATCAAAATAAGTAATTGATAAGACGAACTAAAAATTAAACTGAATAAAATATATGCGTTATAATTTACAAAGTTTTATAATAAGGCAGATTTTAAATTAAGATAGTTGTTAACGTATATAGGATACAGTTTGCTTATACAAATGAACTGCTTACTAATACAATGAATAAATCCCAGTCCTGCAGGCCACCTCACCTTGTTGAGGGTGTATACTTGGGAGGAATGGGTGATGTACGTTGGGAATTTTCTCCAGGTTGTACCACCTCAGACAAGAAGTCTATTCTAGTATGGTAAGTCAAGGGATAAATCAGTCATTTACCTTTTGTACTACAGTCTTCCAAACCACAAAAGCTACCCATTTTCTTCAACCCTGAATAAAAATTCATGGAACTTATCTATATCTGCTGAAATTCTAGCATATGTAACAACAACACTCATTGATTGCTTGTTAACGTTGAACTTTGAATCTTCTAGAGTACATGAGAGTTATTGGCGAAAGGTAAAAATACCATGTTCAACCTTAAGAATTTTTATTGAAATCCGTGTCCCTTCCCACCAGGAAACAACCACTCTTGCATTGAAACATTATAAATGTAATGCGTTTTAATAGAAGCAATAAGAACATGTACTCAAAGGAGTATAAAAAGCACAAGGCACAAGAAAAATGCAAAGTAAAAGGAAAGATAAAATGTCCTGCCCAAAAATATCTCTCATACAATTGTACGCAACAGATGCAATAACAAACATAATGAAACAATTCAACAACTTATTAAAAATGAGAAACATTTAAAGAATGTATGTATATTGTTAAAGAGAGCAATTTTAAAAAATGAGAATGTAAGTTTATAAAGTAAAATATTATAACCCTACACACATAGTTAATATTTAACTTGAACAAAATGTGTATGTATCGCCAGTAATTGAAATTAGAAATTGTAAATTTACTTTAGTTAACTACAATGTGATTTGCTTACGAAACAATGCATTTATTGCACATTGTATCGTAAGCACACATTTTTGTTACATCTGCATATTAAATTAAATATCAATTGAACACAATTTTACTAAAACTTAATTGCTAGCAAAATACAGTTTTAAAATATGTTAACTATATAACTTATATATCTTATGACAATGATTTCAATTCATTGGACTCAACTAGCTTTGGAAGTATAATAACTTATTGGAATTTGGAAATATAATTGAATTAACTAGAGAGAGTGATAGTATATCAGTTATATATATATATATATATACATTCAAATGGGTTATTTCTACAATCCTGCTCTAGCCGTTAATTTATATATTAGACTATTAACGATAATATTTTTGAAATGCCATTTCTAAAGTGTTTGAGTCAGCATTGAAATTAAACTTTGTTTCCATAGTCGAGCTCAAAGCACGTTTCAACGATTTTCTTCTTTCTGAATTCAATTTAAAAGGCAAATTTAACTGATTTCATAATATTTTAGGAAAAATATTTGTATCCCTATGCACACACACAATTCTAATTGTACTCTAAATATTCGTTTAAATGTGTGGAAGAATTAAAATTATTTCACTGCCTCAAGGTTTTTGTTTTAAGCAACTGCGCAGTTACTTAAAGTATGCAGCATTTACAACTTACTAAATACATATTTTTAATACCTATAGATTTATAAAATAACTATATTTTTTGTTTATTATAGACCAAATTTTGTTTTTATAAAACTTATGTAAATGATTTAAAATTATATCCTATTCATCAGCAAGTGAAAATTCCTCAAATTGATACAGTAACATGTTTTTATATCTTATGCCAGTGCTTCTGAAACTTTCGATACTGGCGACCCAGTTTTCAATCATAATTTTCACATTGCACCCCCCCACACACATAATAACAATGTATTGAATGCAGTATTAATGTATAATACTTTGAGAGAGAGAGAGAGATGCTAAAGCTACAATACTATTTTAATTATAAACTATGAAAATTATTAACATAAGTATTAAATTTTCTATACTATTTTGTACATGATATATAAGCCCATGGACAGATCAATAGTAAATATTAAACTTGTTCTTAATTTAGTAATGATACTTAATATCAAATATATTGTGCCTTTCGGATATATTTATAAGTATAGTATATCACCATCAGAATAAATGTGTATTTTATTTTTTGTTACGTCAGAATATATTTTGTTTTGTTTCCTTTCAGTAAATTGATATTTTTTTAAAATAATGTTTTATTTTCGATTTTCCGATATGCTCACTGCCCCCCTAGGGGCGCGCCCCACAGTTTGAGAAACACTGTCTTATGCTTATAATGCAGTGGTTCTCAAACTTTAACTACTGGCGACCCAATTTTCAATCATAATTTTTATCGCGCCCCCCTAAAAATAATAATGTATTGAATGCGATAATAATACACTTTTTGGCGCTAAAGCTACAATATGATCATAATTATAAACCGTACAAATTAACAAGATAAGTATTAAATTTTGTATATGTGTTACTTTTAAGTATATATATATTTATTTTTTGTTTTACTTTTTAGTTCGATTCACTATAAAAGCGTGTTTTTAGTTTGTTTTTAAACTATAACTTCTTTTATAATTATTTTTACTATTGACGATAAAATTAACAAATCCAGGGAATAATTTAATTAAGAGAAATATACTTACCTACTTTCAAGGACTTTTTAATTTGTCTTTGATGATTTGAGAAAAAATCCAATAAAACTAAAGAAAATGTTCCAAACGTGCGTGTCCTTAATAAAGGACATAAATCACAGACACTTTTCGCTAATACAGAAACGTTATTTTCCAGTAAAACTGTCATATTTTGTTCACGTTTTGCTGTCGTTTGATGATCTACAAATAAGCATTTTGAACTTTTTCTTCCTTGCGTCTTTTTGACAAGGCGAAGTGCTACATTTATGGCTTCATAGTTTTTTTGATAGAGTTCTTTAGGCAGCATTTGAAAATTTCAATTCAACTCAAACGTTTCATGTCTATCACTTTTCTCATATTTACTTTCGCTATCACAATTAATATGCATTATTTCATCAGGTTCTTCAATTGCTTGATCAGTTTCATCTTCCTTCAATTAAGAGATCACAAATGTCCATTTTTTTATATTCTGCTCATTTACATTTATAAACCATAATAAGTCGTACAACACAGCAATAAAAACCACAAAGTTAATCGTAGGGGAAAGTATAGCATATTCATAGAAAATATTTTTGAACAAAAGTGGTCGTGCAGGGAACTCGATCAAAACAAGTACCTTGATTGTAAAAAACCGTTTGCACCTCTCAAAAAAGAGGCATACATGTGAAAAATTCATTTGAGTTTCCATTAAGATTGTCTAATAGGAGGGTACTGTCAAGGTCACTGTTAACGAATAAACAGTTTTACCAGAGTTTGGAGTGATTCAGCGCCTTATGCGACCGCTCCCATGTAAAAAGTGAATTCGATACAAAAACATTGATGTCAGTTCTAAAAAAAATAGTTTAAAACTCATAAAATACATCTCATACAACTCATAAAAATACAACTTGGCCAAATAATCCTTCAAAGTGCTCAATATACTTATCAATATATCATAAAACTCATTTACTTAGGGAAAAAAGAAACAGAAAAATATTATTTACAGCTTTCCTAAAAGAAAACGAGACGGAGCTAAACATGCCAGTAAGCTTGAAGGTCAAAGAGATGATAATCAAAAGTAGTATTCTAAGGGTTAAAAGGAACGTAATAAAAAAATCTCTCATCGTGGGATTACAGGAAATCAAACAAAATCTTTTTTTATTTGGTTTCAGGATCAGATAGCTAATGAGCGTTTAAAAGTGGTAAACCAGATGATATATATAAATTATATCTGTGTAAATGTGCCTTTTTTACTTTGAAAGAAAGCTTTTTTTTATTGCATTCCAAAAAATAATTTTTTAAGCATTTATATTTTCAATATGCTCGCGCCCCCCTCGCAGGGGTATCGCGCCCATAGGGGGGCGCGCCCCACAGTTTGAGAAACACTATTATAATGTATGTGCAGTTAAGTTTTACTTAAATCTTGGTGAAGTTATCATAAATAAAACACTTCCCTTAATTTTGTATTATCAACATGAATTAAATGTTCTATAGGAATTTAAGTTTCATTTAACACTACAAAGACTGAAACTTAGTATATACCTATATTGCCCAAAATCAGTCGAAATGACTGCACTGTGAAGAAATGATTAATGTGTAAAGAGATTTGTTTAAAATTCACTTTTAATATTTTTATATTATATATAGTCATATAACAGGTTATATTGGTAAATTTTAACAATAAAAATTTACTTCACTTCAAAAAACAAAAATATTCTAAAAAGTTTTTAAAAAATTGTGCATTATATATGTAATTGTTTTTATAGTTGAAATTTAAAAAAAAAGAAAAAATGACTTCCTTGGGGAATCTAGTGTTAATCGCCAAAAAAGTGAAGAAATAGAATGTGTATTTTATTTCTTTTGTTAAGCATATCTACAGAACAAAAAGTTATTTAAATTGAAACTTATTTTTCTATTGTAATATTTTTTTTTTTCAGAAACATGAATTATAATCAAGTAGAATTGGATTTGAGAACTAGATTCCTGCTCCGTATTATCAAGTGACAGCTGCACGGACATAAGAACCAAGAAATTGTCATCTTGTTCCGACAAGGTAGTTGGGGGACAGAACAGGGAACATACCCAAATTACAAGACAATTATGATGAATCGGTCGCTTGATATAATTTATTCAGTCATTATTGGCTATGTGTCTATTTAATTATTTAGCTTTACGCCTACCCATGCAAGTAAATTTTCGAAACTAAGCACATGTAACTTAATCTGGACATTGTCACTTTCTATGTTTAAAACAAAATGATTTTTGGGGAGAATGGATTTAAAAAAAATCAAAAAAAATGAGCAAAGTGATGTTTAAAATAGTTCATGTTTACCTGAATAACGTTTAAAAAATAATATATATTTGTTGTTATGTCCTAACATTATACTTAATTGAGCCTTATGCTGAATTTTTCAACTCATCACTGTTTCAATAATTCTTATATCTCCTAATATTAACTTAATTCTCAAAACATAACACTAATAATTCATTTTTTAAATGAATAATCTACAAATAAATACTGTAACCTTTAGGAGACGACAAGTTTTTTAAAACCTACTGCTCTTAACAGAATGGGATATTTTCCTACCGACTTCTTTTTTTTTCAAAGTTACCATGCGTAATTGAACAATGAAAAACAGATTACGTGGTGTTCACCTGCTAAGAAATAAGAATCTTTGTAGTTCAGAAAATAATCGAGAAAAAGAAATTTTGTTTCTCTTATCGTCTTAAAATAGAATAATTTAGTCAAGCAAATGATGTTCAATGGTCTTTTCAAGAAATAGTATAGGGCAAAGGAAATCATTGGTTTGTAGTTTAACCAAGTCCATCCCATTCAGTTGAAGTATCAACTCCCTATTTTAAGAAGTTAATTCAGTGCTTCTCAAACTTTCAATACTGGCGCCCCCGTTTTCGATCACAATTTTTATCGCGCCCCCCTTATACATTAATAATGCACTGAATGCAATAATAATGAACATTGATGGATGCTAAAGCTACAAAAGGCGATCTTAATTATAAACCATACAAATTAGTAACATAAGTATTAAATTTTGTATACTACTTTTAAGTAATAAATAAATAAATAAAATAATAGGATAATTATTATGTGTGTTGTTTTTTCTTTCTCTAATTTTTAAATTGGATTTATTGCAAAATACGGTGGCTGCTTAGAAGACAAAATATAGATATCTGCTAAATATAGAAAAAGAACTCAGAGGGTCAATTTCTAATCATAAGCATTCCTTATAAAAACTTTGCTTTGCAAGACAAGCCCATGGAAGTCGTTAATACTTATTAAACTTGTTCTTAATTTAGTATTAATTAATTAGTTATAAAATATTCTGTGCAGCACTGATACATTAAAAGTATACCGGCTGAAGTACCCGCTTGCACGAGTTCATTTATAAGAAAATAAAACATTATTGAAATAATCGCTGAATTTTGTAAGGAGAGTAAAGCCAAGTGCGCGACAATGTTTACAAAAATGTAAATTGATTTTTTTAAATGATTGCTCAAAGTATAATTAGTTTAAAGCGAACAATTTTAAGCCTTAACGAATTATCATTTAGAATTGATGTTAAATAATGAACAATAATATAAAATTCAGATGAAGAATAATTGTATTATTTTTAATATTTAAAGCGAAAGACTTCAACATGTTTTAACCCTGAAGCAGCGCGCACTCGATACTAATGGTCCAGCGAGGTTATTGAGTCACACCAATCCTTTTTTTATAATTATTTTTATAGTACACCAGTGTTTCTCAAACTTTCAATACTGGCGACCCAATTTTCAATCATAATTTCTGCACTGAAAACAAAAGCACTTCGTATACTATTACCATTTTGAAAATCCTACCTATGTTAAACAGGATTTTCTGCGGTGGCTGCTTTGAAGACAAAATATAGATCTCAGCTAAATAAAGAAAAATAACTCAGTGTCAATATCTGATATTAAACCTTTCTTTGAAAAACTTTGCTCTACAAGACAAGCCCATGGAAGTCACTGATAATTATTAAACTTAAATTAATTTAATATTAAGAAATTATTTATAAAATACCTTCTTCAGTACTGATACATTAAACGTATACTGGCTGAAACACCGGCTCTTCGCACGAGTTAATTTTTTAAAAAAATGTAACATTAGTCTTGATATAATAGCTTAACTGTAAGGAGAGTAAAACTGCGTGCACGACATAGTATACAAAAATGTAAAATGATTTTTTTTTAGATAAATGCTATAATTGTAAATAACTGTTTAAAAGAACTAATTTTAAGCATCACAGAATTAGCATTTAGAATTCATGTTAAGTAATGAAAAAGAATATAAAGTTCCTATGAAGAATAATTGTGTTACTTTTTAATATTTAAAGCGAGAAGACTTCAAAATGTTTTAACCCGGGAGCAGGCACGCACTCGATACTAACGCTGATGGTAGTGCGGGGGAACTCAGTCACCCCAATCATTTATTTATAATTATTTTTACTCTACACGATACAAATTGGAATTCCAGTGAATAATTTAATTAAGATAAAGTATACTTACCGGCTTTCAAGGAATGTTTAATCTTTCTTTGATGATTTGAGAAAAAAAGTCAATAAAACTGAACTAAAATGATTGACAAGTGAAAGACCTTAATAAAGGACGAAAAGCAAAGATACTTTTCACTAATATTACAGAAATGTTACTTGCTGGCAAAGCTGTCATATTTTGTTCAAGTAATTGTAGTTTTAATGAGCATTCATGATTGAGTGAGTGAATATTAACGTCACACTGTTCAGCTACACGAGGGCTTTTAGAGACGGACCTCGTAATTTTTGAACCATGGTTGACGAGGACGATACTTGAGCTGGCCTCTTTTAAATACCACACTATTCCAACAAGAGGACGTTTGAGCTCTTTACAGATTTAACGGGCACCTCTCCCTTTCACGACGGGTCTTTAGTAGTACTGGGCTCGAACTCGTGACACCTTTGGTGATCAACAAATAGCAAGTTGAACTTTTTCTTTCTTGTGTCTTTTTGACAAGTCGAACTGAACCTTGTGGTACACTTATGGCTTCATATTTCAGTTGATGGAGTTCTTTAGGAAGCCATTGAAAATTTTCCTTTCGTTTCATGTTCATCGTGTTTCTCAATCATGAATAATATGCATCAGTTTCAACTTCCTTCAATACAGATCACAGATGCCACCGCTGCCTGGTTATAAGTGTATTCAGAAAAAAATACGGATGCTCTAAAAGGATTATGACGTTTTCACTATGCTTTATATGTTTGAGATTACTCGTAAAAATAAATCTTAGCCAAATAATCCTTCAAAATCAATCAATTCTTTTTCCAAATATCGTAAAACTCTTCATTATTTACAATTTCCCTATTACTTCAATTTTCCCCTTGCGAAAAACAAATACATAAAAGATGGGATGGAACTAATGTAGAACCCTACCAGTAAGTTTGAAGGTCAATCAAATAAATGACCAGCAAATGTATTATGCTGCCTGGCTGAAAAGTGAATCATGTCTTCCTTTTCTTTCTACAACTAATATGCAGTATTTCAATAATAATTACAGTGATGAAATGTTTATCTTAGAATTTTTCTCAGGGTCTGAGTTTCGTTTTTTCTTTTAAAGAGTAATATTTTATGTTAAAACAGAAGAACGCCAGATGATAAACATAAATTATATCAGTGTTGTTGTGTATTTCTTTTATTATGGAAAAAGTATTTTGTTTCACTTCTTTCCGGGTTTTTTTTAAAAATCATTAAATTTTCGATATGCTTGCGCCCCCCTTGCAGGGTTATCGCGCCCCCCCAGGGGGGCGCGCCCCACACTTTGAGAAACACTGAGTTAATTATCAACAAAAATTCAAAATTACGATGCTCCATTTCCTAAAACTAAGCATGTAATTATAATGAACTGTCTTATTTGGCAATGTGTATACAAAATGTTAAACGTCAATCTTCGGAGCAGGGTCTTTATAAAACACAAATTAAACTCACTGAAAAATATTACTGTAACCAAACAATTCATTGAAAAGCAAGGACAAAAATCTAAGCTAGGAAAAAGACCATGCCATAATAATGTTTGAAAAATAAAATAATTTTAATAAAATATTTAACATCTAATGACACAGCAACAATCCATGAAAAGAAAATATGATAGATGACATAACCAGAAGCAGTAAGGCAAAAAGTAGATTATTTTTAATATGTAGAAAATTCATAAATATTCATGAACAAGGATTTAGCGAGACATAAAAGGAAATGAACTGAACGATAAACGACGTTAACGATGTTAAAACAAAATAAATGTGTATTTCGCAATATTTTTTTTCCTTTCATTCTTTTAAAATATAACATTTAATTTAAAGAAGTTAGCACAATAAAATTGAACTTAACGAAACAAAGTTTTCAAGCTTTATGAAATAATGGAAATTAATTTGTTGTGAAGTCACACTAAATTTAATGTTCTATAATAAAAGAGATACCATGTATACTTAAATAGATACATTCAAACCGTAATAAATAAATAATAATTTTGCCTATCCATTTATTGTAAGATGTTTCCTTATTTATTGAAAACTCACGACAGAAGTGAGTGAGTAAATATAAACGCCACACTGTTCAGCTACACGAGGGTCAAGTGACAAGGACGACACCTTAGATGGAACCCCCTCTCCTAACTACCATACCACACCAATGGCAGAACGTTTGAGCTCTCAACATATTTAACGTGCATCTAGCCCCTACATGATGGGTCTTTAGGTGTACTGGGCTCGAACTCGTGAAAAGATAACCACGATCCGATACCTTGTCCACTAGGTTACCGAGGCCCATCACTACAAAAGAAGCATTTGGTATAAACTAATGGAGTTATTACAGTTAAAATCAAAATAATTTTATTTTTTGTGGTACAGAACATGATGCACAATGTATAGTAATATCATGGTTTTTGCTGAAATGCTATTTTTTTAACTGTATATCTAAAAAAAACTGAATCCTATACACATGAAAGAAAATGCAAAAACATTTTCTTTTTCTGCTTACTTATTCTTGGAAAGCGAATTATCTATCCAAAAGAGACGCGTGTAGACGGTCTTTAACAAACACGTTTCAAAACAAACATTGGAAGTTCGTAAAATGTTTTGGCGAAGCAAGGAATCCCTTTCAGAACGGAGGAAGATAGGATAGTTCTACTCGAATTCCAATCCGTTTACCATAGGTATTCAAGTGATTTTTTCTTCGTTTTTCGAACTCTTTTCCAATGTAAAATCCGATAACAGATAAAATAAAACAACATCAAAAATAGAGTTCTCTGCTACAGTTTTCATTGCTTTCAAAATAACCCCCGAGAAATTCCAATGTTTTTATAAGACAAGGGAAAAGAAATTGAGCTTCAATGGACCAACATTGGCTAGGCTTGTGAATGTATCCTGTCTGCAGTGTGCACATTTGCAATAAACGAGAGCCGTGCATATATGTTGATCCATATTAAGTCTTATTTTTTTGAAACATTTGCACATTTTCCTGTTTATTTAATTCAAATAAATAAACTAAAATTTATTTGATAAATGCATAACAAATTCTTAAGAAAAAAAATCTCTCATACTTTTTTATACTGATCTTCCAATGAAAGCTACATAAATGTACTCCACGCAATATCTATACAAAGCTATGTAGTCAAGTGATAGTAAATACTAATGGATATAATGGATTATTAATATATCTACTTTTTTTTTACTCTATCACCTTTCTCTTTCACTTTTCTTATCTCTCTCTCTCTCTGTATATATATTTATATATAAATATCTTGTGTACGTGTGTATGTGACTGAACTCCTCCTAAACGGCTAGACCGATTTTGATGAAGTTTTTTGTGTGGGTTCAAGTCGATTCGAGAATGGGTTAGATTCACAATTTGGTCCAATATCGCATTCAGTTAAAAATATATTCATTAAAAAAACATTCAACCCAATATTCATCTGCATTGTTGTATCAACGTTATTGATATAAAAATGACGTAAGTTGGCGTCGAAGATCGATTCTCAGCCAAACTAGCCAAACCGGGTCTTCATTGTTAGAAAAATGCAGACGAATCATGTTTTAGCGTAACATTTTCAAATAATCTTTATATGTATAATTCTTCTGTGCGTGTGTATATGACTGAAATTCTCCTAAACGGCTGGACAGATTTTGATGACATTTTTTTGTGTGGGTTCAAGTGGATTCTCGAGAAGGATGTTTATTCACAATTTGGTCCGATAACGCACTTAGTTAAAAACGTGCCAAAATTATGTAAGGGTGCATTATTGTTAATAAAAAAACCATGGGTAATATTGTTGAGGCCACTATTTTGAGCGGCAAACTTCAAGGTGAAGTTGTACTTCTACCACAGATCCCAATGATTCTTTCAGCCTCTCCTACCCTTTCAAATTATGACAATTTCCAATTCGCTTGGCATTTGCTATGACCATTAATAAGTCAGCAGGTCAAACAATGACTATATGTGGCTAAGATTAAGAAAACCCTTGCTCTTAGCACGGCCAATTATATGTTGCATGCCCGTGGTTTGGCAAACCATCGCATTCGTTTGTTTATACCCCTCAAGGATTAACCAAAAATATGAAACATGCAATGGCATTACGATAAATTTATTTTCTGTGCATTAAAAAAATATACGTGTTATGAACATAGCCCGAGTTTTATCTTGTTTACCCTTTAATTAAAACATGTTTAAATTTATGTTTAGAGTAGCTTCTATTATCAACTTAGTTCATACTAAACGCATACTCACACGCAATCTATAAGTCGAATTGTGGTAACTGCACATGTGATGATGTCAGGTCATGTAATAACTTTCTTTATAAAAAATGTTATGAAATGGTCCAGATTGTTACAACTTATTCCAAAAAGTTTGTAATTTTCGAATTTAGGACGTGTGTACAGGACCACTAGTATATATATATATATATATATATATATATATATATATATATATATATATATATGTGTGTGTGTGTGTGTGTGTGTATGTATATATATATATATAAATATGTATATAGATATATATATATATATATATATATATGTGTGTGTGTGTGTGTGTGTGTGTGTATGTATATATATATAAATATGTATATAGATATATATATGTATATATATAAATATATATATAGATATATATATGTATATATATATAAATATATATATATATATATATATATATATATATATATATATATATATATATATATATATATATATATATATATATATATATATATATATATATATATATATATATATATAAAAGATAGAGAGAGATAATTATAGATATACACTCATAGAGATTCATTTAAAACTTTTATGCAATGAATATAATACTATTTTACTGTAAATGTGATTAAAATATAATGTAAAAAGCTAATTTTTTTAATGAGCGTTTATCTTTATCATGTGACTTGTGATGTAATTGCACTTTGAATCTGGATGCGTAGGATTAGGCATGTTAAAAAAATAGTTTTCGACCTGCAAATAAAAACAATCGAAAGTTTTCTTTGAAGATTCATTGAAAATTTATGAGTTTTTTTTTACGATATGCATCACATTTTCTTCAATCTAGCCTTTATTTACATAATATCCTTGATAATGTGTGTGTAAGCACGAGATTCTCCACAAAACAAAATCTTTCAGTTACATGCCATTTACGGCTCTGGAATTTCCTTGATTGAACAATAACATGCACTTAACTTTTTCCTGAAGATCCTAAGGGAATTGCTGCATTAATTAACTACCACTCAAACGTTTGAATTTTCTAACGTAAAAAAGTATTCTGGATGAAACTTTTAAATGGAAAGTATTTTAAATAAATTTTTACAGTGCTCTCTACTTTAAATATGTTTAAAAACCATTAAGTTCTACAAATACTTATATAGCATTATATATTAAAACAACCTTCAAAACTTAGTAATAAAAATTTTAATTCTTTGAATGGGACTGTCATTTAATATGAAATTAAATTATTGAGAAAACCATGATATAAACAAGGATAAAGTATGTAGAATGAATGATTCACTTTTAATCTGTTGAAAATCTAAATTCTCTCTCGGTGGGGTGATATGGAAATTTGTAAAGTACAATATCGGCACACGTTTTGATTTCCTCACTTAAGCGTCACATGATCAAAACGTCCGTCACAAATAACTTTCATGTTTTTTTATATGAGAGAATGGCGTAAATAAATTATCCTTTAATAAATAACTGGAATAATAAGAAGTATTTATGAACAAAAATGTAACTCTCGTATATTCTTTATAATAATAAATAATAACGAAATGATGCATTAAATTTGTGATCCAATCATTTGACTTATATTTAGAAATTTTATCATCATAACCTTAATATTATTTATCCAAAATAAAATGAAACTGCCGTTATTTAATTTAGAAATTTCTTTAGTTTGAATTTTTGTTCATTAAATAAATTATATTCTATTTTTTAGAGGATGCATATTTTACTACAGAAAGTTCATGTCATAGAAATATATATACATGATAAAATAAGAGATACGCGTCTTTTCTAATTGTTTATCACCCACTGCATTTTGCTACAGAACAAAAAAGGAGTCCATCTACTTTCGTTTTTCTATAGGAAAAAAAAAAATAATTTCAATGTTTTTTATCGTCAAATTGTGTATGTAATATATTCCAAACCCAAATAATTCAAAATGAAATGTATTCCTTTTTATTTGTATTTGACTCAAAAAAAACTAAGTAAATATACTCATAGAAATTAAATAATCGTTTAATAGCGACGAATTATATTACTTTTAGTGTCTGACGTAATTTCTAATGTAATATAAGAGGTTTAAAAGTAATTCTTTGACGATTTTTTTACTTGATTTTGCTATAACTTGCTCTTGTAACATACTGGGATGAATGGATAAAGCATTAGATGAAATTTATTCACCTCAGGGCTAAATACAGTTTATTTACTGTACACAGGTACATTTATGCAGCTCTGGGATCAATATATAAAATGCAGGAACACGTGGGGAACGATTTTCCGCACGATGCGTACACTACCAGTTCCACCGTCATAATCATTTTACTCATGGTTTCCCACCAGGGGGAACTAAACTAGTACTCTTTCTGGGGGCGCCATCTAGCGGTCACTACAATAAATAATAAATATTATCATTTGCTACACAATTTGTTTTTAGAAATTGATTTCTAAATTTATTAAAATGCCTTAATGGCTTAAATTTTCATTAATGCATATATCACGTTCTTAAAAAATACGCACTGCAAAGTTCATAATGTAGTAAAAACTGATTATTGAAATAACATCAAAGACTAGGCTATGTATGTAACACATTGCATCATTGCAAAATTTTTATTTATGGTATATGTGCACAATTTGAAAAAAAAGACATACGAGGAAAGTAGTAATTAATGATTTACAAATTTTATGTCAATCTTACGTAACCGATATACTTATTAATTATATTACACATTTATGTATTAACTTTATAAAAAAACATACATCAATTTAATTAAGTGTCATTTTCATTATTTCAATATCTGTTAAAGATTTTGATTTTGATTAGCAACTACATACGCTTTAGCTTAAAGCACTACTAAAACGATACTAAAATTCAAACTGATACAACGATAAAACGATACTAAAATTCAAACTGAAAAATCTTACTATGAATATTTTTCCAACATCGAAGTAATTTAAATTGAATTTAGAAATGTTTACATAAAAGTAATATTTTACTCAGTAATGCTATGTTTTGTAATTTTTAAGATACTTTTAAAACTCTGGTATTTTTTAATTTTTTTCCTCATTCAGCTAAACCTATTTCAACTCTATAAAAAGAGTGTTGCGAGATGGAAGGAAATATTATATTTTATATAATATTTCCTTTAATTGATCTTCTAAAAATATTGAAAATTTTAAGCAGTAATTTCTTAAAATAAATATTACGAGTCTGTGTCATAAGGGTTCAACTTTAACAAGAACCATGCACGCGAAAATGTAATTCTGAATGAGTAATTTAATTTATAGCCTTTTTCTTAGACACAATCTTATTTTTGTATAATCAACGAATACAGTATAAAATGAAGTTTACAAAATATTAAATATGTTCTCGTGTAAAGAAACCATATGCTAAAGTGAATTTTATTTATTGTAGTTTTATGATTCTTAAATATAAAATGTTCTGTATCACACAGATTTTATCAGAGATTATAAATATTAGTCATAGGAGGTACGAATACTTTTTAGGATAACAGTACTTTAATTAAACCTTGTTTAAACCTTAATTACATCAAGGTTTTAAGGAAAAAATACTAGGATACCTCTAAAATTGCTCTTCCATTAACAATTAATAACATAATCTACTAAAATTACATCAATTATTTTAAACTGTTTATGCTATTTTAATACAGCAGAATATATTGTCTGTGTAAAACAAATTATATATCTTATTTTCAAAAATTGTAATTAGTAAAGGACTTGCAGAGGTTTGCAGAAATTATAATCACTTCAGCTCACATTATACAAAAAAATTGTTTTACATTTCTATTTTTTCGAAGAAGTTGGCCAATAAATTTTAAAACAACATTTTTATCTAAAATAATTCCATATTACCTGATGGGGCACATTTTTGTATGAATGTGTTTGAAAAAATCTTGGTGTTAAGAACAGTTGACTCCTTTCGCTGTCTAGAGATGGCGCCACGAACTGGGACTTTTTTTATTCTAGAATGATTTGTTATTGGCGGGGAAAATGCCATTCGATTCGTATATGTGTGTGATGGAAGCATCGTTATTTTTGTGATTGTGTTGTGCAACGTTTTCCTACATGTAATGGTGTGCTTGTGTGTTTTGTTGCAAAATATAGACTGGAAAAGTTCTTTGCGTGTTTCTCAATGACTCATCGTAACTTATCACTTTTTCCTCAAGCTTCTATAAAAAATGTACTTAGGTGTCCAGCATGGAAGCAGCAGTCGCGGTAAGTCGAAATACTTTGGCATCCGATTAACATGATTGAATCAAATTCTATATTCATTATTCTAATTCTAAATTGATTCTTATTCTTATTCATAACACTTGGAATATAAAATGCAATTTCCAAACAGATTTAGAAGTTGATATATTCTTAATATGTATCAAAAAAGTATTTAACATTTAATTAGATGTATTTTTAATATTAAGAATTGTGTAACTTGTTTTTTTGAAAATATTTCTTCTTTTTCATTATGTGTGTGCATTCACCTTTGATATAATCAAATAATGTTATATTTTGGCGATACAGTATTTTATATCATATAATTACTTTATGTGATATGCGTTCATCTATTGAGTACAATTTTTCTCACATAGAAGGAAAGATTATATTCTGATTGTCAGACTCTTCACAGCAAGATCCATTACCTTCAACATTTACTTCACTGAAAAAGAAAAGCAAATTAAATTTTTATTTATATATGATGCATTTTTCAGAAGGGAAAAAAATATTAGAACGAAGTGTTAATGATAATAAAATAAAAATATACTTTTCAAATAATTTAAGATTAACTATTGTAATACGTTAATTCGTATTTAAAAAATCTAGTATTAGGTTTACTCATATTTAAAAACAATACAGTACTACGCTAAATTAAAAAAAATAAAAATCCTGAAAAAGGTTAGACATAAGATATGAAACACACAAAATAATGCACACTAAGAAAAATAATTTTTTTAGCAATCTCTTTCGTTTGCAAAAAAAAAAAAAAAAAAAAAATTTTGTCTATTTAAATACAAAGACATTTCATGCTGTTTAAATGACTCACAAATGCATATCAACAGAAAGTTAAAAAAAAACACTGTCTCCGCAGTGTATAAACATTTTATTAAAATGGCCAAGCAATTTTAATACGATAGTATATATATGTCAAATAAAAACAATACCTTACTTTCATTACAGCCTTCTTTCTGTTAGAATCGTCAAAGTCGAAAATTCATGTTTTCATCGACACAATTATTGTTTTCATTTAATGTTGCCTCGAGTAAAATGAAATGCTTCCTATCTCAAATTAGTTGATCTCCCTATCTCAAATTAGTTGATTAGTTTATCTCCCTGAGTTGATTTATCTATTGATAAATCAACTCAGGAAAGTAACAATATTTTCGATTTTTTTTTGTTACTTAAGAGTTCTTTGAATTAATGCTTACCATGATACTTCTGGTTCTTGAAATATCTGTAATATCTGTTTTTTTTTTTCAAAATCCTATCTTACCAATTTACCTTTACGTTTATTAAATTTTTCAGGTTTTCAGCTTTGTCTTTACAGGTTTATATTATATAAATACGGTGTTTTACAGTTGTTATTATGTAATAAATTCTCTTTTTTCGTTATTTCTGAATCATTCAAAACTTATTTAAGAACACTTAACATTATAACTGTGAATTTAACTAAATTCTAATTAAAAACAAACACATATAAAGAAAATCTACTTTACAGCTTTCAAAGCGCTTATTGAGTTTAATCATGTAAAATATTAGATATTGCACAGTCATATTCATTATCAAAAAACATAAAAAACTACTTCTTAGCTATAAAAACTAATGGCTTACATATATATATATATGCATATATATATATATATATATATATATATATATATATATATATATATATTTCGAGAAAAAAGTATGTCAGCAAGCAAATATTAAAAAAAAAAAATTCTTAGGTTTGTGAAAACTTGCAAGAAATTATACTTAAATCTTATCAGACATTATTCTAATAAACTTCGGTCTAGTGATCTCCTAATGCCATCGAATCCTTTAGTGTCGATCCTCCTTGTTCAGCGATGTAAGACTACCGAGGAATTCACCTGTGCAAAGATCTTTAAAAAGATTAGTGACCAAGATATTTAGTGGACTGGAATCGATAATCAAGTTCAAGTTATGGAAGGAATTTAAAAATAATTGTCTTACGAAAAACAGAAAAAAAGATTTTTCACGTTACGGAGATAAAAATGCTATAAGTTTCTGGTGATCTTCATAACTTAACAAAGGATTTATGGCAAAGGATAAAAGAGACATTGTACTAAATTATTTTCCGTCTGGAAAAATTATTCTGAAACAAACGGTAAAATCTTAAAATAACGAGTTTTTTAAATGTGCTCAGCTGTATATATTTTACTTTTTCTTTTAAATGTCGATAGTTTTTTTTTTTTTTTTACTATTATGTTTTTTTTTTATTTTTATAGTGAAGAAGCTGTAGAATTTAGGTTTTTGTTCCAAAACTATTCATTAAGAATTTTTTTAAAAAATAAAACTTTCCTTTTTAATTTTACAATTTCTTGAAGTATAAAAACTACAAAACACTGTCTGAATTATTAAATTAATAAAAATTAAATATTTTCTGATAGCGAAAATTATTTCTTAAAATTTTTAATCGTTATGTTTCATATAAATTCCATTTTTCTATTTAAGAATTTTTACAATTAAATAAATAGAGTAGCTTGTGGGTTTTTTAAAAACTTCCGAGCACTTACGTGAGGTAGATACTAATTAAAAATAATTTTAATTTTAATATTTCTTTCTACAAATTGTGGTTTTTCAAACATGAGGGATTATTTCTACTTATATATCTATACATATTACTTATACAGTGGATAACTTTGTTACGAATAGTTACATTTAATAAAAGTCGCTAATTTTAAGGAATAATAATTTTAAGGAAGCAGATTATTTTATTTTTGCATTGTATTTGAAGGATGAATATATACACAATAAATTAATAAATGTAGATGCATCTCAGTATGGCTTTGCTCTTGAACATTTCTGCACTTAAAAAAAATATTTTATTGTTAGCTGTTCAATAGATGGGATAAGAAATGTTGAAAGAGTGATATGTAAATAAAAAAGAGTAAATTACGTCTGTTGTTTTCGGTTTTTGACACTATTTACAATTAAAAGGTAAAAAAATAAAAATAAGTGCATGTTATAAATAAAGGAAGTCATTTAATGAGAGTATAAAAGATTCAATTTAATACATAATTATACGTTACATATATGTTGGAAAAAGTTACGATTTCCTTCCCAGAGAAGTATGTCCTTTGGTTACAGTATTAAACCTAAAAAAATATTTTTTGATTACATTATTAGTCACTTTTTAAAATAAATGTAATTTTTTTCTTCAATACTTCAGAAAAACGAGTTTGAAAAAATATATATAATAATGTAATACCTTTTCTACTTAATTCTTTTTTCACAAGTAAGGGACGATTAAAAAGTAATACCTCTTCGATATATTTTCATTATTATTTTAAAATTTAATCGTTTTTTTCATTATTATTCTCATTTTTAATTTTATTTTATATTATTTCATTATATCATTCATTTAAAAATTTAAAATTAAGGGGTTGTATGTGTGTGTGAAAAATATCAACATAATGAAGTGAAAGAAGAAAATAATTATTGGATGATAAAACAATTGAATTTTTTCAATCTTTCCATAAAATTATACTGCCAAATCTTTATTTTCTTGAATAGTTAATTAGTGAAAATTCATAAAACCTGCCCTTGTGCGAAAAAATAAATTATTCTTTTCGATAATAACTATTCGATCTATATAATTCCTACAACTAATAATTACATAGATTATAAAATCAATATTAAAGTCTGTTAAACCTTTTTTAATACTTTACTTTACCCTCAGAAAATGAAGCAAACATTTTTAAGTTAAATATTAGAATTCTTTTTTAAAAAAAAATCAAACGTTTTTTATTTTCTTTTGGAAGAAAAAATAAATGAAAAAAATGACCATTTTTTCTACCAGCAGCAGTGCACTTTTTATATTATTCCATTTTATTTATTTACCCATGCATATCTCTCCGATAGGATTTAAATACCAAATCCTGCTCTCCAAACGAAAAACCATCTCAGTGTTCCTGAAAAGCAGCGAAAGTATCAGCTCACCAATCAAGGTATATTAAAACCAAACATATGCATATATATACCATCTGGCATTCACAAAGCAAAGGTATTCAGAGATAAAGCCAGGTAGATCAAGTTCGCTGGAGTAACGATGCTAAAAAAACCCTGCCTCAATGTATTTAATTAGAAGGAATTATATTAGAAACAAATATTATTCATCTCAAATTAAAGGAAAGGTATTACAGAAGGTTTAAACAATCAAAACAAAAGTGATCTTCAACATAGATGTAAGAGATGATGAATAACAAAGTCGTATATATAGTAAAAAAGATAGAAAGAGGGAAGAGCTATGTACATATAAATTCGCAGCCCAGTGATCGAACTTTCATTCGTAAAAACTTATTCTGTTCTATCATATGTCTACGTGATTATTTCTGAAAGTGCCTATAGAAGTACATAAAAAGGCAATACTTCCATACATCTGATTAAAAGTGAAACACAGGTATATAAATCAAACAATTAAAAAACAGGAGGACTTACAAATCTGAAGCACAAAAAAGGATCAGGAAACCCCGAAATAAAAATATTAGTGAAAGAGCCATTGCAGACGATTACAATTACATGTACCCTGTTAAGACACTCATTTAATTAAAAAGTAGCTGAATTTTTTTTTTTTTAATGAGGATGCTGATCTAAATTCTTGATGTAACCGTTAATTCAATAAGAAGAAAGTATTTTGTGTGTATATATATATACAGTGGAACACATATTTTGTGTGTGTATGATTTTTGTCTTGCACAAATTAGCGCTTGCAATTAAAGTTACTTTTGGATTTAATCATATATAATTAAGTATTCTGTATACTATAGCGGCACAATAAGTTTTATGTCTGGGGTATTAAGAAAAAATAGGAAAATTAAGTAATATTTGGTTTTCGTAAACCGGTCTTGGTATTTACCCGTTAACTATTCAAGCTTTTAAAAAGTTTATCTACTAATATTTTTTCAGACACATATAAAATTTATTAGAAGTATTCAATTGTATCATTATACATATTAATGTAGTAAATTTTTATCAGATATGTATTGCAATCATTAATATAAAAAATATATTTTCTCGTAACAAATTTTAAAATGCTGTTTATTAAAAATATTAACTAGATAGAAGCAACACATTAACTTACGAATATATTTTTAAAACATAAATATATCAATATATTTATATTGCAAATAATTATATGTAGTGGAATGCAAGCTATTTCTCATGAGCGCTAAATTTGAGGTAATACAATAAAAAAACACAATTATCTACTGATAGTATCTCAATGTAAATTTCGACAAATTATTCGACGGAATTTTAATACATATGATTTTTGTAAATTTTATTAACAAATATATATATCTGTGTGTGAGTTTTATAATAGTTTTTCAAAAACCGAATATAATTCGGAAGTGAATATTCTAAATATCATTGAAAACTTATAGATAGTTAAGCCAGTGATTCTCAAGCTGAGGGGCGTAAACCCTCCCTCCCCCTAGTTAGGCGTGATAACAATACTTAAATTATATCGAAAATAAAAGATTATTTTTTTAAAAAAATCGAGGTCTTATTGTGTATTTTTAGTGTCAAAATACATTATTGCATTCAATATGTTGTTAATGTATGGAGGGGGCGAGAAGAAAATTATATTTGAAAATTGGGTTCTACATATTGAAAGCTTGAAGGACTCAGTTAAGAAGTATTACATATACAGAGTGTTTTTTTTTTCAGGTATAGAAGTTTAAGTTGGCATTACTTTCCAAGATGGTGACCGATTTAACAGCTGTCAAGTGATTTATTCTCAGTTTGGTTTGGCAATTCATCATGAATAGACTCACGCCTGAACAACGCTTTCAAATTGTGCAATTTTATTTCGAAAATAATGGTCGATTTTCATCAGCGAATTTTGTTTAGCGATGAAGCGAACTTCTGGTTGAATGGCTAAGTCAACAAAAAAAAAACTGCTGCATTTGGAGTGAAGTTAATCCACAAGTGTATGTCGAAACACCGTTACATCCAGAAAAACTGACTGTTTGGTGCGCTTTGTGGGCTGGTGGAATCATTGGTCCATACTTCTTCAAAAACGATGATGGATACAACGTTACAGTCAATGGTGATCGGTATAGAGCCATGATTACTAACTTTTTCATTCCTGAATTGAACAATCATGATGTTCAGGAGCTGTGGTTCCAACAAGACGGCGAAACATGTCACACAGCTCGTGCCACAATCGATTTATTGAAGGACACGTTTGGTGACCGCTTAATTTCACGTTTTGGATCTGTGAATTGGCCTCCAAGATCTTGTGATTTAACACCTCTAGACTATTTTTGTGGGGCTATGTAAAGTCATTGGTCTATGCGGATAAGCCACAAACGCTTGACCATTTGGAAGACAACATTCGCCGTGTTATTGCCGATATACGGCTACAAATGTTGGAAAAAGTCATCGAAAATTGGACGTCTAGATTGGACTACATCCGAGCCAGTCGTGGCAGTCCTATGCCAGAAATCATATTAAAAATGTAATGCCACAAGATTATCTTTCGAATAAAAAAAAACTCATGTCAATCGAATAATACATCGTTGTTTTATTGCAATTTAAATTTCTATACCCCTCAAAAAAACACCCTTTATATGTATTTAAAAGTAATACCCAATGAAACTTGTCAGTTACATTACTCAAATATGTATATGTGTTTATGCTTTCATTAACTTACATTGTTTATATTTAAAATATGACTCTCTATCTCTCTCTCTCTCTCTGTGCTGGTGTGTGTGTAGTTACCTAAAATCTTTTTTCCGCTTTACATCATCCTTATAGATATCTTACTCTAATATTTCCAATGCAGCTTATACAGATTAGAATAAGTTTTTCAGAGTTATATGCTATCAGAAAAAACAGTTGTATTTGTGATTCCTTGTAACCCGTATCTGAATACTCCATTGACTGGTTAAAGTATTCAAATATATTCATGGAAGGAAAAAGTGATCAAATGTTATCTACATTACATCCTGACGAAAGGAACACTCAAAGGTGCTGCCATTTGCTCTAAACAAGAAGTTACAAATACTTTCCCCCCAGGACCTTAGGGCAAGGTATTTAAAGCGCATCCGCTAAGCACTGCTTTGAATTGTCCTCCCGGATAAACACTTTAGTAAATGCAAATGTAATGTATGCAAATGCAATTGCTTCAAATCTCTCAGGTCAGCATTAGCATAATAGCACCGCACTTCCATTCGGCCATGCTTTAGATCAGGAGCTTCACTCTTATTATGTCAAGCGCGTTACTCATTGCACACATGGATTAATTGTTCAGTTTAAAACTGCTCACTGTTTGGCCCACACAAACAAAACATTGCATGCTCAGAACTGAAATGAATGTGTAAGGACAGTTGTTTAGACACCTCGTTATGGGACAATTCCAGAATTTACTTATAAAGGAAAAGCACAAGTGATGATAAATAATTTAATTATCTAGATTTAAAATGTTCTCAATTTTTCTTATGGAAAGTAATCTGTTTCGCAGTGGAAATATTTTATGAAACATTTTTTTGTGTGTGTGTGGTGAATGAACTATCATTAATATCTCAAACTTAGTATTTAATTCAATTCATGAATTGAATTTTGGAATTATTAAATATACAATTTTCATCTAGTGAATTTTTATTCAAAACCAATAAAAGCGTTATAATTTTCAAAATATATAATAAGTTGCTCTTGCCTGCAATATTATTTTCTAAGAAAATCCTGTCTTTATGTAACAGAATAATTTAATTTGCTATTTATTTAAGAATATATATAGGGCAAGTTTCTCGATATTTTTTTGGTAACCTTACATTTTATAAATTAGAACATTAATTTATTGTTTATTTTATTCAATGCGTTAGCTCAATAAAAAATTTAAGAAACTAAAGTGATTCACATTTTATAAACTAAGGAACTGTTCACTTATTTTACAAAGAAAAATCCGTGGAAAGAAAAATGTAAAACTCCCTAAACATTAAAATTTTGAAGCTTTTGAATAAAAAAAGATAGATTATCTTCTTTACAGTAGATAATTATTTGATTTCGCACCATTTGAGGAATTTCTACTGTTTTATAATTTTTTTAGAAATAAAAGTATGTAATAATTTATTTAGATATATAAAATAAAACATTTGAAAGGAAACAACCTTCTGGAATTTGTAATTTTCAGCAATTTAACTTACGATTTGAATCACATGAAATATAAATTGAAACTTATTTAATTCTTAATAATAAGACATTTCAGTTAAGATATGAAATATAACTTTATATTGTTTTATATTCAAATTTCATGTTTTTTAAAAAATTGTATCGGTTCTGTGATGATTATAAAAAGTTAAATTTTTAAAACAGAGATAATTGGTAATTGTTATTTGATTAAGCATTTAATCTATTAAATGAAAAAATTGTTCCTAAATGTCATTTATTTGAAGTTTTTTCGACGTTAAATCGATGCGGTAATGCGTTTTGAGGAGTGATAACCGTTTTATCGTTCCAAATTATCCACAGATGGAAGCTAATAATCTCTTCCGTCATTCAAACTGAATATGAATTAGCCTCCAAGAAAAATTTCATTCAACTAACTTAGTACGTTTTGATACGTTATCAATCTATTAATGTACATTACTTTATGCTGGTTTTCTTACAGACTAAATACTAAAAATTTGTGAAAAAGAATTTTTTTGTTTATTTGCTTAATAAAAAACAATTACTAAGCGATGATCTTTGTGTGCCGAGATTTTTTACTGATACATTAAGAGTCATACGGTGGGACCTAATTTCCATATTGTCATAGTTAGAAGCTGTGCTTTAATGACAGCTATTAAATAGCAATAAATATTTTTATTCGTGTTATCCCTAGAAGTTTTACTATTTCACTGAAAGTATTTTATACAGCGCCTAAACTCTGCACTGCCAAATTCTTGATTGAAAATGCATAAAAATGTCCATAGAACTGTGGTTTACAAGAAATATATAGTAAATGAAGGCCCATTGGCCAATTGGTAACATATCGCGCTTCCACACCACATATTCGGGGTTCTACCTTCGGGCTGGGAAAGGTAGACTCAACCTTGAATCCCTTCATCAGTTCGATAAATGAGAATCAAGCTTGCTTCAGACTAAACACTGGAGGCTTTGCTTCAGACTGACCACCTGATCGGGACATATGCTAAAGCATCTCAGCGACCAATGTTCACGTATACTGATATGGGTGCAGCACGCCTTGGTCATCATGGGCTTTTGCGTCACTGAGTTTAGTTTACAGTAAATGATGATGCATGGTGATGAATGAATGATGGTTCATGGTAAGGCTCTGTCAAATTGTGCTCCTGTACGTGATCGATTGGTTATAGCATCCCTTGGACATGAGGGTCTAGATCTATGATCACCAGGATAACCAGATTTCATACCATTGGAGTGTTTGCCCATAGGGCGTTCACAAAGATTTGGTGTACTGAGACGCATTGACAACACGAGTAGATTTAGTGGTTCCTCTGCATGCTGCTTGTACTCCGGTGACACCACGCTGCTGCAACGCATGCACTTAACCTTTCTATGGTGCGTCCAAGCCTGCTTCGATATGTATGGTTTACAATTTTATTATTTGCATTTATGAATATTTAAAAATACTAATGTTGTTGTGTCAAACACGTCTATGACAACATACTCTGTTTTTCTTTTTGTATTTCATGTACACTATGAATGGTACAAGTGCAGTTCCTTGGGCATTTTTATGTTCTCTCATCAAGGAACTTGATTGGGCAGAGTTTACGCTCTATTTTTAGGACACCCTGTTTTTAATCATGGAAATGTTACAATTACAATAGGTATTAAGTAAATACAAGTGTAGAAATAAATTTAATTTCTTCCCTTCCGTTCAGAAAAAATATATCACCAAGACATTTTCCTCTAGACTTACAAATTACATGTGAACAATGACTTCGAGTCAAAAGTTATATACTTTTCTTCTCAAAAAGAAATAATTTCACAAGGAAGTCGAAAAGATTTAACTGGGTTATTGATTGCCAATTGATTTCCAATTGTATAAAGAATTGTACTTTTAGAATCCTTTCAAAGAAGAAGAAACATTTTTCAAGAGATAATCTTAATAAATGGTTCAAAGATTATTACATTAAACATGAACGGAAGAGGCAATGAATTGCATTTATGTTTCTCTTTTTTTGAGGTAAATGATTTATTTTTAGGGTAAGTTGGAAAGAATTTTATATAAAGTGTAAATGTACAACAAACATTATCGATGTGTAAAGTCTCATTACAAATAAAGCTGTGGGTATAAAAAATGTATGAAATTCATTAAAAGCTTGTTTGGTAAAAATTTCAAGCTAAGAGGCCTATACGCGTGAGTAATGCTAATTCGCACGCTAAATCTTTTTCATCTATTACTATCCCCATTTTTTTGTGTCATAACTAAAGTATTTATATAATGCATGCGCAAATTTTGAGAAACTGATTTATTTACACATTCGTTTCTAAATGTACGGATTAATTGTTTTTTCGATTTCCTGTATATAAGTTTATAAAAGATTGATTTATAATTTATCCTTCTTACTTTTTTACAACACATAATATAAAAATACTTCATAAATATTTTTCGTTCACTTTTTGACTTTTTTTTAAATATTACTGACAGCTTGATGTTGATTTTTACTTTATTCGTCATTAAAAGAAATTTAATGACCACATTAATACATTTAATGAATAATATTTATCCATTTTTGAATTCATATTGGAAACTTAATAACTAATTAGATCTAATTGGATTTTCTTCTAAATAAAGTATACAATTATAGTAAACTATGAGTATATATTTCCTTAAAATTATGCAGCATTTATACACAACTTGAATTCACAGTAAAAAAGATTATAATTAGCTTAATTACTTAAATTTATTTACCATACACTACAAAATTAAATAATAAAAGTTTATGTGTTTAAAAAATAATAAATATTCATTATTTTCAATACAATTTTCAAAATATATCTACAAATGTCTTGTATCATAAAAGTAAAAATGTCTTTTTAAAAAGAACATTTTTTTTGAATAATTGAATTATTGACATTATTTTAGGAAATAATTAAAAATTTTGTAAACGATTAAAAGTAATTCATTTTATGATGAATATTCCTTTGGGAATTTAGATTTTATATATATCCCTCTGTGTGTGTGTGTGTCTAGATTTGTTTGTGAAGGCACGCATAAAGAATAAATCTGAACAATCCAGTGTCGTATAAACTTTATACTTCACTCTGTTGACGAGAGGAATTTTTCTAGGAATGGACTCGACTTGATATAGTAAGCAAGATAAACTATATGACTCCACAACTTCTGAACAGTCTCCCACAATACGCATTATATTAATGAGGCAGAAGCAAAAACTGGATATTTTTCTGCATGGCATTTCATATATTTGCATTTGTATTGAAATTACGTCTCCAAGTTTGTTAGAAAACAAAGGTCTTCCCTGGGACACATCCCAGTGTCTTTCTGATAATGTAGAAATGAAGCACAATGTCGTCAGAGGTATCTTAGAAACATTCACCACCTAAAAAATGATATCAAATGTATAAGAAATATCATTTCAGTACATGTATAAGGTTTTCTGCCCCTCCGGAATGAAGGCTGAAGAATGCTGCCCCTCCGGTTTGAAAGAGTAATTCACCCCTTGATGGCACTCGCAGCATATTAGTATCTGCGCTAGCATATATCAAAGGGAAAATTGCTCCATTATATCTGTTCACATTTACTATTTAGCTTAGAATTTAGTTAAGATGCCCCTACGCCTAAGTTAACATTTGCTTTAAATTATATGCAGTCATCAGAGTAGATCTCGTGGGACAAGATTTTCTGAATCCAAAGTGAAATGATTCTCTCAACACCGCACAGAACTTCTTATCACTAACTTCTTTTTCTTTAGTCTTAAATTGTCAGCATCTTTTTCTGTATTGTAAGTCGTCTATTAGATATTCCAATACGAGGTAAGCTATGTGATCCTTCTTATTTTCTCTTTGTTATCCACTGGGATGATTTTTCTTAAATTAACGTAATACTTAAATTCTAAAAATATGTTTTCCTTCCTTAATAATTAAATTTAATTCGAAAGTATTTAGAAATAAATATAACTTGCTTACAAAAAAAATGTTTACTAATGTAAATTATAATAGATAAATCTTACACTATTTTATAATGAAGTAGTAGGTAATTAGTTTTAAAAATAGTTTTCCAAAGACTTTGAATTTCAAACATACCAATTCAGAAATTCCATTACTTTAGTTGAAATTAGTTAGAAAAGGAACTAATGTTGCCCATTTTGGTCTTTTACGTTTAATAATAATTACATAAATCTAATTATTTGAATCTATATAAATTTATAACAGTATATATTAATGAAAACATATTATAATTGTTAATTATCTCTAAATTTTACATTTTCGTATTTTTATTTCAAACAGAAACATTTAATAACATCATTAATTATCAATTAAATCTATCCTTCTAATGATTAAATCCATACTTCAAATAAAATTCTAATTTTTCTAAGATTTACTTATGTTTTATTTTTTCACTTTTGTGAAATTATTTATGATTAGGATAAAAAACATTATATAATTTAACATAGATTTTTTTAAAAGTCTATAAATTAAAACAGCTGCTCTAAATGGGTTTAAAAAGCACTCCTTTGTTCAGCAGCATCTAACCCGCAAGAACTTAGTATATCAGACTGCCAAATAAAGAATGTATTATCTTTATTTTAGACATTTTTAAGTTATTTGAAGCAAAACCAAATACGAAACCCAAAACTTCGAAAGCAATTCGATTACGTAAATTTTGTAGAGAAAAAAGAGAGACTTGATAGAAATATTTATCACAGTAAGATTCCGCCATGCCACTTGACGAATGAATAATGCTCAGCATCACTGAAAATGCATTTGGTCCATGCTGAAATTTGTTTGAAAGTTCAAAGTTTGAAAGAATTTGTGTTAGGGACTCATTCAATTCTTCGTTCTTTTATGCAATTTAAGAACCATCGTTTTCTTTTCCCTGAATAGGAATAGAGTAGTAAATTTCAGAGTTCATAAATAAAATAAGAGATTCGAAGTTTTCCTTCGAGAAAAAAATAAATAAAGTAAGACTATCTAATAGGAAGCATTTTATTTTCTTAAGTATATAAACATATTTATATAGTTTTCAATTCAATTGCTATAGAATTATTCAAATATTGTAAATAAGTTTAACAAAACATCATTATTTTTAACTATCTCTTTATTTATTGTTTTATAAGTTAGTTAAGGTAATTAAAGACTTTATGTGTGTGTGTTTAAATACACTAGAAAAAACCTATATATATATATATAAATATATATATATATATATATATATATATATATATATATATATATATATATATATATATGACATGTTTTTTGAAGTCAGAATCAGACTTAATTTTTACACGGAACTTTATTCAATAACTTCTACATCTCTTCTGACGCTGAGGGCAGTGAAGAAAAAGCACGCCAGGTTGCTTAACACTTAAAACACAAGTGCGGTAAGTATAGCGGATTTTATGATTGTACTTGAAAGTTAATGTTGACATCTAGGGGCTGTTTATTCTGACGATCTGGAATTAGACATGTTTATTGGCTAGTCCATATGTTCGGAAGAAATAAATGGGTGATTAGTTTGATACTTGAAGATGAGATGAAAAATATGAGTTAAGTGCTAGATAGGGAATTTAATTTTTAATCTAATTTAATTATCCTTACATATATAAAGGGTGTTTTTTAGAGGTATAGAACTTTAAATTGCAATAAAACAACGATTTATTATTCGATTGACATTAATGTTCTTTTATTCGAAAGATAATCTTGTGGCATTACATTTAAAATATGCTTTCTGGCATATGACTGCCACGGCTGGCTCGGATGTAGTCCAATTTTCGATGACTTTTTCCAACATTTGTGGCCGTATATCAGCAATAACACGGCGAATGTTGTCTTCCAAATGGTCAAGAGTTTGTGGGTTATCCGCATAGACCAATGACTTTACATAGCCCCACAGAAAATAGTCTAGCGGCGTTTAATCACAAGATCTTGGAGGCCAATTCACAGGCTCAAAATGTGAAATTAGGCGGTCACCAAACATGTCTTTCAATTAATCGATTGTGGCACGAGCTGTGTGACATGTTGCGCCGTCTTTTTGGAACCACAGTTTCTGGACATCATGATTGTTCAATTCAGGAATGAAAAAGTTAGTAATCATGGCTCTATACCGATCACCATTGACTGTAACGTTGTGGCCTTGATCGTTTTTGAAGAAGTACGGACCAATGATTCCACCAGCCCATAAAGTGCACCAAACAGTCAGTTTTTCTGGATGTAACGGTGTTTCGACATACACTTGTGGATTAGCTTCACTCCAAATGCGGCAGTTTTGTTTGTTGACGTAGCCATTCAACCAGAAGTGCGCTTCATTGCTAAACAAAATTCGCTTATGAAGTCATCGAAAATTGGACGTCCAGTTTGGACTATCCGAGCCAGCCATGACAGTCATATGCCAGAAATCATATTTAAAATGTAATGCCACAAGATTATCTTTCGAATAAAAAAAATTCATGTCAATCGAATAATACATCGTTGTTTTATTGCAATTTAAAGTTCTATACCTCTAAAAAAACACCCTTTATATATATGTAATCCTTATTTATTTTATAATTTAAATATTCTTCTCCTTCATTTATTATTAAGGGAACAGGGACATCATATACTTTCAAATAATCGATTTTTCAATTTTATTTCTAAAAAATAGTGCTTATTTTTCTGAATCTAAAAATGTATAATACTTATATGTTTGTTAATAAAATAGCCCTAAAATATGAAAAATAAAAATGTAAATAAATGACCACGCCCCTTTTGACACGCCCCTTTGAACTTTAAATATGTAGTTTCCCCTGTGTTTTATCTATATTAACTTTTGATTGTTTTTTTTCGTTTGAATGTTAACCCCGCTACTTTTTAGCCACGCTTGTGCGTGAGCTATTGTTCCAAGCTGTGTGACAAAATTTCTTACTTTAAATTTCGGTTTATGGCAATGTTTTGAACCGAGTTCGTCTATTCCGAAGTTTCTTGTGGCATACAACTACTTGATTTTACATTAATTTTCGTAAGAAATGTTTATTTTTTACTTATAATTATTAATATTCATAAGATTTTAAAAGTATCTTAACTTTTTTAAACGAGTAATTATGCCAAGAATAAAAAAATTTGGCAGAAGGAAGTATAGTAGCAATCAACATAAAATGTCTAAATCGACTGAAGAATTGCTTTTGAATTCCGTGGAAAGTGCTTCTAGGAGAAAAATTAAAATACCGGATTTACTAAAAGAACAAGATTCTCAAAATGTAAACATAATCGTTGAACTGGATTTATTATCTTCCCTTATGAAAAATCTCTTATGTTGTAAATATTGCTGTTCTTCAGAGAAAATTGAGCTGAGAGAAGATTTAAAAAGTCGTAGAGGTTTAGCTGTGAGTTTGGAAATAATTTGTCACAACTGTGAAGAATCGACGAGTACAATGTCATCAAAAATATCAAATAAATGTTATGATGTTAACCTAAGATTGACATATGGAATGAGAGCTATTGGAAAAGGTGGAGCTGCTGCTCGAATATTCTGTGGGCTCATGAATTTGCCTCCACCACCTGCAAAGTTTGAACGCCATAATTCTTTGTTTTTAAATGTTTTAAAAACAATTAGTGAAGACTCGATGAATGCAGCTGTTCACGAAGCAGTCATAGCGAATGATAATAATTCAAATATAGCTGTGGCTGCGGATGGCACATGGCATAAAAGAGGCTATTCTTCATTGAACGGAGTTGTATGTGCTACGTCTGTTGAGAACGGAAAGGTTATCGACTTTGAAGCTCTCACAAAATATTGTTCTTCATGTAAGGGTAAAAAAAACCATGTGAAAATTGTGCTAAAAATTACGAAGGATTCAGTGGGGAATGGAATGTCGGGGGAGGGTATTAAGTATATTTCAGCGATCTGAAACATCACGAAAAGCATGTTATACGCAGTATCTTGGTGATGGGGACTCAAAAGGATTTCTTACTATAAAAGAAGCAAAAGTATATGGCGACACAGAAGTTGAAAAATTAGAATATGTTGGCCATGTGCAAAAGCGTATGGGCACAAGGCTGAGAATAATTCTAAAAATGAGCAAAGGCATTAAGCTATCAGATGGGAAAAATATTTTGGGACGTGGACGGCTAACGCTTAAAGAAGTGGACTCAATCCAACATTATTATGGGCTAGCAATCCGTAAAAATTTGTCATCTGTGGAGGACGTGAAAAGAGCCATATGGGCTATTTATTTTCATAAACTAAGTACTGAGGATAATCCTCAACACGCTTTGTGTCCTCTTGGTGAGGATAGCTGGTGCGGTTATAACCGTAGCATTGTTACGGGGGAATTTTATATTCACAAGCATTCTTTACCCGAGTCAATTTTATTGAAAGTGAAAAAGTGTTTCGGGATCTCACAGAGAAGGACTTATTGAAAAAGTGCCTTCATGGAAGAACACAAAATCCCAATGAAAGTTTTAACAAATGTATTTGGGAGCGAATTCCTAAAACAGTTTTTGTTGGCATTGAAACTTTGAAATTTGGAGTTATGGATGCTGTAATTTGTTTTAATGATGGATATGTAAGTAGGATAAAAGTCTTTGAAGCTCTGGGAATTAAATCAGGATACAACACGGAACGTGCCTTACATATAATTGATAACAAACGAATTTTTTGAGGCTGAACGTATAGTAAATAAAGTGTCATTGGAAGCCAGAAATAAAAGAAGGTCTTTAAAAAGGAAAATGGATAAACAGAATTTAGATGAAGAAAATGAATACCAAGCAGGGAAATATTAATCAAATCTATAATGTAAGGAGAAATTTTTTTGTTAAGTTTTATTATATTTTTCTCGAATGTTTAATATTTTTAAATTTAGGTACACTTTAAAAAACTATTGTAGCATATTGTTTGAAACCTTTTATATATCTAAACAGGATACATGTGCATACAGTGAACAAAATATCTTTTAGTATGTGTCTAATTTTTTGAAAATTAGATTTTATATGTAAAAAAACAAAATTAAGATTTTCATAATTTTAAGGTTTTATGATTATTTTTAAGAAATTATGCAATTATATAAATATAATTAGTTAAAAAACAGATTCATTATGTTTAATATGTTACTTTATATATATTTGTAAATTTTTTTGTATATTCAAAGAATATTTTTGTAAGAAATGGTACCTATACATGAAAATATGTATTACAAGATCTCGAAAATTATGTTCATGTTAAATAAAACAAAGGGAAAAAAAAACATATGAATTTAAAATTACTTTTGTAACTCTATAAAATGGTTAAGGATTATTATTAGTCATATAAAAATAGGCAAGGAAATACTAATTAAGTGTATAATATGTGAAAATATTGTTTTTTTTTTAGTTTTTTCACTTTTTCTCAAAAGAATATTTTTTTGCATTTAGGTACATTTTAAAAAAACTATTGCACTGTATGATTCCTGATTTTTATACTTCTATACAAGATGCCTATGCATATAGTGAACCTAATTTTTTTCCTATTAAAATAGTGCCTAATTTTTTAAAAATTGTTTTATGCATAAAAAAAGCAGAAAAATAAAAAAATTTCAAATTTCAAAGTTTCATAATTTTTTTAAAGAAACTATACTAAAATTTTACTAAAAAAGGGTTTCACTGTATTTTATGTATTGTTTTATATATGTGTAAAAATATTTTGCATAAAAAAAAAGGATACTTTTTTAAAAAATGGTACCTAAACATAAGTATATATTACGAGTTCTCAAAAATTATGTATTACTTTAATTAAGTAGTAAAAAAAAACTTTTGGAGTAAAAAGTTATTTTTGTAGTTCTACAGAATAATTAAATTATCCTTATTATAGACATAAAAAAATCTAAGCTCTATTGGAAATTTTAAATGATATATGTCTCATAAACAAAGGGTCTTAATTTTGGCATTTTACTCTTTCGAGCATGTCCTGGTTCCCTTAAGTATTTCTACCAAAATTTTTGATAACCCTTAACTTCCCATTTTTTAAATAATTTCTATGAAAAAAATATATTAGCTAATCCTCAAGCAATAATAAAAGAGAAAAACATATATAAAAAAATTAAGCTGCTTTAAATTGAATTTCAGTCATTATTTTGTTTGTTGCAGAAGTGCAACATTGCGCAGTAGTGCTGTAAATTACAAAATTTTTCTTTATATGAGGATTTTATTTTTCATTATAAATTGTTTTAAATTCTTACCTGGTAATTTATTTCGTAAATAAACAAGATGAAGCATAAAATACAACGGATTCTTTTTTATAGAAAAAACGCAATTCTTGAGGCATCAGAGATTTTTATAATTGTTGTGATTTCTGGAAAAAATGTACTTTGTGATCTAGTGATAAAAGTAGCCTGTATTTCGTTGCAGTAATTCTTTTTTTCTTAGATAAGTGATTTGTAGGAAGTTAAAAAATATTAAGTTTGTTAAATTAAAATAAATTATATGTTGCAGAAAGGGAAGTTAATTGTTAATCTTGTTTCACATAATTTCCAAAGATCTACAATTTCTTATTCGATAAAGTGTAATTTGGAATAATTCTGGAATTCCAAGCTTGCTTTTGTACTCTTCCTTTAAGAAAGAAAATACGGAGGGACAGTCGGAACTTCACTCTACTGAAACAGTAATGACGCTCGGCGGTAGAAAATGCCAACATTGATAAACCAATTATGCGTTTTAAGGTTTTTAATTAATATTTTTAACTAAATGCAATATCTAAATATAAAGGTATAAACGGATTTATCGGATCATTCCCGATCTTTTGGTACGTTCAGCGAGTTTCTGTATCGTGCGATTCGTGAGAAAATAGATACACATACAAAGCGGCAAAGATTGATGCATACGTTTGTTTACCTACGAATTTTAGTAGTGTAGATTTATGCATGGATTGGATAATATAAATTTTATGATAAATTTATAGAGTAATGTAGGCCACTTTGTTATGACCATTCTATCAATATTTTTTGGACCAGATTTTACTTTTAATACAACAATGATTTCCGTGGCATGGATTATACGAGACCGCTTTTGGTCACTTTTAAAGTTAGAGACCATACTTCAAGAGCACTTTCAATATAGTAGGATATTAGATATTTGTAGATCTAGATGCCAGATAACATTTTCAAGTATTTATTCCTCAAAAAGGCATTATAATACTAGGAAGTGGAGATTATTTTAGATGGACAAAGTCACTGTCATAGTCCTTAAACCAATCATGAAATCTACCAGTACCGTGGGAAGACTCATTATCAAATTCAAAGTACCCATTGTCATTGGGATCAATCTCTTGTATAGCAGTATATATTCCTTCAGCAATGGTGCAAAGGAATGAAATGTTATTCGGACAAGCATTCGGAAAAATATAAAGGGTCATAAGTAAGAAAACCATTCACCAAAATACAACATTTCCTCCACCAGTTCATAACTCTAGGGCTCTTTTCTCAAACATCTTCTATATGCAGTTGTAGAGATTATAAGTTTCGGTTAAATATTCACACATATCTCTATCTCTCTTTTGGTGAACATCAAATTTGCTCTTCAGGACTAGTCTATTCCTTAAAATTCCTGTTTTGATATCGTTGCATTAATGATGATCATGGAATTTTCATATACTTGGCTAATACTTTATTTATGCCTCCAAGCATTTATTATTAATGTTTTTCAGATAAGAAAGCTAAATACAAATTTATCCTCTAGGGGACTTTTTATGCAGTTTTCTTGTGTAGCGCATGGAAACTTTACTATACCTCGACCCCACTTTTATGACTATATGGTCGTTAATAAGTTATAAGACTGACAACGGATTTTAAGGGACCCAGTGTTACATTTTACCACTTGTATCAAATGAAAATGGTATAAACTGTATCCAATTTGTGCTTCCTTTTACCGTTAGATTTAAAAAAATTTAATAACGACAGTTAACATTTCGTATCGGTTTCAAGATATTGAACTTGCTTAGAATTTTTGGTAAACATTCTAGGTTTATTTGCAATATAAATAAGCGATAATTCGATTCATAAAGAAATATCTGTTACAAGATAATGATAGAGAAGACAATGAGTATCATTAGTAATAGTAGATATCATTACTTTCAAAACAATAATAGTATTAAAAAAAGAAACTGCTCTTCTCATGCACAATTTTATTCTGAATACTGAATTTATTTATAAAAGTCATAAAAGGCTCATTGATTTATCTGTTAATTTAAATGTATTCTAAGAATACGAAAATAATTATAACAAGAATCTATCAATTATATTACATGATAAAAAATTATTAAAATACGGATTATTCTGGAGAAGCATCTGATAATTGACTTGAAGAAAAATTATTATTTCCTAAATTAGAAACTAGTTATGTTGAATGTCAATTGCATGCACTTGAAAATTCTAATTTGGTTTCTTAGCTAAGCATAGAAAATCAGAAAGTAGACAAAATTTAATCCTATGATCTATCTCTGGGGAGAGACGCATTAAATTGTTTAACCATTATACTTAAGTAAAATTTAATTTTGACTTAAAGCAGAATTTGAAAAGACCATGGCACTGAAGTTATAAAAAATACACTACTTTTCTATGTTTACTGAATTTATTTTCATGTTTTTGTGACTAAAATGTTTATTGAATGAGGGGGGACTTTAAAGGTTTTAAATAGATGGAGGAATTTCTTGTCCGTCTTTTTTTCTGTATTATTTATCATTCTTTGAATACATAAACAATTGTTACTAAATTGCAAATAAAATTGACGTAATCGCTTCTGGCAACGAATCTCGTAATTTTGAATCATATGATCAAGTACTTTCCTAAATTTCAAACTTCAAAAACTTTTAGCATTCTTGTAAACTTTCATAGAATTCTCACCTCATTAATCTCACCCCATTTTATTTGATGACTGAAAAGTTATCTGTTTATTTCTTTGTATATGTTCAATAGATGTGACTAAATTAAACGGAAAAAACACACATACGTGTCTGATTTAAGTATACATATAAAATGTTATTCAACTTAATTTTTAGTATTCGATGCTTGCAACGTAAAAATATATTCTTGAAAAAGATACTTTTAATATCAAAATTTTATTCATTTTTTATATAAATTCTAGTACACGTAAGACGCATGAAATATGTCTTATTTTTTTTTTCAAACTGTAATGCATCTCTTTGGAAAATATTCTTCGTTACAGGAAAAAAAATGCACACATTAATAGAAACACTTCTAAAATAACCAGACGTCACGCGATAGCGTCATAAAACGCCAGTAAAACTCTAAAACTACGTGAAATATACAGTTATCTTGAAAACTTGGTAAATATATACTTTCTTAGACCATCATTCTGTAGTGATTCATACGTTATAATAAAAATTTTGTTGAATCTTAATTTTTGTGAACAAAATTAGAGGTTAATTTGAAAGACTTAAAGGAAAATAAGTCATCTGAATAATGTATTATGTGTGTAAATAATATGTATATACATTAATAATGAATGTAAATAATATACAGTAAAAGGAGATTAACACGAAATTGAGAGGACTCAAAAAGTTTTCCATGCTGAAGGATATTGAAAAAAAAAGCCCATATTCATTGAAATTAAGTTTATTAGAGTCAATTTTATTTTCATAAATATGTATAGACAGATGTATCTAATAAAAATTAATGTGACAAAAATATTCACAAGATCCTATTGAAACTTAATACAACATTTTCAAATTCTTTTAAAAATAAAACATTTTTTTTTCTGAATTTTTGGAAAATAATTTGATATATATTTTTTAAAATGCGTCCCCGAAATGAAGAATGTATGATTGAGTGATTCCACGCATAACAAAGTTTAAGATTATTTATTGTTTAAAGTAAACAAAAAATATATCCTGATAAGCAACACTTATGAGGATATTTTATATAATGATAGTATTTGGAACATTTAATGTCACCTTTAAAATATTTTTTTAAAATTTTTTATGGGATTTTTTTAAAAGCCTTTTGCTTTTTTATTATCCTAGATCTATCGCTACAAGGGTATTTTAATACTATAGGAACAGACGTCCAAAAGCAACAGACAAGAGAGAAACTTTTCATTCAGTCTTATAAGGATTTTTTGAATTCAAACTCTTCGCGAAAAAGTAAAGTGAGATAGTGAATATTTTAATAAAAAATTATTTTCTAACTTTTCTCTTGTTATCTTCAGATAATGAAACATGTTCGTTTATGTGTGCCAACAGACACATTTACTGATGCATGTTAGAAAATATATTTGAGATGATGCATGTTATGAAACACACTCTGCATGCATAAAATAATGTATTAGATTCTACTAGGCTTAAAACATGTATTAAATTCTACTTTTACCGCAACAAATTTTACGCAACGATGGTTCAATATATAAAAATATGTAATTTTAGAGTTATTTGGAAGTAAACGATTGTTTTAGACTATGCATAAGTGGTTGTATATTTTAGTAAAAAATGTTCTCATTCAGCTTGAAAAACTAGGGTTATAATACTTTATTTTTAAGGGTTTTATTTGCTGCAAGTTTTTATCAATCTGCGCGAGGTAAATGTAGAAAAAAATCTCGAAAAGTTCATTAAAATTTAGTAATAAAATTTATCTCAAATAAGGTAAAAAATTATGTGGAAAATCCTTAGATTATTTTAAGAGAAACTCATTATTTTTAATAAACATCGAACCATTTTGTTTGAAAAAGGGACAATAGATGGCAGCACAAAAAGTTGTTGGAATGTGTTATAATTATTCAGGTTTTCCTAGTGCGGGGGCACTTGACTGTGACATTCCCGGATAAAATATCGTTTAATAAAACTTATAAATATGCCCAAAAGCTTAAACATAAGTAATATAAACAATCATTATTTTTTTTTATAAAAATTGTGTTTCCATTGAAAATAAAATTTTCTCATTTAAATATTAAATGAAAAGGAGTCTTCTTTTTGAGCGTATATGCCTTTTTAGAGGACTAAAAGGCAAAATATTTCATTTAAAAAAATATATAACTATAAATAAATAAATATAAATTCTTGCCTATAATTTTGTAACTCAACGTCGTATCAACATATAAATACAATTATCATATAAGCATAATAAAGCAATAACATACAAACAGATTACAGTTTAAGTGATTTTTAACCAGCATACAATTATTAGAGTTAATAAAAATATGATTTTTTATGATTATTGTTATCAGTATCAGAACCAGTTAAGAAAATCATTGTCTGCAATGATTCGTCTAAATTTTCGAAATGATAAAAAATTATATTTAGCAAAATTAAAAAAAATAATAATAATTAGAACTTAACTTTAAGAATTAGTGCTTTTAAATAAATAAGAATAAATAAATGTTGTAAATCTTTACAATTTTAGATAATGTTTATATTATTTATCTTGCTTGGTAATACAAATAAAAGATAAAGTGTATGTATTGTTTAAGGCTGTCTTCGGCAAAAGTACGACTGCCGCGGTAGCCGATTGGTATAGGTATCGGACTGTGGCTTGCTTTGTCACGAGCTCGAGCCCAGTACCACTAAAGACCCGCCGTGTAGGGCAGCGATACACGTTAAAACTGTCGAGAGCTGAAACTTCCTCCCGCGGTGTGGTGTGGTGTGGTAGTTAGGAGATGGGGGTGCCAGCTCAGGTGTCGGTCACATCACTTGACCATGGTTCAAAATTACGTGGTCCGTCGCCAAAAGCCCTCGTGTAGCTGAACAGTGCGACGTTAAAATTCAATTAATCAATCAGCAAAAGTACGAGAGCTCTAACTGAACGCGAAGCACATTATCAGTCATAAACATAACCCAATTTCCATGGAAACTTGTAATATTATAACTCGTACCTCTATTTACAATATAGTGTTTATAAAAATTTCAAATGTTTCCATGAATACTTTCTTTTTTGTTAATACGTGATGGCAAAGCTCATTTAACATTATTGTATAGGATAAAAAACGCGAAACACATTTTATACCAGAAAAAATGAATCATCTCGATTGAATGATAAAAAAATGCTTCTCTCTAAAGGATAATGAAACCAGGATATCATATTAATTTTTCATTTCTTTTGTATCTGAAAAAATGTTGTAAATCCGGGTCCTATTCCTTAACATTAACCGAAAACAGCCTTAAATATAAAGAATAAGAGTTCTGGGTGATAGTTGGAATGAGTGATTTATTCTGAATGTACTCATTAAATTCTAACGCCTTAATTTTTATTTTCATTTGGTGCTCTCAGATTATGCATAAGAATATCGTAATTCCACTGATAATGATACACATACAAGTGCATATATATACTTCATTTGTGCACATATAGCTATGAATGAATACTTTTCAAAAGCAGTGTATCTCGAAATTTTTGAAATTGTGTCTACAGAAGTCTCTCGGATCTGAAACTCACAAATATTCGTAATTGTAAACGTATACTAATATTCCCATGCCTTACTCACTGATATAAATTCATCAGTGAGTAAGGCATGGGAATAATTGTAATTTTTGTAACAATGTAATTTTTCTGAAGCTTAGTAAAAACTAGTTGTCTAGGAAATTGAATAAATAATTAAAAATAAAACAAAAAAGCTAAATTATTTTTTTAAAGTTTAAAAATACCAAAAATATAATTAGTATTTATTAAATCTTAATTTGAATGTGTTTTGAATACAAAACAAATTACTAGATGGCAGCACGGATTTGCACGCAACTACTGCTTTTTATGATATTTAAAAATTGATTTGTTTTGTTAGCATTAACTTTCTTTATCTTAACTCCATTCAAATGATATCATATGCATCATTCTGAAATTTACTTATTTTTCGGTATGTCACCATCTGACTCTCATTTATGGATGGATTACAGATGTCATTGCATAGGGTAATTGAGTTAATAAGATAAATACACTCTATAATAAAAAAATAAAGCACCAAATACATAAAAGTAGTTATTTATAATACTGATACATAACGTCTACACGAATTTCAATCTGTCAACGCACATGGACAGTATCGATGCTTCAAAAAGAGAATTGTGAATGATATGAGCTTATGTCACTTTTTGGGAGAGAGCATCAGTGGCGTAACGTACACCCCCGCCACCCCGCATTGCGGGGAGGCCCAGGGCTCTAGAGGGCCCACAGCCTGAGTATCGCCAAGTACCTACCCTTTGTAAAATCCAACTTGGGGGCCCAAAACCTGACTTTGCAGGGGGAGCCCAAGTGTTCTCCATTACGCCACTGGAGAGCATGCAATTAAACTGAAGAAAGCAGTATATTCAAATTGCAGGAACGATAGAGATTTCAATGTATATAGGATTTTTCAAATAAAATTTACAACTTGGAAAAAATGCTAGCCTCAAATAACTACACCTCATCTAAATATTGGACTCAACATTAATATTGAGATTTTTGTTACGTCGGTAAAACTTTGCAGCTGAACCGTCTATGAGGAAAAGAAAACTACTTATTGAAACAATACGTCTGAATAAGAGAAAATTATTATTTCCTATTGTCCTTGACACATCTTGAAAGACAGGTGCTCGTGGGGTTTGCCCTACTTCTATATTATCCTCGTGACCTGGAGATGTGGGAGTGAATGAAGAACCAGACGTTGCCATAATCTTAATATATCTTTATTAAGATATTAACTTAAACAATAAACAATTATAGTATTACTATTCAAACCAAGTGAATCTGAAGTGAAGAGGCACACAATACGTATTACCAAATAATTGCGCAACTGACCACTTTGTCTAACTTTACCGACTAATCCTAATCTCAATAAATACACAGTTCATAGTTATTTAATTAGATGTTCTTACCGCTCTATTTTATGTAAGCAGCAATTCACTTGAATTCTAACTGACGTTGCTTTAATTCGTGTGGAATGAAATCCACCTTTAACTTGAACGCACTGGCACAGATAGATTAACTCCTGGATACAGGATTTTCTCTCACTTAAGTTTTAACACTTGTAATCATAGATCTCGTATATTCACTTCCCATAGCCACGCCGCGTATGCTAATTTTCTACTATTTATAAAATTCTTAATTTGCATATTTTACGTTTCACTTCTTGAGTTGGTTAGAAATAATTGCCATTCTGGCCCCAAAGAAACCCAAAAGGATTTTTAGTGGAAATCGTGATTAGCCCGTCACAATCTTCACCACGATATTTATTTCTGCACAACAAAACGAGAATAAAACTCACGATATACAGGTGCAGGAATGAAAAGAGTATCGTAATTCTTAGCACTATTCATACGAATGTGTCTGCAGATATCAGAGCAAAGAAGCCAAGCACTGTCCTTTACTACAATAGTGGCTTAGACTATACATACCAAATGAGAAGTAAATATACTATAAGATGTAAAACTCGCAGATGGCTTGTTTTGATGCTTCTTACTTTCAACTATCTTGACATGTGGTACTGAATGCTTGGATAATTTCCCAGGTATCCGCAGGTGCTTCTGTTTCACATTGATTATTTATTGTGAGGCTCATAGAAGGGTTGTCACCTTGGTGATGTGAGCAATGAAGACCCCAAAAATGAACGAGTGCATACCCTAAAAAGAAAGAAATGTGTCTTTCAACATTATAAGGAACCTCTGCACGCTGGGAGGAATGCGATGAATAAATTTTTGGTAGAAGTTTTGCTGTCGCTATCAAGTGTATATATTCTGGTATCTGAGCTAGTGTCTAATATTGGAATACATTTTTGTGTCTACTCACAATGCTTATTTTTTTTATTTATTTATTTTTTTGCTCCCTTTGTAATTCTAGTGTTTATTTTCGCATCACTTGCACTTCTAAAATTAATGTTCTGTGGCAAAATATATTGCATTGCTATTGTCATTTATGTACTTTCAGGGGTTTTTTTCTTAAGAAAGCTATATATGCACAAGAAAAATGAACTATTAATACAAATAAAGAAATAATAATAAAAATAAAAATAAAAACTTTACAAAATCAATACAAACTTTTATGTATTTCATTTTCACATCACTTGTCAATTAAAAAAAAATAATAGGGTTTAAGTTTCTTATGAAGAAGCTTGTTTCAGTGTTAAAACCTGCATGCATGTGAAATTCATGATGTTAATACAACTGTTTAACATGGTTTTCATATCTTAAAAAAATACTAATATGAATGTATTATCTTAAATGTTTTAGTTGTTAGCCATTACTCACCCAGCCCGCAGGATTTCATACAAATTACCCACCTATTAAAAAGCTAAATAAATTAAAAAATATTTACAAAATAATATTTTTATTTATAAGTAATTTTAAGGTTGGTTCTCAACTATTTTTATTCGCACCTAAATAATTTAAATAAATTCGATTATGACCAATATTTTGATAATTTTTAAACATCGATGTGATTTAAAAATCTTTTTGTCTTTCTTTCATTTTTACACTATTTCCCACCAGAATTTATGTTTAAGTGGCCCAAATATGGTTATTGGAGTCATTATTTAAATCTAATAAAATGGCAGTCAGAAATATAACATATTCTTGTTTGTAAAAACAGTAATTATAATATTTAAAAATAATCCAATATTACCATCTCTTACAGTTATTCAATTACAATTCAATAGAATTCTATTGATCATCTTTCTACAATATTTGAATTTCATCTGGGTTATTTGCAAATGTGAAGCAAAAAAAGAATATTCACTTGATTCAGGAATTCTTTTCATAAGTTATAAAATCATTCACTGAATTTCCCTCTTAAAATTTAAGTCTCAAGTACTTTTAAAAAGATTTTTCTACTACCATAAAAAGTTTGGAACATGAAATATATATGTATACATTATTTAAAAATAATAGTTTATTACTAGAATTCACAGATATTAGATAATAGCCGGTATACCCGTTCTTCGCACGGGTGAAAGGAAAAATTAAACAACACAAGTTGGCAAGTTGGCAAATTCCTAGCAACTTTCGTAACTCGAGCTTTATTAGAGCTTTGTAAGACCCGCCGTGTAGGGGCGTGATGCACGTTAATACTTTATCCAACCGCATTATGATTTACTGCAGTTTTTTTCATACAATTTTTTTTGGATCACTACATGTACAAATTAAGGGATATACATAAACAAAATACTCTACTTTGGAAAATTTAATCCGTTTGAACTAATAAATTAATTAAAGATATTCCATTGTAAAATTAATTATGTACACCGTTCACTTAAAATAAGTAGTCAAATCATTTTCCAAGGTCTTCATTAACAGACAAAACCATAAGACACTTAAATTTTGACATTTACTATTTTTTTGCGAGAAAAATAATAATCTTTGCAATCCGCTGAAAACGCAATATCTGCTACAAAACTTTTCGCCTTCCCGACTAAAATACTCATCATAAAACCCATGCTGCCATATATTTTGGAAGAGTGGATTTCAAAGAATATTAAAGCTAAGTAATGGTAGAATATTCCTGCTAAGTTGGTGTGGTGTGGTAGTTAGGAGAAGGGTGTGCCAGCTCAAGTGTCGTTCTTGTCGCTTGACCATTGTTTAAAATTACGTGGTCCGTCTCTAAAAGCCCTCGTGTAGCTGAACAGTGCGACCTTAATAATCACTCACTCACTTCAAAAAATACAGTGCAGTAGTTATAATTATATTTTATACTTAAAAATGCAATATTTGCATATTCAATTAAAATTACAGCGTTATAATTAACTACTAACCACCAAAAAATTATGAAAGTTTGTCCAAATGAGATTGATCACAGGAATTAATTAGAAGCGAGCCCCTTGCGTAGCCAAAACAAAAAGAGTTTTTCACAAACAAATATAGATATATGCTGACGTGGGCTGTTTTGCTTGCAGATGGCAGAATTTTTTCCTTCTTACTTGACAAATATCGTTATATTTTGGACACTTTTTACAAATTTTTATAAATTATAGCCTATGGTATAAATTATAGCCTATGTGTTATTCTGATGTATAAGCTATATTACTGTAAAGTTTCATTAAAATCCATTAAGTTGTTTTTGCGTGAAAGACCCACAATGATTTTCACAAACTTTCACATTTATAATATATATTAGATTAATTTTTTATATTTAAATTGCCCAATAGATGGCAGCACGAAACCTTTATGAAATGAAATGATTTAAATACGATCACTGATTTAAATATTAGAACTTAAGAGTCGCATTTTAAATATTTTTTAGATAATTAAGTTACAAATAACAATATTAAAAATGAAGCAGACGTGCTACTTTTTCAACAGAATTAGTTCACACATATCTTTTAAAGTTAATTTGAAATAGTATTGACCGAATTCCTCTCAATGATATGTACCTTGAGATTTATTAGAAATGAAATATTGATTTTATTCAACTCAAGAAAAAATCAATTTTTAAATTTAAAACCATTCAAGCTTTTTTATTAGGCTTGAAAAATTTATGAACTTAAAATGCAATGAAAAATTAATGTTGGAAATTTAAATTTTGAGACCATTTTAAATTCATAGATGGCAGCACCAAACACTTCGCTTAACTGTTCCATTACACCCAAGTTGCAAGGAATTCTTACCATCATTATTCCATATCTCATGATTTCATTAACTGCATGAAGTTATATTGATTTATCAAAAATTCAGTTGGTTGCAGTTACAATTGGGCTAAGTTTCAGAACTTTTGTTGTTTTAAGAATTTTTTTTTTTAGCATGTGTTAGACTTTGAAATCGAGAAACTTCTCCATTGAAATAATCTTAACAATGAAAAGATTTTAAGCAATTAGCTCATTTAAATTTTAAAATTAACAAAAACCCTTTAAATTGCCTGTGCTACTCATGCAACATGTTCCTGTTTTCTTTAATTTCAATTTTGGAACATTGCAACACAAGTTGCAAGGGAAAGTATACTGTGACTGGTGAAAGAAAAATTACACGAGTACAATCTAGATATGGTTTGAAATAATTCCCCTGGAATAGTATCCATAACAAACCATCAAATCGAAATATTGTTGAATTTATGATAATGATTGATGCCAGTCCCAGTATATTGCAGCAAAAACTTCCAAAAGTGCTTAAAATGGTGAAATAAAACAGAAACTTCGCATGAAATAGAAAAAGGTGTTCAAATTGTGCAATAAAATGGCACACGATTACTGGTTTCAGTGGAAACCAGTGTAGAAATTAAGCATTTAGTGTGGGAGATCCTATTCTTACTCTATCATTCCTGAGACAAATCTCCATTGCATTACCACCAATATTTATATATGAATAATCAAACACATGATTAAAAATTTTAAGCTAAAAAAAACTGAAAAAGAAGTGTCATTATATATATATATATATATATATATATATATTAATCGGATATGTTAGGTTTCGGGGTTGCATATTGCGATGAGAAAAAAAAAGTGCAGAACACATAAACGTAGGCTTTTTTTTAAAGTAAAAATACGATAAAACTTTGCTGTTCACATCATATTAAACAATGTACTGTATTTTCTAAAATGATGGATTACTTATTAATGTGTGGATCACAAACTTGAAAAAAAAATGTATACATATAGTTACTACTAAGAAAAAAACATGGTAAGACTTGAGGTTTAAAGAATTTTTCTCTCATCACGCTGAAGCACAGCATTTAGCTCTTAAATTCTGGATAGTGACTTATCTGAAGGAGCTACAATTTTTCAGCAAGATCTAGACTGGAGCTATTATGTTCGTGATTTCAATAAGGGTGCTGACGTGTAGTTACTAAATCTCCTCCTTCTGAGCTGCTTCTTTATATTCAATCAACACAAAATTTCACTTCACAACTACAAGAAATATCTGTCTTATTAAATTTTGCAGTTATTACGCATAGTGTTGTATGTTTGATAATATTGGCTAATCTACAGGGATTTTTTTAAGTAGATGCGGGTGCACACAGCGTTGTTTGCAGTTACACATAGTGCCTAAAATTATGTAGTACTTTCGGAATAATTTTGCAACTCTTCATTAAAAAAAAATTACCCAAATTTTGCAAAATCGATTGCACCATGCGACTTTTCCATATATCATTTCGTGTTCAAAGCTTGCCAAGTTTAGAATAAAATTTAAACAATAGAATTATCTCAATTTATGTGTCAAGTATAACTTTTTATTTCAGTTTCCAATAAACCAATAATTCCTTATGTGCTTTATATGCTATAATTTATTTTAAAATGAATCAATTAATCTTCGTGAATTACAAGTACCTTTGTTTAAAATGTGTTTTGACGCAATTGACATAGAGTGTTACTTTTTCTTAGCACTATTTCCTAAAAGTCAGATGTGACTAATTGGATTCCAATCCGGTTACTAAGTTAATGAAATAGCTTATGTGACAAACAAGTATAAAATGCTTAAAGAAGTCAAGAAAAAGAATCCAAATGTGATTAAAATAATTCATTAATGCAAAAAAAAAGGTTTTTAACACGTTTGCAGTGAAGCTTAATTAATTTAACAATCCTTAGTTAAGAACAAGTTTAGCAATTACCAGTCATTTCATGGGCACGTTATAAAATCATTTACAAAATTAAATACTTACCTTGAAAATTTATATGACTTACAATTAAAGTCGTATTGTAGCTTTACGTTAAAGTATAGTATTATTGAATTCAATTCAATCTTATTGAATGGAAGAGGGGGGAGTGCGGTGAGTAAAATTATGATTGAAAATTGGGTCGCAAATACCAAAAGTTTGAGAAGCACTGGCTTAGGTGAATATGGTCACGTCTTAAATTTATCAGCAATTTATATAAAAAGGCGAGATATTTTCCTTTCTAAACTCTTGGAATCACCTACACAATGAGTGTTTTAATAATATTCAAGAACTTAAGAAGTTAATTATAAAAAGGTACACCAATCATCATTATCGTTTTTTTTTCTCTTTTTATGTTACATCAACAGTATAACATATAACATTATATATATATATATATATATATATATATATATATATATATATATATATATATATATATATATATATATATATATATATATATATATGTACATGTTAACGTTAAAGATTGAAATATGTTATTTCGTAGTATATAAATAGGTATCTAATGAAATGACTAAACTAGTCAGCTAATGCATTTAAAATTAATGAATTCTATGATTTAACTAGGTATTCTATACAATTAAGGTTATTTGATATTTGATATGTATGAAATATGGTATTCGAAAGTTCTTTAAACCGATCTATCTACTTTTAGTCAGTTTTGGACAGTTTATACTTGATCTGCAATTGGGACAAGGTATGACCGGATAAGACAATTGTACGCTCGATCTTATTTCAGTAAATGTGAGTGAGAATTGATTTCCATCGAAGAAGTTCCGAATATTGACACAACGCTTCGATATGTTGCATTAGCGCAAAGTTGTGGTCACAGATTTAAAAAGTGTTCGTGTAAAGAAATGTGCAATAGTGAAAAGTGTGCTTTTTTCAAAAATAATATGCAATTCAGTTCAAAGTGTCCTGACAACCACCCCTGCTCTAATAAATTATGAAAAGTAAAATAAAAGTATTTCATAAAATGTTAATTAATATTCTCTTACATTTTTGTTTAAAAAATATTGTGTATTTTTTATAATATTTAAATATAATTACTAATGCAAAATAATTTCCCCTTTATGTAAAACTAATTTTAGCAATATGAGCAATAATAATTCATCAATTAATCATTTTCAATAGGGGTAGAAGGAATTTTTCGAGAGATTTTAACTATTTATGATTTATATAATAATTTTGAATTTCTGTTCACTGTAATGTTATATATCATAAAACAACAATTTATTTCATAGAATAACTAGACAAATTATGAAATGTTTCATATATTATGTATGCAAATTGACGTGTCTCGTTATTTCATGCCATACCTAGTTATTCTATGAAATAATTGAATTATAAACTTTAATGGTAACATATACGCATGCACACAGAGTAAGAACAAATGATGTACCCGATATTAAAAAAAATCGTATTATTGAAACTATGACACATATTGTAAACAATTATTCATGAATGTAAAAGGCAATATACCAAGTTGTTTTTATTTTTTTCGGTTACAAATGTTTGATGTGTGACCGACCCTCTTGCTAAACGCCGTCCGTGCAACGCGTAATCCAGTTCGTTCTAGACATTGTATAGAATCACTCTACCAATGGTTCCTAATGCTGCACAAATATTTATTTGTCGTTCTCTGTTATTTGCTGTGTCTATTGCAAATAATACCGCTTGGAATTTAATTTTTTTCGTAACGTTTTCCATGCCGCTTTCTAAGGCATTCACAGGGGGCAACTCCAGTTGACTTCTGTGGGCTTCAAACAAAATTGCACTTTTCTTTTTACAAAAGCACACGCAACCTGTTTTCAAGTTCAACACATCATCATGGATCATTCATGTTGCTTATTTTCGTAGCAATTTCTAAATGCACGATACTCCCAAATAACTGAAAAGCCCGTGAATAATCTAATACGACAAACCTCTTCTCTCTCTCTCTCTCTCTCTCTCTGTCATTGTCACCTTATTTGGATTCCAACCCCAGTGATCTTGAATGTGCTGTTGATCACTGGTAAGGAGAACATTGGAATTTTTATCTTTAAATTCATTTATCGTATGTCCCTTATCGTAAAATACGCAGTAGCTTAGAAAAAATGAAGTGCTAAAAGTGCGCGTATAACGCGCACTTTTAGAACAAAAAATACCATCAAAATTTAAGGGTGCATGTTTCACGCCGGATATAAGAACGATAGCTTTAAAAAAAACTAAAGAGATGAGCATAAAAAAGCATTTTACTTCTAGTTGTATTGAAATACGGTTTATTTAAAAGAAATGTCCTGACTTATGAACTAAAGGAGTTGTATTTCGAAAGTATATTATTTTTCAAAAGTCTGGAGTAATACCTCGAATAAACGACTTCAAAACATAAGAGTATTGCATACTAACATTTCAGAATTTTTCGTAAAAAGAAGGGGATGGGCATTATACGGCGACTATACCTAAAAATAAAAAAATGGGACTTGAAAGTATAGATACGCGTTATACGACGGATTTTACGGTATACAGATGGATACCGTAAATGCAACACCCTGGAGGAAGCATGTAAATAACATGAAATTCAAAACATTCGTTAGTGGAGGTTAGATATGCAAATGATTACAATTTCAGCGCAGACACACATAAATGAGCTTGTGGCGCCACCTCAAAGCGCTATTTAAGGCTTGAAGATTTCAACGGTTTCAAGTGCGGCAATTGTGTTTTTCTTGTGGGTTTTTCAAAAAATGACAGTTATGCCTCGTAGAAAACAGCGATCAGCTTTTGATCAAGTATCTGAGTTCGACAGAGGAAGGATAGTGGCCTACCGATATTGTGTATTATCTTTCAGGGTAATCGGTAGTCGTGTTGGAAGTAACCAAACGCCACTAATGCGCATATATGACCGTTGGATGCAGGAGGGTACGACGGACCGACGTGGTCGACCGCATTGACCTTAATGCACCACTTCATGTCAGGACAGGCAAATTGTGCGCATGGCAGCGACGGATCGCTCAGTCGCATCACGAACCGTAGCACAGCACATTAAGTCTGTAACACATCATTCATTGTCTGCACGAACCAATCGACGCCGTTTGCAACAGAGTGGTCTGTCCGCAAGACGTCCATTGCTTGGTCTACTCTTGACACATTACCACAGACTTCTCCGTCGCAAATGATGCAATGAAAGAATGATTTGGGCGGCATAATGGAAAGAGGCTGTTATTACAGACGAGTCACGCATCTGTCTGCAACACCACGATGGTTAGATTCGAGTCTGGAGACACCGTGGAGAGAGGATGCTGAATAGCTGTGTTATTTACCGCCACAATGGTCCTGCACCGGGTATTGCGGTATAGTACCGTTTTGGATATTACTCTCGCACTCCTCTAGTACGCATTGCCGGTACTTTAAACATCCAGCGCTACATCTACGAAGTGTTGGAGACAGTTGTCTTTCCTTACCTTCAGGGCTTGGCCAAAGCTATATTTCAACAGGATAATGCGCGACCACACGTGGCACGCATTGTCCAAAGGTTCTTCTTCAATCACCAGATTGAATTGCTTCCCTGTCCGGCTCGCTCTCTGGATCTTTCTCCGAAAGAAAACATGTGTCCATGTTTGCTCAACGATTGACCCAGATGACACCCCCCAGCTGCCACACCAGATCAACTTTGGCAACGTACCGAAGCTGCTTGGTCTGCTGTATCTCAAGAACACATCCAAAGTTTCTTTGAATAAATGCCGAGGCGTGTGATTGCCGTGATCTCCAATAATAGCGGCTACTCTGGCTACTGATTTTGGCAGGAACCACACTTCACAGAATTCTATAAATTTAATAATTTGATACTTGGTCAACATATTACTTACAAAATAAATTTTGTTGTGCTATCTCTTGTGTTTCTTGGTGTTGCATTTATGGGGGCCAGCAGTATATATATATATATATATATATATATATATGAAGTGGACACAAGAAAACGAGGCTGGTCGTATAAATTATAGTACTTACAGAATGAGTTTTCCGTGACAGTGTCACCTTCAAAAAAGTGCCCATCTGCATTTACACACTTCTGCATTCGATGCTTCATTGTTAGTTATAGTTCTGGAACGAGGGTTTTGAACATCCATTTAGGAGATTTTCCGTTTTCTCTGGACCTCTTCAACTGAGGTAAGCTGGGTTCCCTTTCAGCGAGAATTAACTGAACGAAATAAAAAAAAGTTGCATGGGATCAAATCAGATCAATAAGGAATGTGTACCATCGCAGTAATGTTTTGTTGGTTAAAAACTGCTTGAAAGATAGGGCCATGAGAGCGGGTGCATTGTCTTGGTGCAACAGCCATTCATAACTCCCCCATTTGGGCCTTTTTCTCTCTAGCTTTTTCATAAAAGTTTTTAGTACTTCAATGTAATAGTGTTGATTAACAGTCTGACCATTGATGCGAAAGGGGAACCTACTCATGGCAATAATTTTGGCATGTACTCACTGACTATTGGGTGCTGACCAGGTTCATAATCTTCCACATAAGCGTTTCCTCTGAAAACGTCTTATACGATTCAAACACATATGTACAAGACAAAGCTTCATCTGCATACGCCTCGGATAAAATTTGAAATGTTTTCGTGACTGATTTCTTAAATTTCTTAAGAAACTTGGTGTTGATTCGACATTTCCTGCAAAATAGAGTTGATGTGTGCCCTCAATGACGAAGTACTCCCAACTGACGAGATTGATAAAGGAAAAACAGTTTACATGGATAGAGATGCGCGTGGGATTACGTCACCAAAACAGTTGTTGCCAAATCCATTTGTTTTTTAAACTGCCTACTTAGTATCATTTTTTTCTGTCACACCTTGTATATATTACTAAGTAAATATTTAAAAATTAAAACAAAAAACTTTCTCTTCATATACTTGTATATTAGATAACTTTAAGTAAAATAAGATCACACACACACATACGTTACTGTCTTAGTATAATCATTTATATTGAAGAAAGGGTTTGGTGAATGCACGCATTTCTTATATTAGAACATGATTTATGATATTTGCGAAATAAGTTTCATTAAAATTAATAAACCAGTACTTTTGAAGACTAAGCTAATCTTGACTAGGATTTTTAAATTATCAAACGGTTCATTCTGTAGTTGCTAACACCTGAAAAGGAGAAAATTTTTAGAAAGGACGAAGTATACCCAAAGTGCTACATTTTGCAAAAATGGGAGATAGTTTTGAAAGTTAAATACTTTCATATGCTCTAAATCTTTCTTAAAAATAATATCTATTCTCAACACAATGTTTTTACAAGGAAGTATTTATAATTAATGTTCGACATTTTAAAGATTTTAAAATAAGTGTACACGGGACAGAGCATAAATATAAGTTAATGTTCAGTTTTGTGAATTTTAATCTTTTCTAATCATAAATATTTCTAGACTTAAGGAAACCGTTAAAAAAGATTTATTTTATTGTTGTATTAAAATAAGTGATAAATATAATTAGATCTTTACTTACATATTAAAATACTTCAAGAAAGTACAGTTTAACTGCATTGGATGCTTCATGATTTTTTTTAAACTTTTGTTTAACTAATTTTATTGAACAAGTATACAATTGTTTTTGTGTGTAGAAATTAAAATAAAAGTTTTTATATATTTAAAGAGATAAAATATGCATATATAATTTTTTTAAAAAAAGTGTATAGTTTCAAAATTAACTTTCCAAAAATAATATTTAGCAAAATCCTTTTAATTTTCCAGCATTTAAAAGATTTTTAGTAAAGAAAATAAAATTTTTAATCTAATCTGAGAAACATTTTACAGAAAATTTGTTAAAATTTTGCCTATTTAAGTAAAATACTAAAACGTAATTCAAGTGTAGAAATTTATTTCTGATATACAATTAATATTATTTGTTAAAAATATGCTCCGATATGGTGGTTCTAGTTGGTTAGTCGCTAGCCTTGTGCACCCAAGTTTGACGGTTCAACCCCGGCTCAAATCGGAGGATTTTCATGATGCGAAAAATTGACAGCGTCCATGCCGTACAATTATGTGGCACGTGAACTACCGGACTTGGCTTTTGTATGATCTCGGCAAAATTTAAATTCCTCTAAAAATTTCGCATTATCAGAGCTCAGGTTCAACTCTCTGAAGAGAGGGAATGGGGTGTGTGTTTTTTTTAAATTACATCGCAGTAACTGGTATCCACTTATATGACACCAGAATTAAAGTGGTACTAGCTCCCAGAGAATGTACTAGATCTGTGTGCAATGATAAATACTACTGATACGAAAATGATGCGATGTATTTGAAAAAAAATAAGATCTAACCATATTTTTTTAATTGTAGAATGTGCTTGAGTTACACATAGTTACTTAAATAATAATGGAGCAAATCATCATTTTTAATTTAATATTTAAGAAAAGTTTTTATTAATACAAAAACCTAGTAAAAACGTAAGGAATATTATTGATAAAAAACATCTTTAATTCCAAATGATTATTCATGCAAGTTATTCAAAATCTAATTACATGTTTTAATTTCAGTTTTAATCAGTGATTTATTTCATTGAAGAGAGACAAAAAATATCGTTACATAATATCTTTTTTTCCACCAATCTTCCTTTCTTCTCAGTTAATTACTTTTGAAATAGACTAATGAACATGAGTTCGGGCAAGAAATAAGTGAAAAAATATACGGATTTAGGAAATAGTTTCTCAAAAAAAAAAATAATTTAATGCATGAAACTGTGGGAAAAAATACCGCAAGTTTTATAGACCTTAATGGTACATAAGTCTTTTGAAGCGAAGAAAAAACGATTTTAAGAACATTAAGATTCCAATCTAATGACAGTAAAGAAATAAATTTATTCCTCTAGACACATCAGCTTAAATGCCATCGCTGTATTAATATGTCGTAGAGCCAGATCTGTTTTTACAAAGTTCTTACAAAAAGAATAATTTGAAAGGAAGTTTTTGAAAAGAACGAATCACACACACACACACAAGATAGTAAGTTATTAGAAGAAAATGTTCCCCATTTGACGATCAAAACATCCGAATTTATTAAAAAGTTGAGTTACCATAAACGGTTTAGAGCTTGTAATTATCATGATATTGGTTCACATTTTTTTGATAGATGAATTACGAAATATTTGTGGGTTTTTTTTATCAGAAATACACATGATAACTTAAAAACTTATCAGAAACCAAATTTTGTAATAGACTTGAAAATTCTTAACAAATTGATGCTTACAAAATCTTGAGAAATTTAAGTAAGCAGCTCCTAAATTGGTTGGGCGCAGATACTTACACAATATAGATCAACCCTTTACCAGGTGGTGGTAAATATTCTTACCATATATCAAATTGTGATTAACCCAATCTCTTTATCTGGCATCTTCATCTGCATAAATTACAATTTATTTTACATACTGTGGTATTTCTAAATACATTTAATAAATGTGTCGTGTTTTCTAAGTATGGATCTCTTTTTATCATAATTTGCATGAGAAGTAAAATGTAGAAATTAATAAATTTTCATTATAATTAAATGAAATAAAACATTTCTAGTACACAATATTTTTTGAAGGTTGCAGTATTTACAAAGTGAGTGAATATGCACGTCGCACTGTTCAGCTACACGAAGGCTTTTGGGGGCTTTCGTAATTTTGAACCATGGTCAAGTCCTCTCTCCTAGCTACTACACTACACCAACGGGAGGACATCTGAGCTCATGATAGATTTAACCCGTATCGCTCCCTAACACGGTGGGCCTTCAGTGATACTAGGCTCGAACTCATGTCACACCAGCAACGATCAGATAACATGGTCAGTAGGCTACTGCTGCCATGCAGTAAAATAAGAGGTAAAGAGAAACAAAATGTATAAAAGTGCCTTTGAATAACCCACAGGTGATGATGTGTTAAGCATATTCAAATTAAACAAAGATGTTTTAAAAAATTCAAAATAATTTTACCTGATATGCTAAATTAATGTATTTTATTAAATAGGTCTATTTAAAAAAAAAAAAAAAAAAAAAAAAAAAAAAAACATTTTAATGCGCCATTACTAGAAAAAATTACTCCGATAAAGGATTTAGAACTATAATAAATAATCCACACATTTTTAGTGTAAGAAGTACGAAAAGTAGCCTGAGTCTGTTACAAACAACATAACATATAATTTGATACACATATAATTAACGTAATAAACATTTCAAGACAGTTACAACTATAAAATCGTGAAACAATTTGCTAACTTCTAATTCGACGCATTCTAACTCAAATCAGTGTCAACTAATCTAGCACTAGATAACATTTAAGAAAAGAAAGAAAATCAATCAACGGTATTCATCTCCCCATGTTGTCAATAGCAGCTTCTCATTAAGATTATATTTAAAATATTCGCTTAAAAATATTAAGATCCATTAGAATATATCCATAAATAACCGAAATTAAAGAATGTTTACTAGTAGGTAAAGTCAATGGTATATATATATATATGTATATATATATATATATGTATGTGTATATATATATATATATATATATATATATATATATATATATATATATATATATATATATATATATATATATATATATATATATAACCGTAATAGTTTTATTTCCACTGTAGCTATATTTCTCTTTTTTGGTTTGTAATGGTTCCATTTTTTTGGTTCTTTCGGTTTGTTCTTAAAATGTTATAGGATTTATTAGTCTTCTTTTTAATTTATTTACTGCTATATATATATATATATATATATCCCTTTTTTATTATATATATATATGTACATATATATACATATATATATATGTATATATATATATATATATATATATATATATATATATATATATATATATATATATATATATATATATATATATATATATATATATAGAATCAATAGAATAGTATGTATGGAATAGTATTTACAGAATAGAATAAACTATTATTGAAAAAATAATTCAGAATATTAAAGTCACACAATTTTTCGATGACTTTAAGTATTGAAAAATATACATGTGCATTAGTATAGTTCTATATTTTAAACTGGCATACCATCTTTCAACAAATAAGGATACACATCCCTTTTTTATTATAGTAGTATGGTATAGAGAAAGCGTCAGCAACATATGGCACGCTGCACATTTCTAAATAGTACTCTGCACTACAAATTTGTTAATATTTTAGTGGATGGAAGTTGATAAATTTGTAATGGGCTTTATTTGATAAACATTTTCAGAATACGAACAATTACGAAATTTCGAAAAAATAACCCAAAAGATAACTCCAAATTTAAATTTACAGCTATTTTTTTAAAATTATTGAATATCATTACCAGAGAGATTAAATTGTTTGAAGTTAGAAAATTGTATTTGTTCTGCTTTAAGCTTTTGGTTCTACATTTCTAAGTAAAAAAAATATTTCCTCAAATGAAAAACATTCCGAGTCATCTGATAAATTGTTTAACAACTGCATGCTGTCAATCGTGTCAAATTGAGTCTCAAACTATACTCTGATTTTGTGATATGAAACAGAGTGCTGCGAGTATTAGATTCTTTTATTTTTTATTTAATTATAATGAAGGAAAATATTTATATATTAAGTTGTGCATTTCTTATTTGGTTAAATATGTTTAAAAATATTTAATATGTGTATAATTTAAATTATTTTAATTTTTTTATATTGAAGTAACAAATATATTTAAAGCGGTCTATTTCTAAGATTAAAAATCTTTTTAAATGCTTCAAAATTAGTGTATAATAAAGCTGTAAATATGTATTAGTGACCTCTGTTCTCTAACTCCACATGTATTATCGCGGAAATCGAAATTTTTCACTCTTAATTTACTACGTAGCGCGCTGAATCATATTAAAACATTGGCTTGGGAGCGAGAGTTAGAAGGTAGCCGAACCCTGGTATAGGGACTCTCTTTAAATAAGGCTGATATTCAAAAGTAACTATGGCAGCATTTTACAGAACAAAGTCCTCAGTCACGAAATAACTTGGATGCAGGAATAACTTGTATTAATTTTAGTTCCGTTCAATAGATCTCTATTAATTATTATGTGATGTTAAGAATTGGATCTCTCCCGTAAGAATAAAATATTAGATATTTTAAAGATTTAACAGTTTCCTTTCAATGCTTACAAAATAAATATCAAATGATTACTTCACGTCTTAAAACATTTCGTCTATGTTGTAGCATTTTAAAACATATTTTTAATCCTTTGAAATAAATAAATGAAATTAGATTTTATCTTCAATTCATAATATTATATATATATATATATATATCCGTCTCTTTCTCCCTCTCTCTCTCTATATATATATATATATATATATATATATATATATATATATATATATATATATATATATATATATATATATATATATATATATATATTTATATACACTCATGGAGAAAAAAAATTAGCGCAACAAGATATAATTGCGGGGTCGTAACGAAACTTGGCATGAAGATACATGTAGGGGAGATATGTAAATGATTAGAAATGCAAATTGATTGCACATTACTCTTAGCCGGAAGAGGACGTTTAACGTCGTTCTCCGTGGAGTATAAAATAGGTAACCAAAACTTGCTTGAGTGTGCTGAGTCCTTTACAAAGAAAGGGCTGCGATAGACATGCTAATACGCCGTTTTCGAAGATAATATGAACAGATATTGCAGTTTCGGAAGGGGAAAATCATCGGCATGATGAAAGCTGGATGGCCAGCTAGGGGAGGTGCTCGTCAATTAGGCCACTCTGATTGTATTGTGAGGAGATGCTGAGACCAGTGGATCCGAGAGATATCATTTACACGAAGACCAGGATCAGAACCCCCCGATAAACCAGTCGTCGAGAAGAACACTACATTATAAGAAATACAAGCGAACAGCCAACTGATTCATCTATCGCCATCCAGGCACATGTAGTACCTTCACTAGGGGCCCCTGCGTTTTCTCGAACCAAATGATTGGCACCTGGCTGAAGGACATTTGGGATCGCGTCACCTATTATGAGTGCTGCCCTTGAGGCCTACCCATTGACGCCTCCATTTGAAGTTGTGCCGTGCACGAGGAAACTGGACTGCAGCGAAATAAAACCATGTCGTATTTAGCGACGACCCCAGATTCAATCTTAGCAGTGATGACAATCGTGTTCGTGTGTGGAGACCCCGTGGTAAACGCCTCAATGCTGCATTTGCTTTATAGCGAAACACCGCTCTCACAGCTGGTGTCATGGTACGGGGTTTCATTGCCTACAATACACGGTCACCTCTAGTATTGATCCGTGGCACTATATGGACGTCCAGCGGTATGGCCTGCCACCACATGTGTTGCCACTCATGCAACGGCTCCCAGGAGCCATTTTTGAACAAGACAATGTTCATTCACACACGACAAGGGCGTCACAAGACTGTGACCACACTGTTAATACCCTTCCTAGGCCTGCCCGATCCTTTGATTTGTCTCCAATCGAGCATATCTCGGATTATTTGGGATGGCGAGTTGGGCATCTCATGAGTTTGAACGAACTAGAGGCAATGTTACAGCAAATATGAAACGAAATGTCTCTAGACATCATACAGAAGTCGTATGTTTCAATGCCCAATCGTATCCCATCGGGCACTCGCCCTAGATGGGTTCAACAGGGTATTAAATCATCCGTTCTTTTGCATTAAATCCAATGATCTGGAATTAGACATGTTTATTGGCAGGGCTATATGTTCGGAAGAAATAAATGGGTGATTAGTTTGATACTTGAAGATGAACTCAGAAAAATGAGTTAAGTGCTAGATAGGGAATTTCATTTTTAATCTAATTTAATCATCCTTACACATATATATATAAATATATATATATATATATATATATATATATATATATATATAATAAATATATATATATATATAAATATATATATATATATATATATATATATATATATATATATATATATAAAATATATATATAAATATATATATATATAAATATATATATATATATATATATATATATATATATATAAATATGTATATATATAAATATATATATAAATATATATATACATATATATATATATATATAAATATATATTTATATACATAAATATACATAAATACATATATATATATATAAATATATAAATATATATATATATATATATATATATATATATATATATATATATATATATATATATATATATATATATATATATATATATATATATATATATATATATATATATATATGTACAAATTCCTTATAATAAAATAATTAAGCATGGAAAATAGTTTTTTTAATTCAAAGTATTTTACATTAATATCTTTAAATATGTCAATAATTTAGATTTGTTTACTAATAAATCCATTGAAATGATAACAATAAATATTTTTAAAACATTCAAAAGTGTATCTGAAGTTATTTATTCAGCCTTTTTTTTAAACTCTTTGTAAAGTTTTCTCTTTTTACTTTACTCTAAAGAAAATTACAGTTTATTATTTGTCATAATAGTTATTTAAAAATGTAATCATGTAATACTATTTACAGTCAAATTAAATAAAAATTATTACAGTCAAATTAAATAAAAATGTTTTAAATTGTAATAATATTACAAGCAATTATTAAGTACCAGTTCTTAATAAAATCTGACCAATTTACTGTTACCCAATGCTTATTTTCAACATAATTAGCATTTTGTTCTGTGACATTTTTTAAAGTATATATATATATATGAGAATCAGTATTAAAATAAACTTATATTTTCCATAATAATGCTCATTATCAGCAAATTAAAGGATTACCACAAGGTGGACCAGCTATCAACTCCTTAGCAAATATTTACTTGCATTTTTATGAAAATGAAATTATTATTTATGAATCTTGTTACATTTTAGATACATAGATGACTTAATTATATTTAGTAATATAGACTGTGTTCCTAACTTTAATTATTATCCTCACTATTTAAAATTATTAAAAACTAATTATATTAATGAGTCAGCTAATTTTTTGGAACTTAAATTAAATGTTAAGAATAATTTGCTATTAAGTAATATTTTCGATAAAAATAGACTCATTTGATTTTAACATTATAAAAATGCCTTTCTGGGGTAGTAACCGACGCTTATCAATATTTAGAAATATTGATTTAAATTTTATAAAAAGAAACAATGATTTAGTTACTAATAACATTTTAAAACATTGCAATTTTTTGAAATTTTACAATAATTGTTTAGAGTACAATTACCCTAGTAAATTTATTTATAATTATATTTCTATTTCAAATTAAATCTATTTTTAACTTAATTCAATATTTTATTTAAAATATATTCTAATTAGTTTATTTAAAAAAATAATTTTAATATTTTTAGCGCCTCTTTTAATTGCAATTTAACTATCTAGTATATATTTATCAAAGTAAATTTACTTTTATATATATTTCTATTTGATATTATCTATTCTTAACTTAGTTCATTATTTTGTTTAAAATTTCTTATGTTTTCTTTATTTTAAAATATCTTAGTGGTTAGTTTACTTGCAATATAACTATCCAGGTAGCGCCACGGTTTTTCTTTCTTATGTTGACGTTCCAATTTTTTAAGTCATTTCCCGTGGGCTCTTAACGGAGAAGGTTGCATTTTTTAGGTTTCCAAAATTTTTTATTTTACATGTATAAGTTTTCATCCTAATTTTTTCTACAACTTTTTTTTATTCCTCTCATTGTGGGATTCATTTCTGTTTTCTTTCCTAAATTTCATTTTACTATATTGTCAGGTTTACCATCCACGTGGAAGAAGTAGGCTTATTTTTCTACATGGCTCTGTTTTTTTCTTTTTTCTATTATGTCGAAAATTTCTGCTGTACGGGGAAGGTTGTATCCATAAAGCATATCATGTATTCCTAACCCTTAATCACTGGCCTAATTCAGCGACAGCTTTAGAAATCATTATAGGTCTCCAGTTTAGTCCAAAGACATTTTTTGTATCTACAACTTTTGTGTCTTGTGAACTCAAATTTTTTCCTTCTAGGTTATATAGTTTATAAGATATTATAGGTTCTAGAACTTTTAAATTGTATTTTACTATATATATATATATAGAGAGAGAGAGAGAGAGTTTTTAATGATTTACTCTATTCATTTGTGAATATACTGTGTTTTTAATGCAAACATTCGGTTTTGAAAAATTTTTAGTTTGAACTTTCAGATTTTTTAATTTGAACTTTCGGATTTTTTAGCTTGAACTTTCAGATTTTTTAGCTTGAACTTTCATATTTTTTAGCTTGAACTTTGAGATTTTTAGCTTGAACTTTCAGATTTTTAGTTTGAACTTTAGGATTTTTTAGTTTGAACTTTTGATTTTAGATATTTTTTAATTTCAACTTTCGGATCTCAAATATTTTTTGATTTGAACTTTCGGATCTCAAATATTTATTTTTTCTACCTATACAACTATTTTAAAGATGGGTGCATCATCTTGGGCGTTTGATGTTTCACTTATATTTATGCACTATATTGTTTTTAAATTTTAAAATTGTTTTTAAATTTTAATATTGTAATATCTTTCAGAATGCGATGGCGAATAGTTTTATTTTTTTCAAGAATAATGATTTAATTTTAACTTTTTAATTTAAAGTATAATGGTTTAATTTTAACTTTTTAATTTTTAATTTTTAAATTTTTTTTTTTTTGAAATTTGGATATTTTCCAATTAACTTACCTAGTTGAAATAGAGGAAGGTTGGCGCCATCAAACTAGTTTAACCCCACTTATCGGTCCTAAGTCCGAGATTGCACTTGGATATTTTATAAATTATTATTTTATTTTATAATTTTTTAATTTTGTTGAAAACGATGGAATATTATCTTTTATATTCGCCATTGATATTCTGAAGTGTTTTGGTATTATAGGATTCATATATTTCAATTTTTCAATTGATAATTGTGATTGTTTTTATATATTTAAATATATATATATATATATATATATATATATTTATAATATATATATATATATATATATATATATATATTTATAATATATATATATATATATATATATATATATATATATAAATAAATATGTATTATTTATCAAAAACAAGAAATAATAGATAAAGAACATAACAAGAAATAGCGCAATAAAAATATGAAAGCTGAACATGAAGAACAAAAATTATAGAGAAATAAAAGAACTACAAAAAGAAGAACCTAGCGAGTCAGAAAGCAATTTCGGACTTAGGACCGAAGAAGTGGGGTTAAACTAGTTTGAAGGCGCCAACCTTCCCCCTTGCAACTCGGTAGGAAAACCAAATAAAATAAACAAAACTTCAGAGAAAGTATAACTCAGAGAGCATGATAAAACCAATCACTACTATTATGTAACAAACTCTCCCAAACTCTTAATGCAGAAAAATCACAAAATAATTATGTAAGAAAAGTAGAAAAATACTAGAACAATTACATAAGAAAAGTATCTTTCAAAAATAATTTAACAAAATTTCTTTACTCACAAAGCTTTTACGAAGAGAAACAAGCATCTTGCCATTAATGAAAGTCAATTATTCACCAAGTTAAAAATTCGAAAAAACATAAACACATATTTTATATATATATATATATATATATATATATATATATATATATATATATATATATATATATATATATATATATATATATAATAAAAACTATACTCATATTGATATTAAGTAGCCCCGTTGGATTCCGTAACTAAGTGAGAGAGAGAATTAATAATACCTAAACTCAGCAGCACACACACACACACACACAATGTAGACATCATCACAGTGAGTATGTGTGATTTCTGTTTAGCTTTTTTGAAGTCTGGTTTACGTCGGGCTTTCATGTGGAGAACTATAGATACCCGTGATTTTGAATGCAATATAATAATACTTACCCGTTACGGTGGTGTAAGATTGCTGGTTTGGGGGAAAGTTTACTGGGGTCCAGAATAGATCTGCATGTTCAAAACGAAACTATAATAGGTCAAAATTATATTTATATATATATATATATATATATATATATATATATATATATATATATATATATATATATATATATATATATATATATATATATAGATAGATAGATAGATAGATAGATAGATAGATAGATAGATAGATAGATAGATATATAGATAGATAGATAGATAGATAGATAGATAGATAGATAGATAGATAGATAGATACATCAATCTGAAACAATATTAACGTTTGCTTAGGAGTGTCATTAACATAGAATTTGTGTTTATGGATTACAACGCCTGTCTTCACCAAACAAACATCATGAAAGATTGCCTTCAATCTGATTTTACTACCTCCAAAAAATGGCCTGCATTATTACCTGGCTTGAATTCGATGCATCATGTAAGGCACATGTTTGGACAACGAGTTTCAGTCCTTCAAATAGGTTCTACATTTCTACCGGTACTTCGGAGAGTATTGCTTGCTGAGAGGACCAATCTTCCCCAAGATCAGCTCGATAATTTGATATTAAGTATGCCTAGGTGTTGTACGGATTATATTTCATCACATGAAAAACATACAATGTATTAATTATCATACCAGCCATGTAAAATTAAATTTTGTAAATAGTGAAGTTTTTTGTAACTGCTCCATGGAGCAGACATCGTTGTTTTTATGAATGTTACAAAATATACATCATCTTTTTTGTTGTTGTTTTTGTTTAAAAAACTTTATTTTGTTATTCATTGTTTTGTTGCTGAACATTTATTCCCCGTAGCTGGCATTATCCTGAATTTACGGACATTATTGTATTTGCATTAAATTTCTAGCCGTATTAATTTGACTATGCTTCTAATAAAAATAACGTACTACACAAGTACTCGTATCTTCAAGCCCCAAATGCTAATCATAATTTCATTTAATTATTTATTTAGAAATTAAATTTTTTCTTTCATTAGTTTTGTATTAAATAATATTGTTGTATTCCTCATAAAAGTTTTTCTTACGTGTTTGTTAATTACAAAAATTTTAAGTCAATATCTTGTTTCTTTAATTCATGTTTCAGATTTCAACATAAATTTCGATTTATTTCCTACAATTAACTTTTATGAAATAACTTTAAAATATTTGCTATTGCTGCTTAACTTCTGTTTAGTTATATTTACGTAGGGAATTTTAAAATTTATGTAATAAGAAAAAGAAGTGCACAGCTGTGTAAGTGTGGTTAACAAGCTACTTATTTAAAGCCACATACTTCATGTTTAAGTTTCATTCCAGATTTTTCTGTCTGCTTCTAAGCACAATGAATATATTTCAATATCACAGAGTGTAATATTGGTTCAGAACGTGAAAGGATCATGAATAATTGATAACCATGCACCGAAGCTATTTAGACACCACAAGTATTCAAATAAGTTGAGGAATCTTCTTTGAGACCTCTCTAACATGCTTTCAGATGCCCTCCCAAAGTAAAGTTTTAAAAAATCTCACCTTTGGTATCACATATCAGAAGTTTCTTTGCGTTCAAAGGTTGGTTTCTTGTATAATAAAGTATTTTTAAAAGCTGTAATTTAACTATACTTCTGAAAAGGAGTATTTTTACAAGGTATGGAATAATATTATTAATTTCAGGAAAAAGTTACGTCACCAAGATGATTTAAACCAGAAAAATATGAAGTTTAAATTGTGTATTTAAAATAAACTGTTTTGAAAATATATTAAACCTTTATAAAATAATAGTTAAATTGAATATATAGTTTAAAATAATCTACTTTGTTGTGTACATATTGTAATAAAAACTTTACATTTTTCATTATGTGATTTTTGTTTAATAATGTATGAAATTTTATAGAATTATAAAATGTACCATAGTCTTTAAACCTTATCTAATTTAAGAACAGAATGTGTTTTGTATTTCAAAATACATATAGATTTATTTATTACAATTTTTTTAAAAAATGAAAGATATGTTTATTTTTTAAAAAATGTAATTTATTATTATATTTGTATAAAAATTCTTCAGGGCAATCAGGATACATTTAACTTTATCAATTAACTTATTGCTAGTAATTAAAGCTACTATTTTAGAAAATAGCTTGCGCAATGTAAAAATTAATATTTCTTGAAGAAATGTTTCTTATTTTCATATGCTTATAATTTTTAAAATTGAAAATATATTTTAAACATTTTACGCTTTTTTGAAGCATTGTTCTCTTATAAATATATATGTGTAAAATATTCAAATTATTACATTTTAATATATTTCAAAGAGTTCTACATATTTGAATACTATTTGTATTTCCAGTCCTCTAGTCTCCTGAGACCCCCGTTGCTTTTTTAAGCAAAATTAGGGCTATGACAACAGACCCATGTAATCATGGACTTTTGTCATGAGAAGAGAATGTTATCTGAGCTAGCGCAGGTCTGTCCAAATTACTACACCACGCCAGTGGTATTTCACTGGGTCATGACCTATTTAAAGTGCATTATTTCTTCTATACTCGGGTCTTCAATGACACTATAGCTCGAACTCATAACCATGACTACTAAGTTATTACTACCACACCCCTAGATAAGAATACGCAATACACATACACACACATATTAAAATGTATAAATCTGATGAACATTAAACATCTGAATGTTGTTTTGATGGTGGAAAAATAACCCTGATGCTGTTGAGAAGAGACAAATAATATATTTTACGAGTTTTAAACTAAAATCTTGCGATGTGAACAATGAAGTGAAACAGAAAGCAAAATTGTCAGATATTTAATTATCAGTTAAAAATGTGTGAAGAAATATATATCTATAGTTTAAATTTTCACTTAACTTAAACATCGTTCTTATAGATATATTACGCCATTTTTTATAATAAAACTCATATTCCATAAATTACATAGTTATATTTAATAATTGAATGAATATTAAAGTTGCTTATCATAATCTTCAATTAACTGCAGACTTCTTAAGTTGAATAACATAAAAAACTTTATTTTTGGAAATAAACTCATTAATATAATTATACTAACCACCAACTGTATAGTTCTTAAGCATTTAATAAATTAACTAGGTATGCGTGCGTGATTGAGGGACAAAGATAGAACAAGAGAGAGTAATTTTATTAAATCTTCTTAAAGACTTTTGTGTAAATTATCCGTCTGGGTTCACTGCTTGGATCAAAACATCTATTAACTAAATTATAATATTCATTAGTTCTTCCCAAATACTTAGTTGAAGCGGTTAATGGTTTATTAAAGTTAATGTAAATTGCCTTGGCCCTAAGAATAATTAAGGCGGAAAGAAATTTTAGAAAATTGCTTAAATTACTTAGATATATCTTTTAAAATGTCCAAGAAAAGTCGAAGAAAGTGAAGCGATGAGATTATACGAATTCTTGATATTTTTACACAAAAATTAGATGAAAAAAATATTTTCTGGTAACGTTTTAAACGGCTGAATTTATTGTAAAAATATCAATTTCGAAATAAATTCTAATAATTCATTTCCTGAAAGAAACAAATGAATAATGAATGAAATAAATGATATGAAAAATAAAAAAAGAAAATGAATTTTATGAACAAAAAATTAGTTCAAACCAAAGATGTTTTTTTGGGAGAATAAATTTAAGAAAACGCGAAAAGGTTTAAAGGTAGAACAATTATGATTTTGTTTCCTCTCACAGGAGAAAATATTATATTTTACTTTATTCATATTGTTTTATGGATTTGATAACGTGCAGACACTAAGTATTTTAGTTCAAGTAGACTGTAAAAGTTTACTGATGACGGATTATTAAATACGTATTAGTAAAAACAGTTGTGCATTCGAAGGTATTCAAAGTAAGAGAATAAAAACTGACTACCATCCAAAAATTATTTTTGTCATCAATGTGCTCTTTTACATACATAGAAGAATATATTTACTCTATTTCAGTGGTCCCCAAACTGTGTTCTGAAGTACCCTGGGTATCCTGAGTCATGCCCAGAAATTTCACGGGTCACAATGAAAAATCGAGTAGAAATAAACATGTATTCAAAAACGATTCACGTTCTCTATCCAGTTAATATAGTTACAAGTATCTATAGCTAGTCCTACTCATTAAAAAATGAAAATTTTATTTATATATAATAACTTTATTATACAACACTTTTTAAACTTTTATTATAATATCTCGAGTTCCACACGACATAACTTCTACTCATTAGTTAACAAAATGCATTGCAGAACTAAATAGTTTTCTAATGGAAAATTTACCTTTTGTATTTGTGGTAAAATCACCTATAATGAAGGAGAAGAACAACTTATCAACATATTTGATGTTACAATCTAAATTTAGCAAGAACAGCACCAAAATTTTAGGTTGAATATTCATACGAAAGACACGGGTTTTCTCCTACAGCTATAAACATTTTAATGTCATTCACGTGCATTGTGTTTGAGTGAAATATATTTCTCAACGTGAGTAGTTACAAAAACAAAGTATAAAACAAATGAACTCCGAATAAGTAATGCGATTGCATTTAATCTCAATAGATCTAGACTTCAACAACTTGTGTGAAAAAAGTAAGCCCGTACCCAGTAATCAAATAATACATGGATAAGTGACACTTGGATCACAAATTAATATTATTAATGAGTAAAATTATATTAAAAAAAGATTATAATTTTTAATAATAAATACAATACTTTTTATTGCCTTTAATAAAGGACCCTTAACATTTTGATCTACTTTAAATATTATTTTGAGATATATTCTTCGAAGTATGTGTGTGTATGGAATGGGCTTCTACAAAAATACTTTCTTGTTCTAGGGGTTCCACAAAAGCCCCTTCAAGATCTAGGGGTTCCATGAGGTGAACATTTTAGAAACCATTGCTCTATTTGAAAAATTAAGATTGTAATGTTCAGAATTAAATTTACGTAAGGAAAATGAAATTCATCAAAAAATATTATTGAAAATGGTACGGTTCCAAAACAAGCAAGCGTAACACCTGAACAGACAGATTAGTATTAATTGAATATTTAATTAAATGTAAAGCTCATTCTATTTTGTTTATTCAACGTTCCAAAGATTCAATTTCATTACTATTCAGTTTCACATTTTTATTTTCTGTTTCACTTTCATTAATTGTTGTGAAGATAAAATAAGAAATTACCGATATATTTACAGGAGATATATTTTTTACAGAATCTTTTTCCTCAATATGTTATTTTTTCTTTAATATCTAACTTGAATTGATTTATTTTTCCAATATTATTAATGAAAGTTTACCTGCATAAATTTAATTTTGACTTTTTTTTTTTGAAAAATTTTTTTGGTGTTATATATTTTATTTGGGTGATACATTTTAACAAGTTTGAAAATGTAATAAAATTTTATTTAACTGTTAAGTAATTTGTGAATGAATCTGAAGATTATTATTGGGTTAATGCATACAATGAACCTCAGAGACATTACTTTGGATGTATATTTATAACATGCACTATATATGAGATATATTATTGCATCCAAATAATTCATTTGGATGGAAAAATACTAGTAAAGCACTAATAAAATATTAGTATTTTTAATATACATTTCGAAAATCTTTTTTCTGATTAGTTCTTTCTCATATGTATAATTATTTAAATTGATGATCTTAATGAATCGCAGCAACTTTCAGAATAGGGATGCAAAAGAGTTATTCTGCACAAAACATTTCTTTATTTGTATTTATAAATATATGTTTCATAATATGTACCAAGCAATAATTCAAGTGTCTTCCAATATAATTGTTAAGAGGAAAAAAGATGCTAATATATACAGAAACTAGCTGGTATACCCGTTCTTAGCTCGGGTTAATTAAAAAAATTAAACAATACAGACAGAAAAATAAAGAAGTTTTTAATGAGTTAATTTTACGGGGATTGTAAATTGAACAAAAAAAAAGCTTTTTGCATATCTCAGCTGAATAAAAAAACCATGTTTGCTAAATTTTAAGTCTGTAGATATAACAGCTGATAAAAAAGATTTATTTTTAATTTATAATGCACCGTAACTCTATCGTGGGTTGATTTTTGAAAACACCTTCTTCTGCTCAGCAAAAATAACACATTGTTACAAATTTTTTGTAATAAACGCTTAAAATAGTGTAAATAATTTGTTTCTTGAAGTATAATATACGTTAATATTAAATCTCTCTCTGTATACAATATTGAAAAATCTTTCTATATACAATATTAAATTTATTGAAATAGGTCTCAGTAACAGTAGGGTGAAACGAATCTGCAAGCAGAAGGAGGGAGGGACTCGTGACCGTTGACACTGTCGATGGGGTGAGGACTGGATAGGGTGAAACGAAGTCGCAAGCAAGGGGAAGTGAAGACTGTTAAAATTATTATGATCGGACATGAACAGGAAATATCGCGAGTGTCAGTAACCTTATTGGTTTTAATTTTATTTTCGTGGCACCCTATTTTTTTTCTATAATAAAAGTAGCCTAAGTTATTCCTTATAACATTAGTTATCCGCCAGTGAAAGTTTCGTCAAAATTGGTCCAGCCGTTTCAGAGATTAGCCGGAACAAACAGGCAGACAGAAAGACAGATAAACAGACAGACAGACAGAAAAAAATTTAAAAAATTGATTTTTCATATAAGTACCGTATATACTTTTAAATGCATTTAGTAAAAAAGCTGTTAATTTCAAATTACAAACAAACACTTCATTTTTATTTATAGGTGTAGATGTAAAATTTTGTAACTAAAGAAGGTCTCATATATTTATTTCTATAATTTAAATATTAAAAAAAATGCATGTCATTTTTTTAAACATATAATTCTCTCAGTAATTTAAATCAATCGTTTAAGTAACGGGTAAAGTGTACTTTATTCAGCGTCTTCAACTCGTTTGCTCTTACGTAACCTTTATGAAATGTACTTTTTATTAAAAATATGCAACACATATACGTTTTTTGCACAAATAATATAAGAGATGCTTTAAATATTTTACTGTAATTTCGATGCATTTTTTTATTTTAAAGGACTGTGAAATAAATTTCAAATGAGATGTAGCAACTTCCAAACTGTATTAATCGATTTAAATCCAAGCAATAACAAAATATGGAACAATTGAAAATTAAATGATGTTCAAATTTTTAAAACAATAACCATATCATAAAACCTTATTAGTTATATTACATTTAAGATTATAACGTTTTGGATAATTTATTTGTGTAGTAAAAATACATATAGTTATTGTATATAGTACTTCATGTTATTCAAATTACAAAATTAACGAGAATTTTTTTTTCTAAAGATTTAAACCTAATAAAAATGTCGTTGTGTGTTAAGGGAATCACAACCTTAAGACAAAACAAGAAAAATAGCATTATGTGCAAATATGAAACATTTAGAGAGTTGCCCTATTGATACTTTGTCCTATTTATATTCTACTAATTATATTGCTATTTTACACTCTAATAGTTTATATAAAATTATGAAAAGCACACACACACAATCTATTCATATCATAACTTAGAACAATGTTGTAATTTTGGACGACTAAGCAAACCTTAAAATCCCTGTATTATTAAGTCATAAGCTACTTATATCCCACCCAGCAACTTCAATGCCCATCTGAGGGAAACAGTTCTACGTGATATAAAGTATTGTTTCGTGACTAGCAAAACTATTTGCTTCCACCAAAGTATATTCTGAAGTAGAGTCGATCGTGTTAGAGCAATGATATTAATCTACAACCGTCAGAACGGAACACTGTTTAGCAGATTAAGGACTTCTAACCTTTCCGGACACAGGTAATATCGGAATTCTCCACCAACTCTATATTCCTGCTTCCTCAGTGATTGGGAACTCGGCCTGATTGGGAGAAATATGGCCGATAAGATAAGCACCGTTTCCAAGAAGCAGGAAATATCAGCTCCAAGTCAACCAGAAAGATTATTGATAAATTGAGACAATAGATAGAATCGAATACATAGAAATGTGACACAGTATGTAGAGAATTTCCAACATTGGTTTGTTAAGATTCCTTCTTTTGGTAGCCAGAAGTAACCAGTTCCTAATATATATATAAATTACTTAGTGGAAAATTAAATTTTGGCCACAAAATTTTTGCTTTGATAGAGATGAATCGTTTATATTTTGTAAGAAATATGAAATATATATGTATCGAAACTTCTAAAAGAAATATGAGGAATATATTTATAAAGATATTTTATTTTAATTCTAACGTTCAGAAGAATTTTAATGAATTATATTTAAGTGTTTTATAGTGTGTAAACAGCTTGATCTGGTTCGAAGTAACATATCTATTTTAAAGTATAATAAAATAGCAAACATCATAAATTGTCGAAAAATCAAAATTACATATTATAATCCTGTTTCTAAAAGCTTTAAATTTTTATTCCAAGGTAATAAATGTATTTTACATTGCTTTATACACACACACTTGATAAAATTGTTAAAATTATTCACCATGTGTTTCCTGTAATATGTTTCTTGGATTAGAATATGATGGATTCAGCGTTATAAAAATATAAACCTACCAGCCATTTACGTCTACGTTTAGATGGCTTAAAGAAATAGGTAAGTAACATAAACAAACTTTCTTTTTTGAAAATTGTATTTGAGGTAGATCCTTTTGGAGAAGAAGATAGGATATTTTATAAAAAGTTATTTGTTTAAAATTTTTGCTAAATCTTCTGAAAGTCAAAGTTGCAGTTTGTGGGGTAATGTTCATGGTAATTTAAGTATATGAAATAACGGTAGTTAAAAAATAAAATTATGCTTGATAAAGCTCGTTTATGAACTGATCATTATTTTTACTCTACTTAAACTTCTAAAAAAATTATTAACTTTTAATTTGAAAATAAATAATTTTTTTTAAACTAAATCCTAATTACAAAAAATGTGTTATTTTTTAATAAACAATAAATCATTTGTTCCTCTAGATGAATCATTCTCATTTAATAAAAATAAAATATAAGCGAGAAAATAATCTCTATAATTTCGAATAATTAACTATTAGTTCCATGAAAAAAATTTGGGTAAAATTCGTGCTGGATTATACTAATTTAAAAAAAAAAATTGTTCAATATACTTAAATTATCAATATACTTAGGAAAAAAAATCTTTAGTAGCTTGGAAGAAACTACTTTTATAGATTATTCATATTGGTAGTTTTAATTTGCTGAACTAAGTTTTATGTCCCAATGAGCTCTGTGACATCTTATCTTAAAAATTTACCGAACAATTAAATAATTTCCTCAAACTTAAATTTAGTTTCATTTTCTTCAAAATTAAGCATATTTAAGAGGAGAAATATTATATAGATAATATTTATTATAAAAATAGATTTCGGAAATGAATTAAAAAGAAAAGACATGTTAAAAGCAATTTCCCAAAAATAAAAAAAATAATTTTAAATTAAAAAAATAAAAACACATCACTCTATTTAAAAGAAACTCAATTTCATGCATTATCTTGACGGTGCAAACTTTTTCCATTTTATAAATTCTGAAATATTATATTCTTTTTAGTGACATATCAAAACAAATACATTATAAGAAAACGATATTTTACTGTTCTTAAAAGAAAGTTTCAAACAATTTTCAATAGCATTATCTTCGCATGCCACTCATATATCAAATAATATGAAATATTTTTCGATAGATAAATACATGATTAAAGAAGACGCAGAAAAGAATGACACTTCAATCTCTTTAAAAACAAGAACCTTTGTTAGAGTTTTTTAAGGGATATAAGTGTCACACACACATACACATTTATGATGAAAAATAATGGTTTTATTTAATGTTACATAAAAATAGTTGTTAAAATATATTTTAAAGCTCTCATTTAAATTAATAAAATTGTTTTATATTGTAGCATGTTTTGAAGCTATACTAAGATTTTTTTACTAAAAATAAATAGAGAATTAAAATTGCAAAAAGAAATCAAAATTCAATTTATAAAATTTTATTAATTGACCAATAAACGAGTTATAAATTGTATTAGATATTAGACTAGTAAACTTCTTTTTATAATTTATTTTCAATTTACTTTCCCAAAAAGCAATGTGGATATTTTTCTTTTTCTTCACGTCATCATTAAAAACATCAGTAATTATCTATAAATGTCTATTGAAAATCCATCATCTTTTTAGTGGGGTTCTGTCATATATATCACATAATGTTCTGGCAGTAAGAAAGAAATTCAGTGCGAAATGTCATGCACCAAGATTTTATATCCACAACTGTAAAATTTATTTAGGAAAGTTAAAATGCATATTCTTCTAAGCTGAGATGACTTTTGGAAATCTGATACTTGCGTAAATGATCAATGTCTAAAAATAAAAATAAATTAAATTATTTATGAATGAATAACCATGTATAAAGTAATAAATTAGTATTTTGTGAAAGTGTTCACTGCTAAATTTTTTTGAAAGTTAATTGAACTGGAAAATTCTGATTTATTCGTAATTTTCCTTAGACATGAATATTTAAATTATTTAATTCTTAACCTGTGTTCTGAAAAATTTTGCTTCTCAATAAATTATGAAAATTCACTTAAGTTACAATTCTATGTTAACTAATAGTGAGAGGTAAAAAGAAGGATGCGTTCAAAATTGAAAAATAATCACAGTTTAGGATAAATGATAGCCTGTCAGATACTCAAAAATTTAAGGTTATACGAATGTAAGAAAATTTTATTTTGGGGGGGTAAAACTTTAACTTTTAAAAATTGGCAATCACTATACAAAAGGGGACCCTAAAATAACAGGAATATTTTGTGTAATTTGTATTTTGCCATTTTTATTGAACTCTACAAGTATTTTCCATGTACATTGTTGCACTTGTCGCTTGTGCCTTTAAAGTAAGAATTCTAGAACTTGTGATACAGGATACTGTTCAGAGGTGTTAGAAAGCTTTCTCTGACTTCATACACATCAATGTATTGCTTTCCTTTCAAACTACTTCATCCGTAGAAACAGAAAAAGTCTGAAGAAACCAGTTTATGTGAGTAGGGTAGATGAGGCACTATGTAGTTGCTTGTCAAATTTGGCGAATCATCAAAACTGTGTGGGCTGGAGCATTGTCGTGAACGTGCTCCAAGACACGTTAGTTTCTTCAGAAGTTTTGTCAATAATCTATCAGTGATATTCATTAATTACACACCAGCTTTTGTCAATGTTTTCATAATTTATTTCTGTCGAACCACAGCCTCAATTGACAGGTTGTCATATTTCAAGGAAGCAACCATTCGTGAACCTGGGAATTTACAAAAGCATCGCCATTAAAATTTTTATCAAATCATCCAATGGTGTCGGCTGCAGTTTTTCCAACAGAAATCAAAATGTTACTCCCAGACTTTATTGTCTAGGGTCATCCATCTCATTAATCACCTAAAGGTCGAATCAGAAACGCACAAAACAGAGCACCACAAGCAATCGACTTAACTTAAACTGACGCCCGCTCACTAACGGTAACAGCACCAAACAGCATAACTCATAACTACAAAACTGTTACGCACAACAGTTCGATTTCGGTTATTTTTGGTTGCCCCAAGTAAATGTGATTTTAAGAAGTACTATCTTGAATTTTCATGTGTTATTAATCCTATTAAGTTTTCCAGAATCAATGAACAGGCAAATTTAAGGGGACATGGTACGATTTATGCAAAAAGTTTTCATTAAAGGATTTTCAAAAATGTTTTGGTTACCTCCTTTAAGTGTATACTATGCAAAACAGATTTTATGCCCAAAATTTCATAATAAAAACTAGCCATTTAATTTTTTTAGGAATAAACTTAAAATTTGTGAAGTTAATTTAAAAAGGTACTACTCCTATACAAATATTTACGTACACGTAATAAATTTGATTTACTGGTACGTCACACTATGTATAACAAAATTTAGTAGGGAGTTTATGATGACATGATTGGTTTTTGTACAATACTTCTTTTTATGAAAGCTTATTGAAAATTCCTTAAAAATGTATAAATTCTGAGTTAAATTATTTTTTGAAAAAATAAGTATTCATTCAAAAATGCATACCAACTTATGTTACATTTACTATTAGCAAGATGGGGAAAACAAAGTATATTAGGCACACACACACACACAATAAAAAAATCCTTAGCATTTTAAATGAAGACCATTTAGTTATTTTATCTTTCTGAGGTAAGCCAGTTTAAAATTTTGATTTGCCATAGGGATGTCAATAAAAACGAACATAAAAGGTATAATAATTCTACTTTTTTTAAGTTTAGAGTTTACAAATTTTGTGAGGTTATAGAAAAGTATATAAAGAAATTTACATTGTGGGAATCACAATATCCACCTATATGATAAAAATTATACCAGCACCAGGGAATGTACTTGGTCTGCAATGGTAATTACTGAACAGCAGCTTCATTTGAAAGAAAAAGAATGTACTCTACGACTATACAATAGAATTTTTTTTTCAACTTGGATAAAAATAGGTTGAATAAATATGCATGTACTACATTTTCCAACCTAGATTAAAAATTGACGTGTTTTGAAACTGGTTTTCGTTCTAAAAGTTAGTAAAATACTTGTGTGTGGAAAATCTACAAACATTTTTAAATATTTATCTTAAAATGTTCCCCCAAAGGCCGTAAAGAAAATTGAAACATTATGTAATATTGGGAAAAAATAAAACTGCTGAAATAATTCCAATTTTTACTGTATATTGAATTTTGTGTGTGAAAAAAAAAGAAGTTTTATGTAAAGTTTATAGAAATAGTATCATTCTATAAATTGTATAGAATGTCGATGTAATACTTGTTTGAATACCATTAAAATCACTTTCTTGAAATATCCTATTTTTAGATGTACCTGAAAAAAAAATTAATTAATGCATTTAAATTTAATTGAATTGTCAATTAAAATATTAGAGTTATATCTATATCACAAGAAAACATTTATGATATTTTTTTTAAAAATAATAACGATTTTTTGCGATAATTACAGACATTTAATAACTAACCAAATGAGTACACACCAATTCCTTTCTTCTCTACCAAGTAATTTCATTCTAATTATCGACCAATTTATTCTCACAAACATCCATCTCTTAGGAGATAAAAATTCAAGTGATAGAGATAGAGTTTTCTAAAGAGTTAAATAAGTTTGTTTTGAAAAGATGGTGCCTCACAGAAACTCCTGTATTTTAATTAGAACTTTTAAAGTTGATTTCTTAAGACGAAAACACCTGCTGTTAGTTCGATACGTTTTCCTTGGTTTATTTTCTTTACATTTCTCCTATTTAGTTGCTGAACAAAAAATAAGATGTGGCCTACTTTTAGTATTTTTAGAAATTAAGAGGTACGAATAGTCTTTGAATTCCGAATAAAAAAGACAATTTAATTCTCCATTCTGATCAATGTGTTTAACCTTGTTTATTTGCTGCTTAAACAACTGTTACAGAGTCTATGTAAATAGCATATCCAAATATAGAGGTATTTGTGGACGTTCACTAACTGTTCAATTCAAAGAATTTTAATTTAAGTTGATATAGAAAGAAATGCTTACTTGATCCCAATACTGAAATAGCTTGCTTTAATTTTATAAAACAAATTAATTTTTTGCTTACCTTTTAATTTAAATAACTCTAAATTATGCTAGACAAAGTATACTTTAAGCCATTTAAAGTGTACGACTTATTTTCGTAAACTGATATTTTCGCATTCATTTCGTAAATACGAGTAGTGTATAACTAGAGTACCTACTCGTATTTACGAAATGAATGCGAAAAAACCAGTTTACAAAAATAAGTTGTGCACTTTAAATGGCTTAAAGTACACTGTGTCTAGGTTCAGAACTCTTTGTTTTATAATCTAAATAAAGAGTTTAAAATCTTATTAAAATTCATGCAGAAAAACACGCATAAACGCGAGAATTTCTCTCTTACATCAATTATAATTAAATCAAAAACATTTTTAAACATTTTGTATCAATACGATTGAAAAGAAATGAATAGATGAAAAAAGGCAGACCTAATATTTTTATGTTTTAAATATAAATTTTCAAATGTGAGAATTTTCAAAAATAAAAATTATTCGATTTAATAACAGACAAAAGACTTGCAAGAAAAATTTTACTCGACATTGTGAAGTTTTCTACATTAATTTCTTCAAAAATCTGAAATTAGTTCAGACTTAATAGGTTTTATACGTTACTACAATGAGTTAACACTAAGTCTTAAAATTTTGAATCACTTCTGTCTTCATATTTTGTTAAGAAAATAATACTTTTCGGAAAAAAAACTATATCTGAAAATATAAATAAAACTAAAAATATAATAATACGCTGATTTGTGATACGTACATTATCAGTTTTGCTGTCAATTATGAGATTTATTGCGACTTGATTTAGGTTTTCTTTTACTACACCGTTTTTAAATAGTTAACCATAGTAATACATTTGTTAATTCTTTGGACATAATAAGTTAGAAAAATGAATATCATCTAATATGGATTGATATTATCCTCCTATTGATATTCATCAAGTAATTTGAAAAAGTTTTGCAAATTTTGTACTGAATTCATGTATTACTTTATCAAGAACTCTGGGCTCTTTATATTAGTTCTAAGTTTATTAATGTATGTTGCAATAATTATTGTATCATAAAAAATCATAATTTTTAAATAATATTATTTTTAAAATACAATATATATACATATATTTAAATATATAAAATCAATCATCAACAATCAATCAAAATAATCAATTCAAAAAGTGAAATATACGAATCTTATAATACTAAATCCTATTTCAAAATATCAATGGCGAATATAAAAGATAAAATTCCATCGTTTTCAAACAAAATTAAAAAAATTATAAAATAAAATAAACAAAATATCCAAGTATATATATATATATATATATATATATATATATATATATATATATATATATATATATATATATATATATATATATACATATATATATATATATATATATATATATATATATATATATATATATATATATATATATATATATATATATATATATATATATATATATATATATATATATACTGATTTAAGTTTGAGAATCAAGTTAATTATCATAGAAACCTTAAAGTTACAAACATATAAACGTTTAAAAAGTTTTACTTTTATTTTTGAAAAAAAAAATATTCAAAACATTATTTCTGAACTGTCTAACGTTGCAACTTTGAACATCCCGGGCCATTAGAAGAAAATTTCTGAATGTGCACTTTTAGCGTCAAAAAAGCAAGTTCTGACTTAAAATTCATGATACCCATCACTTTTTTGAACAAATAAATTAAAAGCATTTCACATCTTATCTAAATGTTTAATTGAAAAAAAATTAAATATAGCACTTATAGAAATGTTAAAATTTGTATTGTAAATTATACACTGCTAAAAATATTAGGGAGCAAGCAAGAAAGTGAAGAGACTTTGTTGCAAAAGTCATGCACATGCATAAAATTGAGAATATAGGTGTAACAAAATGCCTTACAGAAAAAAAAGCAAAAAAAAAATTCTTTGGAATTGTATAAAGAACACAAAATGAGGCTTCAAGGCAAAATTTGGTTGCACGTAAAACACAAAAAGTATTGCTTGGAAATGATACATGACTTTTAATATGATGTGTGGTTCTCCTGAACTCCTAAGACTTCCACACACATGTTTTGCATTGATGAGATGAAGTTATCGATGAGACTTTGGGGAATTCAGATCCACTCGTACCGAAATGTGATCTCAAGTTCTTCGAGAGTAATAGCAGAATAAAAACGACCCCAAATGCTCAAATAATACCAACCAATGTATTCCAGTAATACTCAATAACGCTTCAAATGCCAAACATGCTCGATCCGATTAAGATAGGGAGAGCATGCTAACTACTCCATGCACTGTATTGTTACATCTCCAATAAGGTTCGCATCAAAAAGAGCCGTATAAGGCAGTGTTCCTCAAACTGTGAGGCGTGCCCCCTAGGGGGGCCTGATAACCGACAAGGGGGGTGCGAGTATATCGAAAAGTCGAAAACAAAAGATTATTTTTAAAACAATTAATTTACTAAAATATAACAAAACAAAATACAATCAGACAAAATAAAATACACATTTGCACTGATATAATACACTTATAAATGCAGCAATACTGAGCAGTGTGTTTCATAATTAATTTAACAATACTAAGCTAAGAACAAGCTTAATAATTGCCAATGACCTTATAGACATGTCATAAAATTATGTACAAAATGTAATACTTAGTTTGATAATTTGTACGGTTTAGAATTAAAGTCATGTTGTACCTTTACGTCAAAGCCCATTATTATTGAATTCAATGCAAATATATTGCATGGAGGTGGGGGAGGGTGCGATCAAAATTACGATTGAAAATTGGAGTGCAAGTATAGAAAGTTTGAGAAGTACTGGTATAAGATCTGGAATTATTCTGAATCAAATTAAGGAAATCTAGAACTGCTGCAGCGTATAGTGCTACATGGGGGCACAGAATTTTGTCTGCATATATTTGATCAGCCACATTACCATTACGAATGATATACAGGTCAGTATGTATGCATATGCTGGTCAAATCAGAATCTCTATACCCGCATCAAACCTACCTATCTGAAATACACTCTTTCCAGAATGAATATAATGCTATTTCGCGAGTGCCCTTTTCTCACCAACTAACTGAATCGGGACTCGTTTATAAACGACACTTGACTCCAATCCCTTTCATCTAATCTCAATATTCAACAGTCCACTTTCTTCAAGCCTTCAGTGTCTTGCCGTCATAGAAATTCACACAGTTGCCTATTTGCATAGTCTTTTTGTATGAAGACTATTTTGGATTGTTTGGTTTAAGACCCTTCGTCCTGAATTCAAAAGAAATTGTATTTGAATCAGTGTTGCATTGACCTTTCTGTCTCTACGAGCTGTTAGTACAATATATTGGTATTTATTTGATAGGATAGTATGTGTACGACCTTGTTCTGGTCAACGTCGAATATGCCCTGTTTCTTGGAATTCTTTCTACAGTCTTCAGTTATACTTCTTGCTTCTCTAACAGCGTCATGTATAGTTCTTTCGGTTTTCACGGATCCCAGTCTCCGGATAATACTTCAAGTCAAAAAATCCGATAGACTACGTTATCGTGACATTTCCCAATCACCTTTTCTCAAAACAGCAGCCGAGAAGTTGAATTTCACCACTCAGACAAAGAAAAGCAATAGTCTCTACAAAATCGCGATTTCTATAGATTTCTATAGAGAATTATAACCTTTTTCTGGTTTTTGAAGTCTTGAACGTTGATTTGTGTGTGAAGTTTTCTTCTTTAGTTTTCGCTACACTTTAGACTATGTACGTTTTATCTTATGTTAGTTATCAGAAGAAGTATTTGCGCAATTTCCTTAAGTCTATATGCTCCCTAATATTTTGAGTAGTGTATAATATATGAAGGAACATTTTCAATTTTCAATTAATAGAAAATGAAACTCTGTTCCTCAGAAGAGTTTTTTCACTCTGTAACAATTCAATTTTTTTGTTTTCTCTTTTAAATACACTAAATTGCTCAAAGTAATATTGACTTTGTTTCTAATGCGTAGGAATATTTTCTTAAACAGTTTATTCATTTAACATGATGCAAGCTTCTCATTTTTAAAATTATTGATGTAACTCTTTTTAAAATATTGTTAATTTAATTTAAACGGCCTTTATAATGTTTAAATATGTTATTTTGTTAAAAAAGTGCTCGAACGTGTTTACAATTAAACAGTATATAAGTATGTATATTTGTATAGATATTAATTTTGTTTTAATAATTTTCACCACTATGTATAAAAGAAACGGGGCTCTTTACATCGCTGTACTGAGACAAATTCCCTGCATTGCATGTATTCGAAAATAAAAGAAATAATTTTCTATAAATATTAATTAATTCTACGTACTATATTACGGCCCTCTTTATGAATTGGTATTCCTAACATCTGTTCCTCTTAAAGGATAGCTAAACTTTCTGAAGTGTTCTCGAAGGACACGATGACAAAGAAAGGCTTCGTGCTGATCCTTCTAATATGCGAATAATTAGCCAACTCTGGTACTCAGAGTAATTCAGAAACCATGTATTAGGATTTATTCCTCTATAGGATTCGTCTCAATCCGGTTATTGTTCTGAACAATTTTTCCCTGCCTGGAGGTTTCATAGAGCTTCAATTTTCTTAAAGTAACTGAAGCTGAGCCTTATATGCGATTTATTCAACATAAAACTTCAATCCATTCTAGAAACATATTTACTTTATTATTCATGCGACTAACTGCTTCTGAATTTCTCTTTTAGTATTAGTAGGGATTTCATATTTGTGTGATGTTCCTAATCATTACCCAAAATATTTTGGCTTAAATATGTATTTCTTACTTATGAAGGACTAATCAGTTAACAATTTAAAATTTAAAACCTTATAATTTAAACATAGCATATAATCTTTTTTTTATTCCAAATAATACTGCATAAAGTTCACTGATGTACAATTAATTCTAATAGGCATAATTCTGTTATTTCACATTCGTCCTTACTTAAACAACTATTACATCTAGTATTAGTTTTCGTATTATAATTATTTGGATAAACCAATTATTATTACATCTCTTCTTGAACTTTGTTTCATTTTCCATTAGGCAGTTATACTCTTCAGATACAAAAAAAATTTAAATAATCGTTAAGAACATTTAAGAAACCACAATCTTTATAGTGGAAACAATGCTTCGTTTTTTTTATTTCTTTGGCTTAACCCCCTGCCTTCATCAAGTATCGATTATCTCCTAAATGAAGATTAAATATCCTTAATTGACTTTCTTGAAAGTATAAGGTGGTTAATTTCTCTTGAAGTTTAAGAGGACTTTGATATGATGTTTTTGGACAAAGAATCTACTTTTTTTGAACACGCATTAGACATTTTTGGAGCCGAATACAAGGATGGTTGCAACACATGTAAATACTTTCTATCAAGTTTTTATTCGTAAATTTTCTTTGATAAAAGTTTAATAATATGTCATATAAGATTATTTTATTTAAGAATATAAAAAATATTACACATCTGGAAGAGAACGTTTTATAATCCTCACTTTCCTGTAAAATCGTTTTAATTAGAGACTAGTATGATTATATAACTTATAATTATATTCTGATTTATATTTAAATATTATAATATATCAATGATGCAAAGTTACAATAAACCACAAAAATATATTGACTTTAAAAGAACAAGTCACCAAAATTAGAATATTGCAAAAAACTAGCTTTCTTTCAACCGTGATTTGTAATAGAGGTGAGAGTGACCTGGTGACAAAATACTTATCTAAGAGGTTTAATAAGAACAAAATTAAATATAATATTGCAGTTAACATTTTAATGTGTAACTAATTTATATATATAAACAAGATATTTTTACAATAACACCTCTGTAGTAATGTGAGATTCATAAATTTAAATGGTAAAAATAATTACATTTTCCTTTGTATTTATTTGAGGTATAAGCAAGCTGGAATATAGATTGGTTATAATTGTTTTATTTAAATTCTCTTTAAATTGATCCTAGAATCTCTCGAAAGATCATCAAAGCCAAAAGAAAGAAAACTTTTGAACAATAAGTGCTTATTATACAGAAGACAAACGCTCAATAATTCTATCCTGTTTACAGACTGCACTTCTAAAAGGTTTTACTCTAAAATATTCCAAAATAATTCTGTTTATGAAAAAATTCCCTATAACCATAAAATTGTGAAATTAAAAATGTATGTTGTCTCAATTTCTTAAGTAATAACAATATGAAATATAAGCTATTAATAAACTTTAATATGAAACATAATTATGCGCTTTTAAAAAAATTCCAAAGAAATCTCAACTCATACACTGATGAAAAAATTATCAAGCAGATGAATAGTATTGGAAGAAATATTAAATTAGTATCAAATGATTTTTTCTCAGAAAAAATGAGTTTTTCTTTTTTTTTTGCAATCGACATTAATAAAAGATCGTTGAATAAAAAATATCAAAAATGATTTGAAAAAAATAACTCACCATTTGAATGGCATTGTATTATGATAGATGAATATAAGCATACACACACACAATTAATACTTCCTCCGTATCAACTGATATAAAAGATATAGATGACTAATATTATACCAATGAAGAAAAGAAAATATATATATATATATATATATATATATATATATATATATATATATATATACCTCATATAAGGAAACAAACTAGGCGAAAAAATTTGTACTAAGTAGAGGAAGTATATTAAAGCCATTTTTCTTATTATATATATATATATACATACATACATATATATATATATATATATATATATATATATATATATATATATATATATATATATATATATATATATATATATATATATATATATGTATATATATATATAACAAGAAAAATGGCTTTAATATACTTCCTCCACTTAGTATTCAAGCAAAAGAGAAATGAGAAATTTTTAATCGAATCTCTGCTTTTTATAAAAAAGTAGATTTACGTATTCTGGATATTCAATTCTCACATATTTTCCTAACTCCTAAATTTCATAAAAATCCTGTTAATTATATTACACATCCGGGCAAGAAGTTACAAAATATTATTCAATCTACATTAGAAAAAATTGATAATGCTATTATAGTTAAGAATAGTATGGACATTATTAAGTATATGCATGGTAAAAAAATTATTTATATTTATACCAATGATTTTGATACTCCATTGATTCAGAATACATGTTTAAAATTCTTAAAATAGCATATAGAAAATATTTTTTTGAATTAGATAATAAAATATGATAAATATACTTCTACTATTGGATTAGTATTAAAAGAAATTTATTTTTTCCATAATAACGCTCATTATCAGCAAATCAAAGGATTACCACAAGGTGGACCAGCTAGCAACTGCTTAGAAAATATTTACTTGCATTTTTATGAAAATGAAAGTATTAGTTATGATTCTTCATAATTTTTAGATACATAGATGAGTTCATTCTTTTTAGTAATATAGTTGACTCTGTTCCTAGCTTTAAATATTATCCCCATAATTTAAAATTATTAAAAACTAATTATAATAATGAGTCAGCTAACTTTTTGAACCTTCAATTAAACATTAAGAATAATTTGCTTACAAGTAATATTTTGATAAAAGAGACTCATTTGATTTTAACGTTATAAAAATGCCTTTCTGGGGTAGTAACATACACTCATCAATATTTAGAAAGTTTAACTTATATTTTATAAAAAGAAACAATTATCTAGTTACTGATAAAATTTTAATACATAATAGTTTTGTGAAATTTTGCAATAATTGTTTAGAAAACAATTATCCTAGTAAATTTATTTTTAAATATATTTCTATTTCTAATTAAATCGAGATTTTTTTAGTTCGAAATTTTAATTAATATTTATTTTCTCTCTCTATTTAGTTTATTTTTTTTAAAAAAATATTTTAAAATATTTTGTTCGTTTAATTTAATTGCAATATAACTTTCTAGTATATATCATCTAAGTAAATTTACTTTAATATATTTATATTTGATACTATCTATTCTGAACTTTGTTCTTTGTTTTATTTAAAACTTCTTATGTTTATTTTACTTAATTATTTATCTTTGTGGTTAATATTATTGCAAAATAACTATCCAGATGGCGCCACAGTTTTTTCCTTTCTACACTGGCGTTTCAATCTTTTTCGCCATTACTCGTAGGATCTCATTGCTGTAGGAGGTATTTTTGAGTTCAGAATTTTTGTTTTACAAGTTTTTCCTAATATTTTCTATTTAAAAAATAATTAATTCCTCTCCTTGATAGATGAATTATTGTTCATTATTCATTATTGTTTTCTTTCTTCAATTTCGTTTTACGATTTTATTAGGTTCTACAACCACGTGTTGTATTAGGCTTAACTTTTCAGCTTGTTTTTTTTAATTATGTCGAAAATTTCTGCTTTACGGGGAAGGTTGGATCCATAAAGCATTACTAACCCTAATTCACTGGCCTGATTCAGCGACAGCTTTAGAAATCATAATAGGTCTCCAGTTTAGTCCAATGACTTTTTGTATCTACATTTGTTGTGTTTGCTGAATTTAAATTTCTTACTTCTTTAGCACTCTGGTTTCTAGTTATTCTTCCCTTTTATTTTAATATACTATATATATATATATATATATATATATATATATACATACATATACATATATATATATATATATATATATATATATATATATATATATATATATATATATATATATATATATATATATATATATATATATATATATATATATATATATATATATATATATATATATATATATATATATATATATATTACACAACTGTGGAGGCTTCTTCCTTGAAGATATGAAAATACGTTCGTTAAAATTATGACACACCTTATGGTGCTACCAACGTTAATCAAAATCATTTTTCAAACTAGAAAAACATATGAAATAAAACTGAAATTAGATAAATCTCATTTTAAAGTAAATAATAGTGTGCCACATTCAAATAGTGAAGTAGGAATGAATTTTGTTGCGGCAATTATAAGAAAATATTATTATATTAAGTATTATATTTTATATAAGCAATATATGTTTCATGTATTACAATAAAAATTAAAGATTGCATTTGTCCATATTTTTTTTTATTTTTAAGACCCCTGATCCAAATGTGATAGTGAGGCTGTAAACTTGAAAAGAAGACTCTGGTTGTGTGAGATTGAAGTGCATGCCTTTCAGTCCGAATCGTAACTTTATAATGACATGAAATACCATTCTGATGGAGTACATATCAGTTCCCTCAAAATTTGGAAAAGTAATAATGAAATAAGATGACATTATATGCTTTAAAATACACATAAGAAATAAAAAAAATGTTTATTTAAGCAAAATATGTAAGGAAGTGGAAAAATTATCTAGAAATATTCTATTAGATAAACTATACAATAAGTAAGAAAAAAAGTTTTTTTTAATCAAACCTAGTTTCACTTGTTACTGAAGGAAGTCTAAGAAAATATTTGGTTAGTTATGTTATTCTTAGGATTCCAGATGAAATAGCATTGTTAGTAGGTATGCAGAATTGCATGTAGTAAAGATTAAAGATAGGCGTTTAAAGACTCAGTTAACGCAACGTTATGGAGGAATTTCGGAGTGATATTACCAAAAGGCTCTTAGATTTTCTTTGTTTTACTTGATTAGGAAGCCCAGAAGACATTGAGCCTCCCAATATATTCTGGTAAATTGCGTTTACTACATATGCTTTTATGGGAAGCGTTGTATGCTTGCTATTAGTTCGGTGGCGGCCACTATAATTCAAGAACTTTTTTCAACTTACTGAGTTTTCTTAACACGTCCACCAAAGAAGTTGCCACCATAATATTGAATTAAATAAGCTTTTAATAATAATTAATTTTTTTAACCAAATTAAGAAAGAAAACATATTTTTGAACAATTTTTGTATTCGTCGTTTAAACGAGTTGAAACATAGTGCTTAGGCCTATTTAAATTTTGATCAAAAGAATTTAAAATTTTATATCATACCTTTTTTTTTTTTTTTAAATCTTATTTTTTATGAAGTCATTTGGGAACGGTATATATATGTATTTTTTTAACATTAGACAACTTAAATTATTTCAACATTCTTTGATACAATTCAGAAATGTTTATTTGTTTATTTCTATTTTTTATTTACTTGTTTAAACCTCTGTTGTCATATTAATATTGAATTAGGTAATTATATCTAAAAATTTAGATGCTGTTTTCTAAAAAGTCAAGATCATTTTACTTTCTGAGATATAAGGCTTTAATTCATCTCAGGGGAATTTTTATACAATTTATAAGCTCTTTCTGCACAATAAATTTAATTTTACGTAGTAACTATCAAATCATTTAAAAAAAAAACTCTTGATAGATATAGCATTTAATAAACCGATAAATAGACACATATAAATTGTCTCGTAAGTGTAATTTTGTAGACAATATGTGAAGACCCCTTGGGTCTCACCCTGGACACCAAGATTAATTTGAGGCAAAGAATCACTAAGAGCCATTTTGTATAATAATAACTGGTATTTATTATATCAATTATCAAAAAAAAACTCTAATAACATATAATATTACTATGTAGCGCCAAATAAAAGGGATTTACTTTTTATATTAAATTAAATTACGAATTATGAAATTAATTAATAATTATGCTCAAGTTCAAGTAAGGTTTACCGAAATAGGAGGTCAGAGAAATACGCGTACTCGAATTATTAGCTTTCATTAACTTTAACTAATTTTAAAAAAAACTAACGCTTATTTTAAGCGTACATAAATTATATTTACCGCTGGTATATCAGCTTTCAAGTTCTTCCGTAGAATCGCAGCAATAAGTCTTCACTAACGTAATCTCCTGGAATCCTTTAAAATTTGAGGATACTGTTGCTGGCTCAATAGCCTTCCTGCTGCTAGCTTACAACACTCGACTTAAATACCCTATCTACTTTGCATATCCCGTTCACCTTTTGGAGTTGATTGGAAATATACGCGAATTTATAATCCCCAAAAGACAACAAAGAATATTAATGGAAAGGTTCCGTACAGATTCGTCACAAATATTTGTAATATTTGTCGATAATTTACAAGCACTACTCAGAGAAGAATCAAGATTTCTAAAAATAAATTGTATGTATAACATTTAAAAACGTGATAAATCTTATGTGTCATGTTTTTGCAGCTCACGCTAATTTAGTGGACATGTCGAGGTCAAGATTCACTGGTATATTCACATTCCCTAACACCGATGAACTGGGACTTTTTAAGCTACATTGACTGTTGTTCACGTTTATGAACTGCAATTTAAGTCAGACTCCATGCCCAGGTGGATAAGGATGTTTTGTACTAGCCCTGGTGGCTGCTCTGAGTTATAACTTTACGTGACTTATGCTTCTAAATTTCCGAAATATTTAATCATGAAAATTTGTCATTTTATGTGTTGCATTATTTTCATATAACTTTAATGGCCAATGATTCATACATGAGGCAAAACAATTTTCTCTTACACTTTACATATTTTAATTTGAAATCGGCGTACAAGCACACATATTTTTAGAAAAAAAAATCTGATATTTTTGAATATGTATTGTTAAGTCCAAACCACAATTTTAGCTTCCTTAAAAAAGCAATATAATTTATAGAACATTTCATTCGCTTTAAGGTATCCGACTGCATTCGGAACCGTGAGTTTAAAAAAAGCGCATGAATGGATAATTTTCATGATGTTTAGTGTCACTTAGATTAGAATATATGCATAAAAATGTTGTACGGACATTTTGATAAAACTTTTATTTAAATATAATATTTCGGCAATAAATTAAGTTAGAATAATCTTTTTTCCAAATGTTCTCCTTTTGTGAAAAATGCTTCTTTTATAATAATATTTTGCCTGTATATAGCTCAGACGTCTCTACGGATGCTCAACTAGAATTTTTGAAATATATAACTTAGAAGTGGGTTTATTCATATTTTACGACAACAGAGGGGAGCAATTTTAAGAAAAAAACGCCAATAATTATTTCATTTGGTAGTAATTCTGAAAATAATATGAATTTTTCAAACAAATCTAGTTGAGCCTCTGTACAGATGTCTGAGCTATATACAGGCAAAATATTATTATAATAAAACCATTTTTTACAAAAGGAGATCATTTGGAAAAAAGATTATTCTAAGTTTATTTTATGCCAAAATATTATACTTAAATAAATGTTTTTTGTCAATATCATCTTAAAACAATTTTATGTATGTATTCTAATCTGAGTGACACTAAATATCATGAAAATTATCCATTTATATGCTTTTTTTAAAATCCCGGTTCCGAACGTATAGTCTGGACCATAATACTTCACTTTGTCAATCTTATAGCATAGAAAAAAATGAAAAGTCAAATATTGTTTTAAATATTTATACATAAATCAATATTTAAATTAATGAAACAAATAAATCGTAAGGCGAAAATAGTATTAATCCATCTTATCCAATTATATGTTCTTAATTGTATTTTATCTCATATTTATATTTATTATATACATTTTAAAAGAAATCACATAACTATGGGATTTATTTATTTTTTTATTTAAAGTAATAGTACTTTAGAATATATGAATAAATTACGAATTCTACTTACTATATTTCTCTCTCTCCCTCTTTCGTATTGTTTCATATTTCCCCACATACTTCTTTTCTGTTACACATAGTTACAATTGTTTCCCCTTAGAAATGTGCTATTCTTAGGTAAGCATAGAAATTACAGCTGTTAGGTGATCTTTCCTGTTTTTCTTGGGATGTACTACCTTTAATCAGAATGAGTGATTCGTCCCCGGGGAATCCTGACGGTATTTCTTTATTTTGCACCCTCCTAATTTTCAACGAACTTACGTTGTTCTTCCTTTACACAATTTATATCAAACTAGAGATATACATTACAACAATTATTTACTTGATAAACTTAATTACCGATAAAATATGTTTATTCTGCTGATGGTCCAAATATGTGTCTTGCCTCAAATAACCAAACTAACCAGCATCATGACGTATAACAAATATGTGGACATGCAAAGAAAACGCGTACGAGATAAAGCTTATATTCCTGTTAATTAAGAGATTTTTAATTCAACCAAGTTTATTTTTTTAAATGTGTTCAGAATTTTTAATATTTATATAAATTGTTGTGATCAAATTTCAGTAGTGCATTGTATTTGAAATAAGTAGAATGTGATGATCCTTAGAATCACAATATTTGAAAGTGCATAAAGGTATGATGAACAGAAATGTTTGTTAGAAACTTTTATTTATGAAATTTAATCTTTCAAAATTTGGTTTCATGAAACTTAACGTCAATTATTATGAAGACAATTTTAAAAGTAGTTGTTTTTGTTTCATTTCAATAGCTTTTTTATAAAATATAATGATGCCTCAGCAAATTATAAAATGAAACTTTCTTTTGAGTTTATTTTCGTTGTGTAATATTGTAATGCTTCTGTTTTTCAATAAAAGGAACGATTTATTCTACAATAGTCGCAATAATTTATTTAGATGGATATAACGTAAATATTACTGATTAAGTTAAATTTAAAAATTTGTTTTAGAATATCCTGGTTTTCTAGGGATTGCACTCGTAATTATGCTACAAATTTAAATCTGCGACTCTAATCAGATTTTATTCCAATACCTGCCCCGACTCCCATAATGATTACAGGAGTTTACAATATATGTTCTTTAGGAGATGAGAATTGCAATTATATATTTTACAAAGAAATATATGCAATAAATTTGTCTCGGCTACATTAATCCGATTTTATTGCCAGTGGTAGCTTCAGTGTTTATAATGTCAAAATCTGCTACATTCCACTTCTGTAAAGATAACTTGTGTTTTTGTAGAGGATATAAGGATGGTCTTTAAAATGCTTTACACACGGGAACAAAAGCACTACATCAGTATGTCTCACTTCCTTTCTTTTTCTGTATATATATATAATTTAATTAAAAATTGTTTTCAAAAACCCAGATTAAAATTATTTTTTCTGTGGTTTTTACAACATTTAATACAGTTTTTTTGTATGCCATTATTAATTAGATAGCAAAATTATCTGTATAAATGTGTAGAACCCCCCTCAATTTCTCTAAATTAAATTGAGATCGCATATACTAGATCCCAGTCCATTAGTGTCTCTTAAAATTTTACCATACAGCTTATCCTTTTCATGATTGGTTATTATTTTCGTTCGCTTCCTCTCGAAGGATTAGCTCTCATAAATATTTGAGAACGAATGGTACTTGATTTTTCAGTTAGAGAAATCATTGAAAATATTTAGTCATTTGGCTCCCTTTGACATCGTTCGAGGTGCATCTGCATACTATTGCTCATTTGTTGTTAGCTTCCTATTATTTGATCATGATCATTTCGCCATGTTAAAGTAAACATCTTTATTGATCGATGATGTCAGGCTTTATTTGTAGATTTTCATTGATGTCCTTTTGCATATTCGTGGGATTTTTATTTTCAGTGTATTTTCAAATCCTTTGCATTTTAATGTTACAATTAATTTTATACTTATTTTATAGTTCCTCCTTCCTCTTTATATAGACGAATACTTGGTTGTGAGATTTTTTCTGATATTTGTTCACTTTTTCTGGGTTTATAACAATGTTATTTAGTTAAACATGTTTATGTTAATGTAAACATTTAAGGTCATTGGATTTTATTCGAAACATTATCCTTCGACTGGAAAATTAAATCAAATAAGTTTCAACCATTTTATATTTCCTATATAAAATAAGAGTTTCTGAAACTGTGTGGAGCACTCCTGGCTAGAGAGTCATAACTGTACGTGGGGAGGACAAAAACATCGAAAAGTCGCAAATAAAAGATTTAAAATAATTATGAATTTACTGAAAGGAAGCAAAACAAAATGCATTAACGCATAATACAAAATAAAATACGAATTCACACTGATATAATACACTTATAAATTTATCAGTACTACACAAAGTATTTGATAATTAATTTATCAATACTCATTTATAAACAAGTGTAGTACTTAATGTGAGGCCCATGAGCTTGTTATATACAAAGTTATAAACAAAATTTAATAATTAGCATGGTAAATTGTACGGTTTATGATTAAAGTTGTAGTGTAGACTTAGCGTCAAAGTACATTATTATTGCATTCAATTTATTGTTAATGCAAGATGGAGGGGACGGTGATTAAAGTTATGACAGAAATTGAGTAGCAAATATTGAAATATGAGACTGTTTTCTGTGTATGTAACAAAATTTTTAATGAACTGTGAATAGTGGTCTGCATAGCATATACATATTCTATTACATGAAATACCAAAACATTACTTAATTTTTTAATTTAATATGCGATTTTATTCAACAATGATTCATGGTACTTACAATTTATCAAAAGACCAAATTCACAAAAAATATAAATAATGTTATAAGAAAATTGAAATCTCAAAAAACTAAAACTGGGGAATATTAGACTTTACAGCTGTAATTGATTTAACCCTTTTTCTGCTGACGGTAATTATTAGTACCACTCACTTTAAAATAACATAGAATAACCAATTTTACGAATAATCTGACAATGCTTAGCAGGAATATTTTTTGAAATCCACTCTTCCAAGATATATGGCAGCACGTGTTCTATGATGAGTATTTTAGCGGGGAAGGCGAATAGTTTTATAGCAGAAATTGCGTTATCAGCAGATTGCAAATATTATCATTTTTGTCAGAAAAAATAGTTAACGTCAAAATTTAATTGCCTTAATTTTTGTATGTTAATGAGAATATAAGAAAACGATTTGACTTTTTTAATTTAAGTAAACAGTGTATATAATTAACTTTACAGTGGTATATATTTAATCAATTAATTAGCTCTAACGGATTAAATTTCCCAAAGTTGAGTATTCTGTTTATGTATATCCCTTATATTTCAATGTAGTGATAAAAGAAATACATGAAAAAACTGCAGTAAATCATAATGCGGTAGATAAAAGGTTAACGCGTTCTTTAAAGTACTACAAAGCATATTATTTAAAGATTAGTGTTTCATTAAAAATGCAATGCATATGTGTTCCTCATTGCATTAACTTCTAAGATTTGTTCGTTAAAAAAATATTCTTATTATTTTTAATAAATGTTTTGCTATTTTTTAAACTTTTTAATAATCTTTTTTAATAGATATACATATAAACAAATAATATACATATTTTTTTATTTGAAACTATTAATATGCATGAGCAGATTAAAAAATACTGAAAGGGGACAAGTTTAGTTGGAATATGTAAATTTTTCTACCAGATTCAGGAATGTTCTATGAATAACAAGCAGTTTAATTACTGCTGCATATTTTAAATTTATACTTTGTTTCTCAGTTTTCTCATTCTTTGGCATGAAAAAATATTTCCCTGAACAAGAAGTACCACAGAGTGTAATTTTTGTTTGGAATGTAAATAGGTCATGAATAATTGATAAAGATTCACTGCTGTTCTTTGGACACTGCACGTATTCAAATAAGTTGTGGTGTTTTCCTTGAACTTTCTGTAACAAGCTTTTAAAGTAGAGCTTAAAGTTAAAATGAAAATTCCTCCAGTGTCTGTCTCTGTTAGGAGATTCTTAATTTAAAGCTATATTTTAATCATCTGGTTTAAGTTCCTAATATTAATATCAAAACACTGCAGTATATATTTAAAGGGTATATTAAAATAATTAAATTTTATGCTAACTTTCAAGATTAGCATGATTTAACAGGAAGTATATATTTGGATTTATGCGATTGCCGTAATACCTCAAAAGTATTGTGAAACCAAATTTTTTTGTAAAATAGTTTAATAAAATAATCCGATTTTTTTGCGATTCATTCATTTTCCTTAAAAGAATCGAGATAATGTTAAATTCCGTCAAGAAAGCATTTATTTATTGTCATTTCAAGTTTGATGATTTTATTGACCATTCGAACAAGAGATATCTAATGAGCCCTGGAACGTCTCAACCTAAATCTGTTTTTATCACAAAGGGTGCTTCACAGATTAAATACGTAGTACCTTGGAATTCATCTATGAGCAGGAGTTGCTGACATTTTTAAGACGTTTTCCCCTTATACGAGATAATAAGTTCTGCAAACTGCTAACCCTCACAAAGAGAGTGGATGTTGAAAATCGCATGGTCAGTCATCAGTAGTTACGGTAAAAAACAACCAGTTAATTGCAAAATAATATTCACGATTCTTCCAAAATTTGCTCTAATCCCTTCCTGTATATCATATTGAACTTAGAATATCAAATTATGATAAATAAAATATATAATTCAGTGATTTACATTTACTATATATGGTATACATTTTTTCTGTACTTATTAATGTTGTATTTTCATCAATAAATAAATCTATTACAATATATGACAGTCACATAAAAATATTTTAGACTATTTTATCTGTAAATCTCAAAATAATAACATATAAATTTTGATGAAAATTAATGTTTGGTAAGTGTTTATGGCTCTACGTGGAACTGTTGCAACATGTTGAAAGAGGCTCTGATGCTCCAATACTGACCAATATCAATATATTAGAATATGTTGGCAGTGGCTTTCACATGTTTCACCATTTAAACATATCCATTGATCAGACAAGATCGAGTATTTCCTCATTATTGTTATTTGGTTGGATCCATGTGCATGATGAAGTGAAACTTAGTCATGATTTCCAACGAGTCACGTTTCCATTTCAATAATTCAATGATCTCTTACAAATTTGCTGTGGATTTGTTAACAAGTACAATCTGCCTGCAACTGTTTAACTTTAGAGGGAGTGAAAACGCAATGTACGGATCAACAGGAGAGGTGTTCTAGCTTACAGTACCTGTTCATGATAAGGTCTCAGTATGATGGTCTATAGTACGGTTTTAATATGATGGTATTGGGATTATGTGATGAAGGTGATTGCGTAAAAATTCCTGAAGTTCATGATACATAGCAGTTATCAGCAAGAAAAAAACACACATCGACTAACAAATGTTTGTAATTTGCACGTATTCTTTTGTTATTGGTAACCCAAGATCATCCTCCTTTCCAACTCATTTACATCGTTATTCTTTACCACTCATGGGAGCAATCATTGCGGTTCTCGGAGGGCAAACTTTGACAAATGTTTGAAAGCACAAATAGTCATCCATCCTTCAGTATAGACACTGATTGTTATTGTATATATTATCATCATACACACATATGTATAACACAGAGAGAGATTCTAGGACGTATCACAGCTTTTTTAGTGTAAAGGAAAATTACTCATTTAAACTCTATTTTTAAACGTTAGGCATACAATAATATTTACATTTAAAAATGATAAGAAAGTTTAAGATGTTGCAACTGACTTTTAAACTAAAAATTAGTTGAAGTCATTTTTATTTCAGATATCTAAGTCAATTTTTTTTCAACTTAGAAATAATTTTTTTAAAATATACCATTTACCTGTACTTATATAATTATAATTAAAAAAATAATTAAAAATAAAAATAAAAAGGCCAAATTCTACAGAAATACCATCGGCATTATTTTTACTTCATAAGTACTTTTTTTTAAAACAAAATTGAAACTTATTATAAAGTATTAAATTAATTTTTTATAATATCATAAAAAGTTCACATACTATATGTTTTTAGTCTTAATATATAAGTATTATACACTATAAAGTATGTCGCTATTACAGTCCAACATGTACGTGACAAATAAATCTATTTGCTTCCTCTGAAGTTTCTTCACCAGTAGAGTTGATTCCTCTAGGTGAATGGTAGCAATCCATAAAGTCAAGAAGCGAACACAGTATAACACTGCTAAGACCTCTAAGCCTTTCTGGAACAGCTAATATCGGAATTCTTGCTCTCCTTCTCGTTCCTACTTCCTTAGTAATTTGGAACTGTCTTGATTGAGAGGAACTCATCCGATAAGATAAGCACCCGATCCAAGATGCAGGAAGCATCATCTCCAAGTAAAGCAGAATGATTATTGATAAATTTTGCCATGGGAATAGAACTTGATACTTTGAATTCCCAACCGTTTCTCAAAGGAATGTTTAAATATGATATCATATCCAATGAGTTTCGGTATTGAATAATACGTCTAAGATTACACGTAATTAAAATCATAAAACTGACAAAATTATTTAAGACGTATTAAACGTTGGAAATAAAATTCTACAATGTATTAGGATCTCTTACTAAGTTAAAAAAATAGCTTTATTCATTATTATAAAAACTTATCGTCAAGTTTAAACATTATCTAACGTTACAATTATAGATGCCTCTGTATTTTGCTTATTTCCAAACTATTCACATTTCGTCCCTTTCACTAAAGTCCAATAAACTGTTCCACTAAAACTTCATTTTATGTTAGATAGTTCCGTTCTTTTTAAAACAACAATATGCTTATAATACTATTCATCCATAAATCATTGCACATGACAATTTCAGTTTGAAGAGATTGGGACACTAATACATTGTAATATCGATTTATGTGAAGCGTTTGTATTTTTATTGAAATATAATAGAATCTTGCCTTCTGAGAAAATATTATAACTTGTCTTTTTCATGAAGCAAGGACGGTTTTCAAATATCAAAATGATATATTTATAAAAAGGAATGAATTACATTTTTTATTTAGAAAATAAGATTGTTATAAAACAGTTTGCAATGTTTTGAACCATATATATTGCTAGTCCGTAAAATAGGCAAATAAACTATAATATAAAATAGGATTTTTCCATTATCCTTAAATATTTGAATATTTCCATTCGAGTTTTAATAATTAAGTTCAAATATATTTTCTGGAATCGATATCCTCTTTCTTTAATGTAATTTAGAGAAAATGTTTTTAAAAAATAAATAAATTTTTTGGCTTAATTTTGTAATAATGCCAAATAATTTATGATCTATTTTTAAGTACAAAGAAAAAAATATTTTTTTAAAAAACTAGATTTATATATATATATAGCTACGTATTTAAATGTGATAAATTCCATTTAGCACTTTTTAAAAATGACTATTTATCAAAGAAAATATTGTTATATCTATTTACGTATAATATTGGATTATTTGCCAAAATTTTTATGCATTGAGATTGCAGTTCAAAAATGTAATGTATTCTAAATATGATATTTTAGTATATATTACGTCAAAATACATGATTAAACTTCAGCATATATTAAACATAAAATTTTGAAGCAATGAGATACATCAAAAGTTACTGATGAAAGTTAAATCAATCAAATAAACTAATTTCAAAATGAAAAAAAATACTGAATATGAGTATAAAAATTACAAAAACGTGGTCCACTCTGAACAAAGTGTTTTTGAACGAATTTTAACTTTTTAAGCATTCTTATGTGTCACATTACTATATTACTATTAATTTTCAAAATTGTTTGAATTATAAGATAAAATTAATTTTTGTCCAAACATAAAAACACGTACCTTAGCCACTTATCAAACCTTAAAAATTCATGTTATATGTATTTAAATGATTGTAATTTTTATATTGATGTAATGATTTAAAAGAATTGGTCAAAACAATTATGTGTATAATTTTTGTACTCTTAAAATATATACAATAACATTCATCTGATTATCTTCAGAAATTTTCAAGAATCCCTGTCCTATTTCAAAATACCTCCGGAGGAAAAAAAAGCATTTTGCGTAAAGCGTTTATTAAATTTGGTAAATGGCATATATTCTTTCTACAGCAATTGCAACTTTCATACTAGTGGCCGATAAATAAAAAACTTGGTAGTGTACCTTACTATACCTAATATAGTTTGTCGTATTTAAATAAGCTTGTTTTGTCCTATTAATTGATGCGGAATTAACAAATGCTGCTCTAATAAAATTGAAAAACTTTCGTTTTAAAGAGGAATTTTATTTCTATAAAATAATTTTATTGGATTTACATTTAAAACAACGCTAGGTGTTGAAATACAGGATTTTAGTAATAAAAACTACCGATGTTTCTAAATTGTATTTTACTTTTTTGTATATTTACTGTATTTATTGTATCTGGATTATTAATTTTTTTATACAAGGTATAAAATACATGTTTCAAACAGGATTTTCTAGTGATCTTTAAATCAGTTTTAAACGCAAATTTCTTCGGGAAATCATTTTACACTACTGTATTTCCCCTATGGCATTGAACTACTTAAATTTTCTTCATACGGGTTCCGTAAAAGAAAAGTGTCTGTGGATTAGCCGTGGGGTGTTAGAAATCTATGTTTGTTTTAGACAGTTAAAACGATGAATTATTGCTATTCTGAAGTTAATTGCGTGACGCCCCATACTTACAAAATTAATTCTTTTTTAAATTCTTGCATTTAAAAAACTATGGTTTCATATTTGGTTGTAAGGGTTGAATTGTAATGAGGAAAATGCAGTATATAATATTATAGACTGCCTATATATGAGAGATTAGTTCTATTTATGTGATTTTTATGACGGTATGAATTACATTTCTCTGCATTTCTGCGTGTAGAGTTCGTTGTTCATATAAGTCTTAACAATTAAATTTACAAAAATAAGTGTTGTTATAATAAAATTTTTTTTAAAAAAATATGTAGCGAATATTTTTATATAACTTCTGTATTTCATGCAATTTTAATGAAACAATTGTTAATACAATGCAATATTTAATCACTTTCTTTTTTCAATAAGTCTCAATATTTTTTCTATTTTAATATAATTGAATGTTTTTTTTACAATCACGGCTGAAGTAAGTATAAATCTAATTATTCCATCCATTTGATACTACTAATAAAGTTTTTACTGGATTATTATAGTATGCAATGTTTACTGGATTATTATAGTATGCACTACACATAACTCAAATGTAAATAAGCAATATATATATATATATATATATATATATATATATATATATATATATATATATATATATATATATATATATATATATATATATATATATATATATATATATATATCTTAACAACTTATGTGACAATCATTCAATTAAAAATATTTCTTAATAGTAAATTATTTTAAATATTCTCTTATGTGAGAAATATATTTGCTACAAGAAAAAAAATTATTAAAAATATTTCATATTACGTAATCTTAACAAGGAAATTCTACAATTTTCTCACTATTAACCATTTAAACGCTTGAAGTTTTAGTCCCAAACTGTCAGAAATATTCTGAAGAATTCTCTCCAGCTCGAAAAATGTTGTTGAGCTTTGGAATTATCTAGCAAGAGAGGATCTCTGGCTTCCAGCCATTTGTCTAAATCCAGATATGTACATCAGGTGGTTTGAACAGACACTGATGATCACAACTTTTCGGGAAAATACGGAAACTGTTATTAGAGGTAATGAAGCTTCATCCATAGCATATCCTTCCATTTGACCTTGTTTCCGGAGCCATGCGTTACGATCACCAATTGCGAGAGACGAAAAAGGGTAGGAAATTTTTAGAAAGGGAAATAAGTTTTATATATTTGTTGAGGTAAGATTTTTACTACAAAAGAAATAGGATGCTGAGTTTCTTAGGGGGGGGGGTTAAATTAATATTAAATTTGCTAAAATATGAAAAAGAAAAGAAATTGGGAACATTGCATTTAAAAAAAAATAAATATACGTTTCGCATTATTTTTTTCCATCTTAACGTACCTGAAAAAATTAATGTTGGATAGCTAAAAGTGATACAACAAGTTCAATAACTGTTACAAAAAGATATTTGTTGTACAAAAATTTGAGTACAAAAGTAGTTTAATAAACAAAATATACAAATCAAATGCAAGGCAATACCTTATCTAATAAAATTATTCTGCTTTTTTTCTGTATGGGTTTAATATATTTTAAATTTGGAACATAATGACAATAATTCAAGAAACATTTTGATACGAGTATAGAAAATTAAAAACATTTAAATTTTATAAAATATATGATTATAAGTGTACCAGGCTTGCAATTTATATGCTTGTTTCTGAAACCATTTGCAATTATAATTTTTTCCATTATATTACACTTTTTCAAAATAAATGACAAAAGTAATTTGATGTGTTACAAAGTGTTTAATTAAATTTTATTTTTACTTTTTAAAGTAAAAATACAAACAAATATCAGTAACATTTTTATATTCCTACCTTATCAATTTGTTCCGTCAAAAACGTATTAAACTAGGGACATATTTTTTTCTCATTTTCAAAAGGAAATTTGCACAAGATCATACATGTTACTAACTCAAGGTTCTGCAAATAATATTTTGCGACGTTTATTGGAACAAAAATCTTTATTAACAGCACATCACAGAGACACACAAAAAACCTACAGTTTCCAATAAAAGAGCTACATATATATACACTTGATTCTACATCTGACATCATCTTGTGATGTAATCAGGAACCAATCCGTGATCGGCGCGCATGACATCACTTTAATCCTTACGTCATAGTTATGATGCCACGAGCGTGATCAGGAAAAGTACAAGAATAAATCAATGGCGTCGCAACATCACATTTTCATTGAAACCAAGTTATTCGTTTTTTGTTTTGATTTCGGAACTCATATGTCAAATTTCAATCCACAGTACGATGAATTATTAATAAAACTGATATAGTAGTTGAATTCTTCTTATTCTAGTAAAGTATGTGCATGATTCTTTTAGACACATTTTAGGGATTATGTTCTGTAATTTTATTAGGAATTTTTGTGCGGAATGTAACGGAGGTTGATAATTTTGTAGTATACAGTTAGTTTTGTGCAATGTAATACTAATCACTCTTTAGAGTTTTGGAACAAAAAATTGTTTATATTAGAAACAGATCATGCTACTCATATTGAGCTTTATTAGAACATATTTAGAACACGCTATTAACGTCTGGTAAATGCAACACTTGAGGGGAATATTTAAATGAAAAGCAAATATCATAATCTGGTTATGGACATTATGAGAACAGATAAGAAGATGATTATAATAATTAAACACAGTAATGAAACGAAAGTTCGAAGCTTATTTGAGCGCGAATAATTTGACAGTGTTAATGAAAGGTATCTCTATATATTGGAAGTAATGCAGCGATTTGGATTTTGGAAATATACTGTGCCACATAAATATAGTACTTCTATTATGACAAGATTATACCAACAAAGAAATAAGTGTTGTGGATAACGTAGTATTGGTGTGGGGGTGAATCCTCATCATCCATTTCCCGTTCTAACAGCAGCAGAAAAGATACTATGTGCAAGACATTCATCCATTTAATGTCAACTTAAAAGTTTTAACAACTACATCATACAGATTCATATCTTAGCTTTAAGGACCAAAAACGACTGTCCCAAGTTGACATATGTGACGGTTGAACATCACAGATACAAAGTTTAACATGGATTTTGGTATGTTGTCACAGGACTTTAAGATATGTACAAAAATATTACCTGGATTTATATGCCCAAACTAATACTGGTGCATATCAATCACTTTATAAGAATGCGGGGTTCAAAACTCATGGAACAATTTCTCCAGAAAAGCGCTTTTAAGGGAATAGAAGTGACATTCTTATATGGAGAATGTTTACGGCAAAACCCTAATACATGTTTCCTCGACCCCTGAAGGTCATCATTACAAAGCTGTCTTATTTTAAATGTCTAAACAACGCTTTCATTGCTTGGTGAATCCATACTACGAGTATAATGAAATCCCTCCATCAGAAAGGTGAAAAAGTACCAATCGAATTATTAACAATTGCAGCATAAATGAGTCATGTTTCAGGCTCGGGGTCAATGAGGTTTCAGTGAAAGTAAAAAGAAGTTTTGCTTTTCATATTAAATTGTTTTATTATAATAAAGACTGACTCTCCTTAATCCTCTCGCTGCGCATCCCGCGATTTTCACGGGCAAATGTAGGCGTAACACACGTAGCACTATGCTGCGAGAGGGTTAAGTCATTATAATTTTAATTCTATAGCTGTATTTATTGTGATAGAATATGATTTATAAATACTATGGACACATCTAATATTTTACTTTAATTTATTTTGCTCAGCCTTTTTTTGAACAAGAAATATGTAGAAATAAGAATCTAATTATGCACTTTAAGCAATATGTTAGTACATACACTCAGTAATATTGAAAATAGCGACCCAAGAAGAAAGCATCGGTGTCTGGAAATTGTGTGTGGAACAATTGCTACTCCTACGCCTGCTCCTATCGTTGAACGAGTCACTGTGGGGTCTACAAGTGCTTGCCACACGATCCTTCGATCATCTCTCCTTGTGGTCTTCCTGGTCACTCCAGACCCGGTTTTCCGCACGTGGGTACCTTCTCGTGTACACTTCTCCCAACAACTTTTAACGGCACACTCCGAACGATCCACCTGGCCAGCAACACAGCGCGTCTCAACCAGCCTGTAGTTTTCATCCCGATGGTCAGGCCTCTCTGAAACTCGCTTAACTGTGAGAAATGTCTTCTAGCACGTTTACCTGCATGTTTCGCTTACCAAATTCTTCCGACAATCGGCGGGTAATCGTCACGTTTATGAATCTTCGAATTTGCGTTGGCTTATATAGCACCCTCTTCCTGATTGTAGCGCATGCGTATTGGCACAAAACTTGGATCATTTGCATATCACATTACGCTGTACTTATTTGAAAAGTTTCGCGATTACAATTAGCTTCCTTCTTGGGTAGCTATTTTCAATTTTCCTGAGTGTATATACACTCTGTCGCAAAAAATATATGCACCCAGAAGATATTGAGCTACATTCACGAAATTTGGTATGCATGTAGTGTATATGAAAATAAACAAATGATTAAAAATTCAGAACAAAATATCATTTTATTAAGCGGTTACAGCTTGCAAAAGGTTAAAAATCAGTAAGTAGTAAAGCAACCTCTGGTAGCTATACAAGCCGAAATTCGGCGTGGCATCGATTCAATTAGATCACTTATGACCCCCTGTGGAAGATCCTGCCATAGTCTTTGCATCTGCGCAGTTAATTCTCCTGTATCTCGGGACGGCTGCAGTTGCCTTCCCAGCGCGTCCCAGACATTCTCTATTGGCGAAAGATCTGGTGACCTGGTAGGCCATGGTAGGACGTCATATCCTTGAAGACATTGTTGGGAGAGTCGCACAGTATGTGGACGAGCATTATCCTGTTGATAAATGGCACCTGGGTGACTTGATAGCATGGGTAGCACAATCGGCGTTAAAATATCGTCCACGTATCTGCGAGCTGTCAAAGTGCCTTGAAGGACCACTAAAGATGATCGTGTTTCCCAAGAAATTGCTCCCCACACTGTCACACCTTGTGAAATTGCTGTATGCCGCTCGACAATAAATGCCGGATCGGACCGCTGGCCGGTGCGCCTCCAGACACGTGTGCGGGGGTCATCAGCACTGAGACTGAATCGGGATTCATCACTGAAGATGACACGTCTCCAGTCTGTCACACTCCAAGTTGCCCGAGGTCGGCAAAAATCCAGTCGACACTGCCTATGATGTGGGGTCAGTGGTAAGCGTCTTAGCGGACGTCGGCTCCTCAAGCCAACTTCGGTCAGTCGTCTCCTTATGGTTTCTCTTGATGGCACTGGATGTCTGGAAGGAGGTAAGTGGCGTTGAATCGATGCTAGCGACGTTGTTGGTGCCGAAGTGGCCACTCTTCTGATTGCACGATCCTCGCGATCATTTGTGTTCCTGGGACGTCCTGACCCTCCGCGACGGTACACTCTACCTTCTGTGATCCACTGTTGCCAACACCGAGCAACTACCATATCGCTCCGACCGAGGTGGCGGCCGATACGTCTATTCGACCAACCTGCTTCTCTGAGGCCTATTATACGGCCCCTATCAAAGTCCGTCAGCTGCTCGTACTGCCGCCGGTTACGTCTTAGAGGCATCCTAAGTCTCAATATCGTCTATCAAAGTCATCAGATTCGTTTGGATAGCCGTACGGCGCTCGTACTCATGCTTTTAAACTCTCCCAGTTGCGCAACTAATATGCGCATAGCACACTTAGCCTTGTCTCATTGGCTTCGAAATTTTAATCATTTGCATATCTCTTACCAGACTACATTCTTGCCGAATTTCGTGATTGTAGCTTGATTTCTTCTGGGTGCATATATTTTTTTGCGACAGATTGTATAATAGTAATTATTAACTTATCCCAGTTGCACAAATTATACAACTGTTCATACTCATTGCTCAAATCATGAAATAGTTTGTCTTTTATTGTTCTGCTTTACCAGAAGGAAAAAGTAAAGGAAGCAGATAAAGAATCTGTACCAGGAGAGTTAAAAATCACAAATTTAAAGACGTGCCTACTTTTTGGAAAGATGCTAACATAAATCTTTCTGTCTATAAAACCTTCTTTTGTCGAAATGATAGCAGCTTATTCAATGAATGATGGCTTATTATAAACTCGGGGATGATATTTATGACTTGTATAAAACATGGACTATACTCTAGATCTTAGTTCTTATTTTGAATTTCATACATTCTGTATCTTTCTGCATATGAATTTTTATCCATAATTGGCTGTAAAATTTGCTATACATCGTCAAGTTTAACCATTTTTCGTATGTTCATGCAAAGCATCTATCTCCATCATCACGCATGTAATTACTGTTCTCGTATGTGACGTAAATAAATCAATTTATTACATCCTCATGAAAAACCTTCTTTACGTAGTGAGAAAGATTAATTTCAGATTGACTTACCTTTGAAAATCCCTTACGAGATGAATTATTGATGAATGGGGCACTTTTATAATTGTCCAAAATTGTTAACTGAACCATTCATTCGGAAAAAATATTATCGCGACAGACTGACCACCTGATCGCGACATCTGCTCATGCACCTCAAGTCCCAGGTTCGCGTATACTGAGTTGGGCACAGTAGGCCTTGTCCCTCGTGGGATGTTGGGCCACTGAGTTAAGTTAAATAAATTATAATCTGGACAAAATACATATGCATATTGTAAGATCCTTTTCCCACTTTGATAATAATCAGCTTTGTGTTTTTATAACAATCAGTGCAAAAATGCACAAACAGAAAAATCTTTTTTTTTTCAAATCGTACTTGATATAACAAGTTTGGATAACAATAAGTTTCTTTTCTTATATTCATGAAAAATTAAATCATTTTCTTTTAATAGTTCAAATAAAACAAAGCTTAAAGTTAAAACATGCAGCTAATGATAATACATGTTTTGTATAATTACCCGATTTTAAAGAAATCTATTGATGATAGGGGAGAAATATAACACCATATAATACAGTTGATATATTTAATTTGATAAGGAGTTCCTCGCACTATCATGATTTAGAAAGGAAAGTGTGGCAAGGAAAAATGTAATTTAAAATTAAATTCCCTTCTCTTCTTTTGTTTGATGAAATATTTTCATCCCGAATTGAAAATTAATGGTTCTTCACTAGATTTAATTTTTTAAGGCAGATGATTAAAAAATATTAACCAACTATATATACGAGTATATAGTTTAAATTCTCTACTAATGAGATATAACATCAATCAAACAAAACCGAAACAAAATTCAAATTGTAAGAAACTAAAAGTATACGAGAAATGAAAATTATAATAGGGTTAAGAATATAAAAAATGGATGCTACAGTATTATAAACATCACTGATTTAGGACAGCTTATATGTAAAATAATTTTTATAGTGGAGTTGTGGAACCACTTTTTTGCTTCCAGCCAACCTTCTCCCTTTATGTTAATAACAATGAGCAAAAACCTGTTGAAAATAATGGATTAAATACCTAAATTCTTTGCAATATAAAGGTAACTTACCTATAAATAACATTCAAAAATGCATAGCCTGCACGAAATCTGAGTACAATAAATAAGTTATTGCCAGATTCTGGACCCAAATACGAATCCAAAGCATGGGAATGGCTGAATTGCAGCACTTTGCAAAAGTAAGGAAAGAACAGAAAGTATAATTTAAAAGAGAGTTTACAAACTACCATAACTTTATTGATTAGTATCACTTAAGTTATGGTAGTTTGTAAACTATAGTTAAAAAGTAATAATAAGTAATTTTATCTAATATTATAATATGGAGACAATTATATCTTGGGAAAATAATAACTATTATTATCCTAAGGAATATTTCATCCTTACTATTTAGAAATTCTCTATATTCAAATAACTATTAATAAAACTAATTGGGTATTTCTGAATTAAGCAATATTTAGAAAAATGTTAACAGGTTTTTTTTTATTTGTTCTGTTTTTTTAAACTAGAGTTTTATTGCGTTGAATATAATTAATATCAATACAAATAAATGGTTATATAAATGTATATTTATAGTAATACTTCTATACAATATTTTGAACATACATTTAAATCTTAATGTGCATATGTTTTCCTTCTAAATGCATTCGTAAATTTGTCTATTCTACTTTCATAGTTAAAGGTTTTTCAGTAGTTATTTTGTAGGGTTAAAATTGTAAAATTCCTTTATTTTGCACTATATATCCTCTTTCTTCTTGTGAGCCTGCATTCTTTCCCAAAAGTTGTTTCTTAATGTATGCGAAAAGTGGAGGATAACTACATTTACTAATTTAAATTATAATTGCGTTCCTAAAGGTGGTCGGGCAGAAAGATTGAGGCAGTGAATTGTGCTTCTTAAGAAGTGGAAAATTCGCCACTCATCGTTGTAGCTGGCATGTATTTAAGCTCTAATGCGTTGTATCTACACTTATGGTAATTTTGTGCATCATGAATAAATGCACACCTTTCACTGGAAATTCTGTTTAGTAATTTTTCTCTTTAAATCAGGCCGAAATTTACTTTTGCCATCATTTACTGATGGTAGTTCATAGATTAATTACTTATGGAAACTTACGGTTTAGTTATTTTATCATATGAAATATTCTTTTTCATATGAACTCTGAATGTATTTAAGTAATTTAAAACTAGACCACGCTTCTATAAGGTCAACAGAAAAGTGTGTGAAAGAAGAAGATAATGTAACACAGAGTGTTGAAAAATTTTCTTAATTCTAACAACAACACACAAAAAAAAACCCGTTAAACTTCCATTTTTTCCTCTTAACATTCAAATTGTATTATCTGTCTATATGTAATATCATCTCGTTTCGTTGTTTAACCTTTACGGGATACTTCCTTAATTTATCAACCACACAACTTGTGATTTCATATTAACTGATTTCTCAAAGCAGCATATATACTGTCAAAACTTAACCCTGCGAATGTTGTTAGTTGTTCTTAGATGAGGATAATTTAGTTGTTAATGTTTTCACAACACGTGGTAGAATCAATTATTGTTAATAAATAGGGAAGGCAGCATAGAGACATAACTACCGTTCTGAAGATCAAGCTGTTCCCCCAAAGTAAGCCTTTATCTAAATGTTATTTTTAATAGTTTAGTTTTAGTTGTGTTCTAGGTATAGCAAAGTACCATGTGGTTTTATTATTATCGGTAAAATGAGTTGAGCCTGCATTTGGATGTTATTTTAAACGTATGTCATATGAAACATACAAATAATTTTGAAGGTAATATTTCTCTCGATGATTCCTACACCTACATAATCCCATTTAACTCAAAAATCTCGCACGGAGGGCAAACGTAGAATGACAGCAGCTTCTACGCAAGAAATTAAAAGAAGTGTATTGTAAAGGGCATTTGTGTGTTTCAAAATCAACTGTTGATGTTACTATATGAAAAGGATTTTTCAACTATTTCGCTCACATTATTACAAATTAAAGGAAAAAGCTCATCGTTAGGACAAGAAATCGTAAATTGGCTATATAATTAATTAAAATCATGGATATACTTTATGACTTTTCTTTTCAATCGACTAATTTGAAAATAGTAACATTTTTGCTTTGCACGATATTAATTTACCTGGCATTTTTTCCTGTAGAGATAGATATTTAAGAATATAGTTTATGTAGATATTCTCCTAACTATAGATGAATTATATAAAATTGGGCATTATTTAAAGGATAAAAGAATACACACCCATCATTTTAAAAATACTTTCGAATTTGCTGAAACGAGTTTAATTTTCTTTCAAATATAAGTTATTCAGAGCATATTAATTAGTTTAAATCTCATTTTTTTATGTTATATTGGATTTTTTTATCATTTGAATACAATAAATATTTGTAAAATGTATCGTTTTTATGTGATGAATTTGGGTGCCCAGTGGTCGAGTAGCTTCCATGTCGCACATTCGGGGACAAACCCCGAGATGGGCAATGTCAACTCATTATTTCAACACTTCAATTAAATGGGCTTGCTTGGGAGCTACAACAGGTGTTTCAAGTCAGACTGACCACCTGACCTGAACATTTGCTCATTCACCTCAGCGTACAAGGTCCATAAAACTGATATGAGCAGAGTTGGACTTAGAACACCATAGGCTATTGCGCTACTGAGTGTAGTTTATATGATGAATTGGCGACTCGTCATTACCATAAAAGTTATAAGGCACTAGAGCAATTCACATCAAGATTTGTTAAAAATCAAAGAGAGATTTTACGTTGATATTAAATTAAATGCATTTTTATTCTGCTTCATATAGAAACTGATTAATAATGTCCCATTATTCGATAAACAATACAGTTCCTTTTTCAAATATGATTGATTTAGTACATAGCAAACTTTGCTTATAATTGTGATCAGTTTTATGTGGAAACACAGTTACCCAAAATGAAAATGCCTGCATGTTTATCTCGTGTAATTAAACTGAAGAGGCATTGTGTTCAATCAAATAGTGTAAGCACTATATATCATTTTACTTAAATAAAATCATTCAAAATATCTCCCCCTTATGTAGATCACAGAATCATTTTAATATTGAACTAATAGAAAACACGGCTTTGTACATTAAGATAGCATACATCAAGTTTATTCCAGTAATAATGCAGTGTAAATGTGCTCTAAATGTATTTGCTTGGCTTTAGAGTACTTAAAAGGACTTCTATTTGAACGATACGGACGTTCATTTTTTTCTGTAAAAGTATTTAAATATTAGTTAGCTTTGCAAATTTTCCTGAATCAAACCTAAGGGAGAGTGTATATATATATATATATATATATATATATATATATATATATATATATATATATATATATATATATATATATATATATATATATATTAATGAAGAGTATTTAAAATAGCTTGAAATTATTTTCACTTGAATCCATGCATAGCAAAACTTCCCATTAAAAATTGTACCTTAAATTATGTATAAAAGAAAGTTGCTTCCGAAATTCAGTATGTAAGGTTCGGAAATTAACATTATTATTGGTTATATTGTGGTAAGAAAATTTAAATATTTCAAATTTAATTTTCCTATGTCAAAAGTTTCACGTGAAGTATCATTGATTGCTTTTCCATCCTTTTATCGTATTTGATTTGTAAACAGAAAAATAAGTAAGAATGTTCTGATTTGAAGAACAAGGTAACAGTTTTAAATTAAAAATACCAATTAATTTCTATCGCTACGTGAATATTATTACATAATGACTTCCAGAGTTCTCTCTCATTTAAATAAAGCAAGTAAACAATCAAACTTTTTGTTTTTTTACAAACTCAGTAAACTACTTATTTTAATACTATAAAAATAATTATTACTACATTCTCATGCTCAAAAAATAAACCAGAATAAACTTCAATTTTAAAGTATAGAGTAATAGTACAACATGTACGGCTGGAATAAACTTTAATTTAAAAGTATACAGTAATAGTACAACATATACGGCTGGAATAAACTTTAATTTAAAAGTATACAGTAATAGTACAACATGCACGGCTGGAATAAACTTTAATTTAAAAGTATAAAGTAATAGTACAACATATACTTCTTGAATAAACTTTAATTTAAAAGTATACAGTAATAGTACAACATGTACGGCTGGAATAAACTTTAATTTAAAAGTATACAGTAATAGTACAATATGTATGGCTGTATTTTTCTTCATCTTCAAATTACGCAACTATGTTATTAAGTATTAATAAATGTTGAATTAATTTCTCAGGCTAATTTCTCACGACTTTTTTGATATAAAAACTACAAGTATTATAAAATTGTACGATTAATTTAAACAAAATACTTTTAACTTCAGAATTTGCCTCTGTAAAATTATGTTTTTTTGTAAAATAAAAAGAACACAGTGTATTTAGCTATAGACATATAGATTGCTTTTACATGATTTATAATCAGATTAAATCACATTCAGCTCAATTTTATGAAATTAATTTCATAAATATAAAAAGAAAATCTTTCCAAATTTTTTTTTAAACACAAAACTGAATGGATAGTTACTTTTCAAAAACCACTTAGATATAACGATTAATTTAAATCTTTCCCGTTTCCAAAAATTGTTTAAATGTCTGAAGGAAATAATGTATTTTGCGCAAGCAGGAGACATAATTGCCATGTAACTTATTTAAGAGTTATTTCAATATCATATTAAATTCATTTTTTGTTGTATATGCGAAAGATTTTCTTCTTTTCAAAAAATAAACTCAATTATGCAGTCTTTTTAAATGTGCTTTTATAAATATTTTTAAATATTTTAATGTTCTCATATGTTGCCAAAGGACAAGTAATTATGAAGTTAAAATTCACAATCTTACATTAGTATTTATAAAACACTATTTCTTTACACACACCAAGTAACGCACGGGCTACTGAATTATTAATTTTAACTTAATAATAATTGTCTTATAATTTCAAGTACATTTTTTACCAAACTGGAAATCAATAAGTAAAGGGTTTATTAAAACATAATAAAAAAAACTAAGTCGTCAGTGAACATTAACTCTAATAACTGTAGAAAGAAATTAATTGTATTTATTAATAAGTTATCTTATGTAGCATAACCTCACCATTTTGTTGAATTATTCTAAGAATGCAATTTATTTTGCTAAGGAAAACAATGCATTTTAGCAAAATCTCTTGAAATAGCCAGATTATGTAATTTGATATCTTGCAGAATCAATCATTGAGCAATATATTGATTTCGCATTATAAGAATACAAAAAATACGTTTATTTTTCAATGTCGAATAATATGATTTATGTTTCACAACTTGATTTATGAGTTAAATTCTTGGATTATTATTCCAAACAGTCCTATGCATTACAGTAAAAATAATTTATATTTCTTATTTTTTTTCTTTATGATTTAAATACATTTGAAATAAATTATACCAATAAATTATTTTATAAAGAATGTGTATTGAGATTATAAATCATAAAGAAATGAGAGATATTGAACATAATTACATTTTTTATTATTTCTTTCAAACATTGGGCAAGGCGTAAAATTTCAGGATTTGAACTAAATCAAACAATAATGACTTTTTTTAAAAAAAAATTCTTCTCTTTATCTGTAATGCTCTTCAAATGTTTACATTTAATTATAACGTTCATTCAAATCATTGTCTTATAATAATTATTCCATCGAAAGTTTCTTAATAAAAAGAAACAATGAGCTCACAATCAAGTTGCAATTGTGGCAAATATCATGTTATTGATTTTTTTTCAAATAATAAAAGATTTAGACCAGAGGTGTCCAACCCGCAGCCTCGGGGCCGCATGTAGCCTACCTAGAATAATTTCGTTGCCCGCCAGATTCTTTACAACTGTACAAAACAATATTCGACTATTTTTCACAATTTTTTTTACTTAAATTTTTTATCCGTAAAAAATAAATTCCACAGATGTTATTATTTTATCACGTTGTTTCTGTTACTGTTTCTGTTACTGTGAATCTCTTTTTTCTAAATTGAAATTTATCAAACATAAATCGTGCTCAAACTTAACGCACTAAAATCGGCAACATCAATTACGATATTCAAATACACATGCATTGAGGTCGACTTGCAAAAACTAAGCGAAAGAGTTGAGAAATAGATGTCTTACTAAATAAATAAACATTATTTGATCATTGCATTATTATTATTATACGATATATGTTTGTATTCATGAAAAACAATGCAAACAATAGCAATATATCAGTCTGTTTTAAATTTTCACTCCAAAAGGACTCACTCACTGACTAATCATGACCTACGATCTATTAAATCTACAAACTTGAAATTTGGTAGGGAGGTTCCTTTCAGGGAGTACACATCATCTACGAATGGAATTCACAAAGACCGAACCCCAAGTGGCGTTACGGGGCTTTAAGAGGCATTATAGATAATTGGTTTCATTATTAAACTATTAAATGTACAGTAATTAAACGTGGTACGCAGATTCTTCCATAGAGTAGATATCATGTACAAAATTATTTTTCGAAAATCCACCTCTAAGGGGCATTGAGGACGCTTAAGGGGCGTTATACATAATTATTTCCATTTTTAAACTTTTAAACGTACAGTCTTGAAATTTGGTAAGTGGATTCATTTCATAGAATAGAGATCAGCTACAAAATGAGCTTAGTGAAAATTGAATCCAAAGTGGCATTGGGGAGAATTAAGGAGCGCTATAAGGTAACTATCCCCTTTTTCAAACTATTAGGCGTAAAATCTTGAAATTGAATAAGAATATTCCATCCATTGAGTAGAGATCCGCTGTAAGATAGGTTTTGTGAAAATCACTTTCTAAGTGGCGTTGTGGGGGCTTAAGAGGCGTTATAGATAATTGTTTCCATTTTTAAACTATTAGACGGACAGTCTTGGAATTTGATAAGCAGATTCCTTTCATTTAGTAAAGATCCGCTACAAACTATGTTTGGAGAAAATTGACTCCCAAGCGGCATAATAGATAAATATATTCATTTTTCAACTATCAGATCGACCTGCTTGAAAATTAGAAGATATGTTCCTTTCATGGAATATCGTTCCTCTAACAAAGAGTTTTGCAAAAACCAACCCCCAAAGGAACGAGTTTAGGAGGGGTTAAGGTGAGTTATAGAAAAATTCTTGTTTTTGAACTTAACCCACTTACTTCAAATTTGTTGTGCACGTTTCTTTAGTTGAATAGAGCTCCACTAAGAATGGGTTTTAAGGAAATTAACTCCATTTTGAAGCGGGGGAATTATTGGGGCATATTGATAGACAATATTCCAGTTTTCTAACTACTAGGACTATGATAATAAAATTTGGTTTGCATGCTTCTTTTGTTGAATTGAAATTCCCTAAGAATGCTCTCAATGGAGTTACAGGGTGTATTGATGGTAAAAATTTAGTTTCTGCTCTATGAGATTTAGACTTGAAATTTAGCACGCATGTTTATTTTATGTAAGTTGCTTTGGCGAAAATTCACTTGTTTATTGGTTTAAGTGAGCGCAAAAAATATTTCTACTTCTATTTTAGATATTAATAGAAATTAGAAATTATAATTTCTGTCCTTTTTATATCGAGTCGAGAGTTAAGGCTATAAATATATTTTTCAATATAATCAAATTCTTAATGCTAGATTTCATAATTTATGTATATGTATAAACGGTATATATTTATACAAGATCATGAAATGCTCAATGAAGCGGGTGGGTAACGGCTAGTATTTTTATTTGCAGCCGGCTAGTATATATACAAAATTATAAATAGCCGGTTAGTATAGTATTTTATGCAGAATTGTAAGCATCTTCCGAAGTAGCCCGCGTGGTCATTTGGGTAGGGCAACCCTGATTTAGACAAAAATAAATATAATAAAGGAATTTAAATAAGGATTTATCATCATTGTTCTTATCAAACAAATAGAAATTTCATTAAAAATTGGAATATAAAATATAAATATGTCATGTAGAATATAATGGTAAATTAAGCACAGTTTCGAGAATTTATATTTGCACAAATTGTAAAGATTTTTCTTTTTAAAATAAGATGAACATCAGAAAAATTTTCAATTTTTAATTGCATTGTTATTCACAATAAATTTTGTTTTTATTTGAAAATGTTAGGTATTGTGATTAATGTGTAAGATAAAGTAACACTATATAAAATGAATTTTATTATAGAGATTTTAAACTTCATCTATCTTTTACAGTGAAAAAATATTGTTATTTAAAACTTATAAAATCATAACAATTATCTGAGTTTAATAATTCCGAAGTAAAACTTCATAGACGAATTTATCAAAGATTAATTAATAAAGAGATTACTTAATATATATATATATATATATATATATATATATATATATATATATATATATATATGTGTGTGTGTGTGTGTGTGTGTGTGTTTTAACTGAATCTGTTTAATTTACTTGTTACTATATTACATAGATTGTATTGCTATTTAAGAGGTGTGTTTCGTTTTAAACATTTCTTGCTAGTCACGCAATTGGAGTAGATAGGCGAGAATAAACCTCTTTTATGTTTTCTCCTAGCTACATATTTATTGTCTGGATCTTGTTAAGAAAATTATTTTGTTTTACGTGTAATGTGAAGTACTTTAAGTTTTACAATGTAATATTTCTATATCCTGTTAATTACTCTGGTATTATTTCAAACTTGGTTTACTACTTTTTACGTAGTATATACAAAATACATAAACTCTTTCAAAGTATATTTACTTAATGTTAAATGTTGGTTTATTTGATCCTTTCACACATATACTGTGTTATGAAGGAGATAAGCGACTCATTTACTCATATTGATATCTATGCGACTGTTAAACATACAGAGTTAAAATATAGTAAGCATGATCCTTTTATTAAGTGATTATTTTATTAAGTAGAGTTCCGCTAAGAATGGATTTTGCGAAATTCGAGTCTCAAGAGGGATTGCAAGGGTTTAAAAGCAACTATAGATAAATATTTCCGCTTTTGAACAGTTAGACAAACATATATCAAATTTGGCAGTTATATTTTACTTTCATAGATCAGAAAACCAATACAAAAGAGGTTTTGCAAAAATAGACCCCCAAGTGGGAGGGATTCAAGCGGCGTTATGGATAAGTATTCATGTTTTTGAACTATTAGACCTACCGATTTGAAATTTATTAAGCATGTTTCTTTTATGGAGTAGAAATCTGCCGAGAGTGGTTTTGCGAAAATCGATACCCAATGGATTTGGGAGGGGTTAAGTGAGGTAACAAATAAATATTCTGATTTTGGAGCAAAAAGATGTACAGATATAAAATTTGGCTGTTATATTTCGTACATGGTATAAACTCTAGAGGAAAAAGGCTTTTAGGAAAATTGACCCCAAGGGGTTAAATGGACGGTAAAGATAAACGAGTGTTCCCTTTCTGAACAATTAGATTTAAATACTTCACATTTAGCAGGCATGTTTTTATTAAGAGATCCGTTAAGTAAGGGTTTTTTTGAAAATTGACACACAAGGGAGATTGTGTGGGGTTAGCTGCAGGTATAGTTAAATATTTTTCGCTACACATTTGGCAGGTATTTTCCTCTCTTTACAGAACTACATCAAAGGAATTTATGAACAGTGATCTTCAAGGGAGATCAAATTAGCGTTATAGACAATTAATCCCGTTTTCGACCTACAGACTTGAACTTCAGGTGGCGTGTACCTGCCATAAAGTAGAGATCTTCTAAGAAGAGGTTTTCTGAAAAACGACTTTCAAGGGGTAATGCTTATTAGAATTATAGCTTAAAAGCTTAATTAATTGATCGCTGTTCCCTGACAGAAACATGCTTGCTAAAATTAAATTTATTAGGTCTAAGACTTGAAAGTTAGTTTGTGTGTTCATTTCTTGAAGTATAGATTTTCTTGGTAGATTTTACAAAAAATGATCCTAAGGGGTCTTACAACGGATTTTCATATTAAAGAAGTTATTATTATGAACCATTAAAACTACAACCTTGGAATTTGGAAAACAATCTACTTTTGCTGAAGAGATATCATCTTAGAAGGGGGTTTTCAAAATTCGACCTACAAGGTTGTTGCTGGAACATTACAAAAAAAAATCCTTTTTTCATTTATTAGAACTACAGATTTAAAATTTGAAAAATGTGATTTTTTGTTGAGCAGCGATATGCCAAAAACATTTTCTTGTTTCATTTGCAATTGATTTAAAATTAGCTCATCAGAAACTTCTTTATCCTTGAATCTTTATTTTTTGTGGTTTTCACTTGCCGTTTCAAAGAGCAGGTATAACAGCTAGTATATACATGAGTACAAATACGCATATATATGTTTAAGTTCTATTGTTTTAATACAAAATTAAATATTACTATTGTAATAATGCTTATTGTAACACGTTTTTGGCAGTTTCTAGATAGGTTCTTATGTAATGAATAGAATGTTAAAATCAGGTGTAAATTTGTTTGTGTATTCAAAATGATTGTATTTGCCTTAACATATACGAGTGTTATCATTGCATTGGTTGAAAATACAGTTTTCCTTTGGATTGCTACAAAGATAAACAATGTGTAAGACAGGTTATTGTTTATTTTAAGATTAAGCAAATGAAGTGGTTACTAAGTAAATTTTAGATCACGATATGTTTTAAGCAATTGGTCGAATGATTATGTATATATATATATATATATATATATATATATATATATATATATATATATATATATATATAAAAGTGAGTCGTATATAAACTAGGGTGTAATGGAAGATTCTTAAGCAAAGAAATCATATTCCAACTCTATTAAGCCGATAAGACTTAGTAGATTAGTGAGAACATATTTGACACAGCTAAGTGATTTTGATAGAAACCTGATAACATGTACATGATAGACGCACCCTGTTGTTCACTAAGCTGTTCATTCAGTGTGTGACCTCAGAACATAATGGTAGCAGTCGATAAGAAATAGTACACTCGTGCGTGGAAATACGGTCCTGAATGACCAGGATCACGGTAAGAAGTGAGGATCAAAGAATCATGTAACAAGTTCTTTTGGATTCCATTTTGACTCGTTCGACAATATAGTCATATGTAAGGCCACCAATTTTTCACAAACCACTTTCGGTCACAGAAGGGGAAGTGAATCTGCATTCCAAGCTCCCTTATCGAACATTGACTTAAACAAAGAACCATCGCCGACTTTGTCTACAGTGGTGTCCAGCAGGAGCAATATAGAATACAACTTACTGGTGTTTATGGATGAATATCTTAATGGCGTCAGATGATAACCTAACACGAGTTAGGAGATACCCTCGTTAATTGTACATTTTCACTCATGAACGACACCCTGAACACACCATAAACATAATGGTCTAAATAGCAATAGCCTATGGTAGCCGTCGTCTTTAATTGAGGTACGAGGAACTTAATGGGGCAACAAAATGTTAATTATATTTTTGTCCCCACGCAGAAACATTGATAAATGGTCTACCAGTGGCAATCTTTCAACAATAATGCATGTCCGCATACTGCTCGAGTAGCGGAACACATTCTGTATGATGTTTAGACTCTCTTATAAGTGGTTTGTTCTCCAAGAAGTCTCCTATACAACATTCGTGGTACCAGATGAACGCCAGATGGTACCTTGTTACTTTCTAAACAATATAGAACAGTGTTTCTCAAACTGTGGGGCGCGCCCCCCTAGGGGGTGCAATAACCGTTCAAGGGGGGGTAGCGAACATATTGAAAATAAAAGGTTTAAAAAATTAATTTACTGGAATGAAGTAAAACAAAATAATTTCTGACATAATAAAAAGAATACAGATTTACATTGATATGATTTATAAATATCATCTGGTGACAAAACGTCATCAAAATAAAAAAGAATCTACTTTGAACGCTAATTAGCTATCTTTGATCCTATAACTAAATAAATTTGTTTGCTTTGCTGTAACGTTACGATGAGAGATATTTTTTATTACATTTCTTTTCACCTAAAATATTACTTTTGCTGACCTTCGAACTTACTGGTATGGTTATCTGCGTCCATGTTCTTCAGTGAAGTTGTAAATTATATACTTCTGTTGCGGTTTTTTCAATGTGAAAGAGTTTTATGATATATGGATAAGCATATTTAGCACTTTGAAGGTTTATTTGGCCAAGATTTATTTTTATAAGTATTCTGAAACATATTATACATAATGAAAAATGTTTTACATAATTCTTTTTTTGAACTTTTTTCCATTTTTTATACTGAATACACTATAAACACGGAAGAATGGCGCATAGTTATCCCAGAATCACGAAATCGTTAATTCTGGGAAAACTATTTATTACCAATGATCTTGACATAGAATCCTTCAACAGGGAACTAAAATGAATTGATGACATATCTTCTTTTTTGGGAATGGCAAACATTTTTTTAGAATCTTAATGTGTTTGTTTTGACCGAGTTTCCGGCGCGACCACTTTTGTTCAAAAATATTTTCTTGAACATGTTGCATTTTCCCTTATGAATAAACCAGTGGTTTTAATTGTGATGTTGTACAACTAATTATGGTTTATAAATATAAATGAGCAGAATATAAAAAAAGAAATGGGCATCTGTGATCTCTCTGAAAGGAAATTGAAACTGATCAAACAAGGTTGAATAATGCTGAATAATTACTGAAATGATGCATATTAATCATGATAGCGAAAGTAAATTTGAGAAAAGCAATGAACATGAAAAAGAAAATTTTCAATAGCTACATTAAGAACTCCATTAAGAAAAATATGAAGCCATAAGTGTACCGCAAGATGCACTTCGCCCAGTCAAAAAGACACAAGCATGAAAAGTTCAACAGGATATTTGTCGATCATCAAAGGATATTAAATCTACAATAACGTGAACAAATTATGACAGTGTTGCTTGCAAATAACTTTCCTGTAATAGTGAAAAGTGCTGTGATTTGTGTCCTTTATTAAGGTCACGCACATTTGGAACAATTTAGTTCAGTTTTATTGGATTTTTTTTCTCAAATTATCATTGAAAAATCTATGAAATAGGTAAGTAAATTTTTTCTCTTAGTTAAATTATTCACTGAAATTGTGATTTTTATCATGTATATTAAAAATAATTATAAAAAAAAAGAATTGGGTAGAGTCACAATCCGTGCGACCATTAACGTTAGTATCGAGTGCACACCTGATCCCGGGATACAACATTTTGAAGTTTTCTCGCTTTAATTATTAAAAATAACACAATTGTTATTCATTGTGGAATTTTACATTCTTTAACATTAATTCTAAATGCTAATTCTGCGAGGCTTAAAATTACAGTTCGCTCAAAACCATTTATAATACGAGCATTCATTTCAAAAAATCATTTTACATTTTTGTATATATTATCTTGCACTTGATTTTACTCTCCTTACAATTAAACTATTATATCAAGAATAATGTATTATCATTTTTAAAAAAATAAACTCGTATTAAGAGTGGGTACTTCAGCCAGTATAAGAACAAGTTTAATAATTATTAGTGACTTCCATGGGCTTCTCTTGCAGAGCAAAGTTTTTCAAAGGAAAGCTAAAAATTCGAAATTGACACTCTGAGTTATTTTTTTATATTTAGCTGAAATCTGTATTTTGTCTTCGAAGTAGCCATCGCAGAAAATCCGGATACACAAAGTTATGATGTTAAAAATGGTAATAGTATACGAAATGCTTTTGTTTTCAGCGCAGAAAATTCACCATCCAACTCTACCCAAAATTCAAAGAGGGATTTATTACAAAATTGCCCCTTTTAATTTTTCACTGGATGTGAAATCTATGAAGATCTCTTTTTCGGCAGTTGAGAGCCCTTCTGAAGTATTTGAAATGGATCCCTAACCCATTTATAACCTGCTATCAATTTGCCCTCGCCTGTGTACTTGTATATGCTTTATTATTGTTGAATGCTCGCTGCGATTTAAAAATATATCTATGATTTTGTTTTAATCCACTGCCTTAAATACTTAATACCGTGAATTACAATTAACGCGTGAATTAGGAATTGTACATTGAAGAGAGATTCGGTAGCTAATCGACTCGTCCAAGACTGACTGGAATTGTACGCGGTACAGCATTTTTTTACACGTTTTGTGCAGACGTTCGTTAGGTTGCCCAGATTCACGTGAACGTTCGCGAGAATGCCAGATGTAATGGATATGATAGAGAGCAACATAGATTAGGCTATTTTTAATGACAGTTGTACTTTAAGAAATGAATTATGAATGAAATAAATCTTTAATTAAATATCATTTATGAATCTGTTTCAATTTAAAAATTAGAGAAAGAAAAATAACATAATTAACCTATTACTTAAAAGTAATTTACTTAAAATATATATTACTTAAGAGTTACATATATAAAAAAAAATTATACTTATCTTATTAATTTGTACGGTTTATAATTATGATCATACTATAGCTTTAGCGCCAAAATACATTATTATTGCATTCAATATATTATTATTATTATATAAGAGGGGCGATAAAAATTATGATTGAAAATTAGGTCACCAGTATTGAAAGTTTGAGAAGCACTGACTTATGTTATTAATTTGTATAGTTTATAATTAAGATCGCGTATTGTAGCTTTAGCGTCAAAAAAAGTGCATTATTATTGCATTCGGTACGTTACTAATGTATAAGGGGGCGCGATAAAAATTGTGATTGAAAAGGGGGGCGCCAGTAATGAAAGTTTGAGAAGCACTGATATAGAAGGAGCTTTGGGGGTCCATAAACCGTAGGGAAACGTTCAAAGTCTATTAAACTTAATTCTGTACCGAGCTGTAACATGTACTACAAGAAGAGGTGGTCCATTACGTTATAAAATGTGTACTTTATTAGTGTAATTCAGTGCTCCTCAAAATATGAGGCGCGCCCCCTTTGCGGGGGCGTGAGGATATAGAAAATAAAGGATTTAAAAATAATTAATTTACTGGAATAAATTAAAAAATACTTTCAGACATAATAAAAAATTCACTTTTACACTGATATAATTTATAGGTGTGCGCGCGCGATATTAAGGTATCAGACTGCGTTCGGAACCATGATTTTGCAAAAGCGCATACATGGACAATTTACATGATATTTAGTGTCATTTAGATTAGAATATATGCATAAAATTATTTTAAGGATATTTCGATAAAAAAATTATTTAAATATAATATTTTGGCAAAAAATTAACTTAGAATAATCTTTTTTCCAAATGCTCTCCTTTTGTGAAAAATGCTTCTTTTATAATAATATTTTGCCTGTATATAGTCAGACCTCTGTACAGAGGCTCAACCAGAATTTTAGAAATATATAACTTAGAAGTGGGTCTATTCATATTTTACAACAACAGAGGGGAGCAATTTTAAGAAAAAACCGCCAATCAGGATTTCAATTGCTAGTAACTCTGAAAATAATGTGAATTTTTCAAACAAATTTAGTTGAGCCTCTGTACAGATGTCTGAGCTATATACAGGCAACATTTTATTATAATAATGAAATACTGCACATTATAGCTGTAATTTGTTTGACCTTCTACGTTATTGGTACAGTTAGTTTTGACCCCTCTCTTATGTTTTTTTTTTTTTCTCATTTAGGGAAGTTGTAAGTAATGCATTTCTCTGTTGCGCTTTTTTTTCCATAAAAAAGAGTTTTATGATGTTTGGAAAACCACGGAGAGCACACACAGACACACACTTTGAATGATTACTTGGCCTCAAACATATAAAGCATAACGAAAAACGTTTACACAATTTTTTTAGCAGTAACATACATATTTTCATAATGAATACACTTTTTACCTAGAAGTGGTCGCGCGGAACACACAGATTACGAAATCGTTAATTCTGGTAAAACTGTTCATTTGTTGCCAAAGAAAAATTGAAAAGTCCTTGAAAGTTGGTAAGTAAACTTTCTCTTAATTATATTAGTCACTGGAATCCCGATTTGTATCGTGTACAATAAAATAATTATAAAAAAAAGGATTGGGATGACTCAATAATCCCGCTCGACTGTATCGAGTGCGTGCCTGCTCCCGGGTTAAAACAAGTTGACGTCTTTTCGCTTTAAATATTAAAAATAATACAATTATTCTTCATCGGAATTTTATATTATTGTTTATTCTTTAACACCAATTATAAATGTTAATTCTGTGAGGCTTAAAATTACATTTCGCTTAAAACTAATTATGATTTGAGCAACCATTTTAAAAAGATCATTTTTACATATTTGTAAGAATTCTCGAGCAATTGGCTTTGTGCTCTCCTTACAATTCAGCTATTATATCAATAATGTTTTATTTTCTTATAAATGATCTCGCGCAAAGAGCGGGCACTTCAGCCGGTATACTTTTAACGTATCAGTGCTGCACAGAGTATTTTATAACTAATTATTTAATACTAAATTAAGAACAGGTTTAAAAAGTACTAATGAGTTCCATGGGCTTGTCTTGCAAAGCAAAGTTTTTTTAAGGAATGCTTATGATTAAAAATTGACCCTCTGAGTTATTTTTCTATATTTAGCAGATATCTATATTTTGTCTTCTAAGCAGCCACCACATTTTGCAATATGTTCAATTTAAAAATTAGAGAAAGGAAAAATAACATAATAATTATCCTATTATTGTATTCATTTATATATTTTTGCCTAAAAGTAGTATACAAAATTTAATACTTATGATACTAATTTGTATGGTTTATAAATATAAGATCGCCTATTGCAGATTTAGCATCAAAGTGTATTATTAATGCATTCAGTACATTATTAATGTATATGGGGGGCGCGATAAAAATTGTGACTGAAAAGGGGGGGCGCCAGCATTGAAAGTTTGAAAAGCACTGGCGTATTTGCACACTATATTTGTTTGCCTTAGTTTCGGAAACAAATGGAAGTATCAAGTCCAACATTATGCGTATTAAGTTACATTTAAATTCAAAACTTCTATATAAGAAAGCTGCTTTCCATGTTCCTTCTCATATTAGCCATTCCCCGATAGCTTTACTGCGTACTTCTGGAGGTTGTTTTTAAATTATTGATAGATAAGTTCTACCATTAAGCTTTCAGTAATATTGAAGGGAAAAAAACAGTCGTATAATTTTTACATCTTGCATAAGAAGTAACGTGACTTACCTATTTCAAATGAAAATATAATTATATTCTACACCCTTACATCCCCTTTCGAGAGTCAATTCACACAAGACCCATTTTTAGCCAATTTTTACACAACAAAAAAAACTTTCTTTCCCTATTTCAAATCTACATGTCTAATATTTAAAAACTGGTATTTTTATGTACAACGTCACTTTAATGTTCCCCCATTCCTTTCGGAGAGCTGCTTTCTCCAAAACCCATATTTAGTGTAAATCTGTTTTTTTTATAAAAACCATGATTATCAAATTTTAAGGTGTAGGTTAAATAGTTCCGGATATTTCAGGATGAGTGGAAGAGTGTGAAAGGATCCGTGTTTAAACGCTTTTCTCATATATATATATATATATATATATATATATATATATATATTAGTTTAAGGATTTTTTAATATTTAAATTCTACATATATAATTCTTTCCTTTCCTCTTGGTACATAGTATGACAAATTACAGGTGAAGGTTGGCTGGCCGCAAAACTTGTTTAAACCTGCAATCCTGGGTCCTAAGGCCAGGAGTTTGTCATTATACTATGTGCCTTCTTCCTAATTTTAGTTATCTTAGGTATATAACTATATATTTAATTTTATATTTTCGTTTATATATTTGTGTATATGTATATATATGTATAAATTTATATATATGTGTATGTATATGTATATAATTATATATTGAATTTTTTTATATTGGATTATATATATATATATATATATATATATATATATATATATATATATATATATATATATATATATATATATATATATATATATATATATATATATATATATACATATATATAAATATATATATTATGAATCAAATCCCAATATAACTCGAACATTTTTAAAAAATCTTAAAGTGAATAAGAAGGTTAGTAATTATGTGGGTTATATTGTTTTATATTTTAAATGGCAGCATAATAAAAAAACAACATTTAATAAAAGAATTATGTATACGAAGTATTGTAATAATCAGTAAGAATCTACATTAATCGATATTAAGAATAAATTTTTTAGAATAATATTTTGGAACACACAAGAATGATTATTTAACCAAATGTAAAGCCGTGTTATATTCTGTGTTAAACTTTTGAATTTATTTATTTTACTCTGATTACAAACAACGCACTATTGCTAACACTAGATTGCCTAAGGAAGTCATTGTGACTGCTTTTTAATTTCAATTAGAAAAACAATTACATATACATACACTCAGGAACATTGGAAATAGCGACCCAAGAAGAAAGTATCGAATTGAAATGAAATTTAATACACAAAATGACACAGATAAGAGATTCACTTGATCTCAAAAACCAGACAATTAAACGAATAAAACGAATAGAGGGTGTGCAACGGCAAAAATACTGGACAACTTCAATAGCGTGTTGGCCTACCTCCAGATGCAATACATGCCGCCACACGGTCCGCCATTGAGTTGATAAAGACACCTTATGTTGTCCTGAGGAAGATGGGCCCACACATCTTGAGCAGTCAGCTCTAAATCATGTACAGAGTGACACGGTGGCATCTGCCGTTTTAACTGATCCCCCACGTGCTCTACAGGGGACAAATCGGGGGAGCGCGAAGGTGATGGAATAGTCTGAAAATGACGTAGGAAGTCTTGAGCAACTCTTGCTGTATGCGGACGAGCATTATCTTGCTGGAAAATTGCCCCTGGGAGACCATTTAGTAAAGGTCCTACATGGGATCGAAGAATATCATCAAAGTAACGTTGGCCCGTTAAGGTTCCACGCATCACAATTAAAGTGGACTGGCTATCATAGGCTATGACCCCCAAGAATATTATACCAGCTTTTTGAGCAGTGTGACGTAGAACAGTGTGGGGGGAATTGTACCGCTCGCAAGGATGCCTCCACACCCGGAGAATGTTATCATTTGTCCCCAAAACAAACTGGGATTCATCACTAAACGCAACCTTTTGCGAATCTGTTACATTCCACATTGATATGGCTTTGCACCACTATAGACGCATTTGCCGATGTTCTGGTGTTAAAGGGAGTGCACGGAAAGGACGCTTGAATTTAAGATTTGCTTTTGCAAGGTGTCTGGAAATTGTTTGTGGAACAATTGCTACGCCTACGTCTGCTCGTATCGTTCAACGAGTCACTGTGGGGTACACAAGTGCTTGCTGCACGATCCTTCGATCCTCTCACCTCGTGATCTTCCTGGTCGCTTCATACCCAATTTTTCGCGAGTGGGTATCTTCTCGTGTCCACTGCTCCCAACAATTTCTAACGCACACTCCGAACGATCCACCTTGCTAGCAACACGGCGCGTCAACCAGCCTGCAGATTTGATCCCGATGATCAGGCCTCTCTCAAACTCGCTTAACTGTGAGAATTGTCTTCTAGCACATTTATCTGGCATGTTTCGCTTACCAAACTCTTCCTACAATCGGCGGGTATTCGTCACGTTTATGAATCTTCGAATTTCCGCTGGCTTATATAGCACCCTCTTCCTGATTGTAGCGTCACCTCGTCGTGTATGAGCATGCGTATTGGCACAAAACTTGAATCATTTGCATATCACATTACGCTGTACTTATTTGCAAAGTTTTGCGATTGTTCTTACTGCCTTCTTGGGTCGCTATTTTCTATGTTCCTGAGTGTATATAACGCACAAATTCTCGGAAATATTTAGAATGTTTTTCTGTTTTCCCAACTGAAGTAATTCCTTTATGTTAAAGTTTACCAATAACTTGTTATATGACTGTAAATATTATAGAAAATATGAAAAGTTAACTTTGAACAAATTTCTTTAAACGTTAATCATTCCTTCACAAGGCAGTATTTCGACTGATTTTGGGCAATATAGGTATATACTAAGTTTCAGTCATTCTAGTGTTAATTTCTTTCGTAGGACTATTAGATTGGCGACTTCAGGAACCAATATTCGGAATGTTTCCCATGTTATATTTACATTTTACGTGAGAAAAACGCTTAAACCAAACATATTGTATATAATAATAAAACTCAAGATGTTAAAGTTCCGAGTTTGATGTTGTAGATGGTGGTTCCTACTCAAGATACAAGATACAGCTTTTATGCTGAATAAGAAAACAAAAAATCTAAATGAAAGAAGAAAGTCTTTTGGGGGGGGGGAGGCAATAACATTTAAAAAAATTAGAAATAATTTCAAAAAGTCAAATAAAACATTAATAGTAACACAATTTAAAGTATGTTTGAAATCTTTAAGTAATGGTATGATTAAAAAAATAGTTATAAACTCGATTACATCGACCCATATGTAAGAGATTTCGAAAATAATTCCGGCATAAATATTTAACAGGCATAAACTTGTTACATTTTGAGCATCTTTTTCAAAAAAAGGACGGATTATTTAATAATTCCTAAGAATACAATTGTTCATGTGGCTACTATCAACCCTTCATTAATGAAAAAAAAACTTTGTTTATCAATACGCTTTAATTATTTAACAGAAAGCCTTAAAATCATCACATTTCTAATTAAATTAGGATATTTTAATGTTACATACATATTATTCTTAATCGCATTCTAGATATTAAAATGCATGCCTTTCAGATCAGAGTTCCAAACTCTTGAATCAGTTGATGTATCTTTCGCTTAGGAAAAGTGAATTGTATATTATACTATAATTTTTAAACTTGAAAAATAAGTAATTGAAAAATTCTAAATAAAGCAATCAAATTCTTAAGTCCTAATTGTATATCAGTGTTTCTCAAACTGTGGGGCGTGCCCTCTTAGGGGGGTGTTATAATCCTACAAGGGGTTGCGAGCACATTTAAAAGTCGAAAACAAAATATTATTTAAAAAAAATTATTAATTTTCTGAAAGTTTGTAAACAAACACAATACATTCTGACGTAATAAAAAATAAAAAAAACTCATTTACACTGATATAATACACTTATAAATGTATCAGTATTGTTCAATGTATTTTATAATTAATTTAACAATACTAAATTAAGAACATTTAACAATTACCAGTAACCCCATGGGCTCTTAATGTGTAAAACTATATGCAAAAATTAACACTTGATGATTTGTCCGGTTTATAATTAATTACTCCAATGCCGATTAAAAATTACGCGACTTGCTCCCCAATACCCCGTTTAACACGCAGGCGATTGTAAGTGGTGTATTGGGGGAGGAGGGGGTATTAAAGGAATAAATAAGCAAATCCTCTAAAATAAGTAAAGCCTTCACAAACACTGTCAAGGTAATTTTATTGAATTCTGCAGACTTCTGAATATATTCATGTATAGCAGTTCACAGAAAAAATTGTACTTTGGAAAGACGTATATATACTTACGGAGCAATTATCTCCACTGGCTGAGTGAGACGTTTATATAAGCCGGCAGCATTTAAAAGATTAAAGTCGCATTGCAGGTTTAGCGTCAAAATGTAGTATTATTGAATTAAATACATTATTATTGTATAGGGGGGGCGAGGAAAACTGTGATTGAATATTGGGTCATAAATATTGAAAGCTTGAGAAGCATTGTTGTATATATTAAAAAAGATAATCTGATAACCTTTCTACAGATTTTGTAAAACTATATTTAGATTATTTTTAAATAATTCATGAAGAATTCTATTAGAATTTTTTTTTAATTTTACAGATATTTTAAAATTACCTTCGCATTATATCTATCGAATTTAATAGTGCTTGAGCACTATTGATTTTAACAAAGCAGCTGAAACTCTATCATTAAAAACATGGAGGATAAATTGAAATTCCGACTTAATTTTAAGATAACTCTGAGCTATGCGCATGTTTGTTTCACGAATTACATATTTAAGAAACATATTTAAACTTCAAAATTTGGTCTTAATTTTCTAGCTCTGTATGGAACACAGTAAACACAGCAGAGTTAAATCTCGGTTCGGAATGTGAATAGGTCATGAATAATTGATGACAGAGCATCGCAGCAATTTAGAATCCACAAGTATTTCGAATAAGTTGAGGAATTTGCTTTCATCGCAGTAAATAATACTTTATAGTCAAAACAAACTAAAGTAAAAGCTCTTCATTTTCATATCACTAAACAATTTTTCTTTAAGTTAAGGGTTCCTCTTCTTTTGATTAATTATAAATTCCGAAATTGCAACTCAACTTTTAATTTTCACTTCTGAAATATTATCTTATTAGAAATGGTACACTAATGTTTGGTTCAAATAATTATTTACAAGTGATAGATATCAAAGAGCAATGTTGCAAACCGTAAATATTGAATCCTTTCTGAGAAGAGACAGATGAGAGTTCTTTATAATTTTTAGTTAAATAGAAAATCTGAAACTAAAACTTCATCAATTACGCATCCATAGTCTTTTAAAAATTTGAGGTAAAATAATAAATTGAATAATTTAGTGTTTTCTTTATAAAAAATATTAAGGGGGTTTGAAATTTGATACTAAAACTAATAGTGTTATCCCTAGACTATAATTCAAATGAGATACCTATATTTAAAACATATATGATATTTAAGAATTGGAAGAATTTTTTTTGTCATTAATTCCACATAAGTTTTATTTATCAAGTACATATTCTGAAAATATAGCCAAACACATAAACAGATATTCAATTTTTTTTTAAAAAAACGGGTATTTTGTTGTTTTTTTTTCTTTTAAAAAGGTCTAAGAAGATAAGTATTTCTTTTCACTGAAAATAAGGATAAGTTAATTTTATGACCAAATGTTTTTATCATTATTATCACTAGAAAAACTTTCTTCTAAACATTAAATACTTACGGCATTTCTCTTAATGTTCGACAAAAATTTCAATGAATTGAACCAACAATGAATTTATTTATTTACGATAATCCATTCAATTTTTGTGCAAACAAAAAGCGTCATTCGCTAAAAATCAGCCATCGTGGTATATTCAGAAGAATTTGGAATGAATCTTTTGTTCTATAGGTAGATATTTCAGAATGTAGTTCATTTTTTATCCATTGATCTTTACTTTTATCTTGAGAACTAAGATAATATAGCATATAGTTCAGTGTTCTAAGACGTAAGAAATTAAAACTTACTGACATGAATCTCCTAGCAACAAAACATGAATTGTAAGGAGTACTTTTAATTTTATTTCAATTATATTCAATAAAAATGGTTCAAATAAATTCAAACATTATGTAATAAATTTGTAATGATTTTCAATTATACGTTGACTGTAAGTAATGTTGCTTAGCACGACTTGTACAGATTATTTTTAATTAATGCTTTTCTAGTCAACAGTCAATTTCTAAGTCCTTTTCACAGAATAAAACTACTTTATTCAATTCTCCTTCAGGAACTTTTGTTTTATGTTACTTTCTGAACAAAAACAGCAAGCATTAATAAATATACAATATTTAATGTAGGAATTTTTCTTGAATATAATTCTTTTATGCGCAGCATGTTTTCGAAGTAAAAAAGTCTAAATTCCTGAAGAATGCTATTCAGTGGATAAAAATTAATAGTTATACTGTCATTAGTTACTCTCTCATCGAACACAAAATTCAGTAGCAGAACTATCTGTTAGATAAACAATGTTACAATTATTTCCTACTTACATGCATGCATGCATATATATATATATATATATATATATATATATATATATATATATATACATATATATACATATATATATATGTATATATATATATATACATATATATATATGTATATATATGTATATATATATATGTATATATATGTATATATATATATATATATATATATATATATATATATATATATATATATATATATATATATATATATATATATATATATATATATATATATATATATATATATATATATATATATACAACAGTGAGAAATAAGAACATACAGTATATTAAAAAATGTGAATCCAACATATAAATTGTTATTTTGTAAGCATGTAATTAAACACATTTTGTGTATTTTCTATTTGATCCAAAAAATTCCATCCACCTAAAAAAAGTCAATGTAGATTTTCTATTAGGCATATTTCAGACGAACAAAACCTATCAGAACTACGTAATGTCGAATCATTTAGTGTTATTAAAAATGAAGAAACATGATTAAAAATGGGGAATCCGATTCTCTATTTGATCTCAATTTTCAATACTCTGACATCAGCATAATTCTTTAAACACATAAAGTATGATACATTTTTTAATTTTCTAATCTTCCAAATGTATTTTTAAAATTATATTTAAATTACGTTAATAACATAAGCATAAAATTATTGTTATAATTTAATATAAATAAAGCAAATAGATATGTACTCAGAATATGTGTACCCTTCAAATTGCTACATTTTCTATTTCATTAAGCCACGTATATATATATAAGCTATTTATTTTCTTGAAAACAATAGTATCTTAGTTTTAGTTTACTGTAAAAGTCTTCACATTCATCTGCAATAATTTATAACATAAGCCATATGCTCTGATGAACCACTATATATTTCTGAGTCAAACACTTCAAAGTGACATTAAGTACTATTTCGTGACAAAGCAAAACCATTTGCTTATTCCAAAATGCCGTATGGCACGTAATCGATGGTATTGGAGAAATGATATTAATCCATAAATGTCAAGACAGAAACTCGCTATTGCCAGTTAAGATTTCTGATTCTTCTCAGAACAGGTAAAATCTAGAATTATTCTCCTACCTTCACTCATACATTATGATTATTTGTGATTGAGAACCCTAGATTCAGAGGAAATCACCAGGTAAGATTAGCCCCGACTGCCGGGATCTAGAAATATTAATTCAGTATATACTAGGAATAATTTTGTTGAAAAGTGATAAAATTCTTAAAACTGAAATTTCAACACGTTCTGAATGCAACATAAAAATAATTATTTGAATGTTCAGTTCCTTTCTTTTAATACTCTTGTACAACCAATTAAATACAAGACTAAACAAAAAAAGCCATACCTAAATACATTTAATATGGCTCATTAAACTTGTAAACGCTCAAAAGTAAAATGAATGAAAGTGCTAACTAGAAATATAATTCTTCAGTAATTAATTAATTTGCCTCGAGTTTTCTAAAAGTTAAAAAGAATGAATAAAGTTTTTTTTTCTCTTTTCGTAGGAATACGAATGTTTTATCATTGTTCGCTCATATATATATATATATATATATATATATATATATATATATATATATATTTATGTGATTTATATATGTGTATATATATATATAAATCCGGCATATAAGGTGCACCATCGTATGACGCGCTCCTATATTTTCAAGTTGCAATTTTTAATTTTTAGGTGCATTCGCCATATAACATTTATCCCCCATTTACGCTGAAACCTGAAATGTACGTGCAAAATTTGAGGCATTATTTCACAAGCTTCAGAAAAAAAATATTATACTTCCAGAATTACCACCCAATTAGTAGGTAAAAAAAATATCATTTCTTTTAAATAAACAGTATTTTAATATATGTAGAAGTATTTTTTTCTGTGCTCATCTTTTTTTAAAAAAAATTGTCACTTTTATATCCGGCATATAATGCGCAGCCTTAAATTTCGATCTTATTTTTTGTATTAAATGTGGGTGTCTTATGCCAGATTTTACAGTATATATGTTTTCAGTATAGCATATATAGAATATGTTCTTTTACAATTAAAAATAGCTATATTTTAGTTTTAGGGTAATTACATTGCAATTTTTTTTCTAGAGGTCTGTCATCATTAGTTTTAGATATTAAACATTACTTTGTATATAAATTTTCTTGTTCCGTATAGGCATTGAAATAGAAAAAAATATATTTCTTTTTTATATTTTAGTTGTTGGCCACAATGTGTTTCAAGTTGTTTTAGTTAATTAGTCAGTGATATTTTTTTAACCCTGAAGAAGCCTGAAAGGACTTTCAAAATATAAATATTATAGACACAGACACGTACATTAAAATTTGGTTATTCCTGATTTTTTTAATGTAATATACACACACTTATACTGGGATTGAAAAGTTAAGGTGCAATGTAGTTTTCGAAGCTCGCCACTAATAAAAGACAGCAACAATAATTAGTTTTATGAATGAGATAGCCATGTACTTTAAAAAAAGAAATATGAAAAAAAAAAGATTGTTGTATCATTTATTTTGAAAAAACGGACATTTAATTCTAAATAAGGGAACATTTTCAAAATCCAAATTATGTAGCTTGTTATGTAATTTATGCACAAAATCATTATCAATAGTCGTTGGCAACTTCATTCACAATATCGAGGAGTGTCTAGAAATATCTTGGAAAACTATGTACTCGATACATTTACGTGGTAGGTGTTGGGATGCTTAGAAACAGGTTTGTCACACAGCTGATGTTACAAGAGAGTCTCAAATTGTCTCAGATTGGAATACACCGACTGTAAGAGCAATTGGAATTTGAGGACATTTTATCTAGAAGACATGTTCTAGGTAAATCATGAGCTGCAAGTCCTGTGAGAAGCTGTTTTGTAGCTTTTTCTGGCTGAATGAGAAGAAGCAATACGATACCTCTGCTTGTTGCAAATCATTTTGTCGTATTTGGAGTAAAATTATTATCTATATTGTTGCAAAAACACGGTCACAATACAAGTTTCTATTCAAACGGCTAGTTATGTGTATTCCCCCAAGTCATCGGCAGTGACGTGTCCTTATACGCTGAACAAGTGAATACTTTTATTGGACCAGATAACAGTGGGTTTCTGTACTCTTCTCAGAGAAGTCCAGGTTTACACTGAAGAACGATTCAGGGTGTCTGCTAGTCTAGAGCAGTGCAATCCAGCCTTTCTCTCATCCGGATCGGTCAACTTTGAATAATTTTAATACTACCCACTGTGGGGGTAGGCGTTGCATTTTTATAGTTTGAACTGTTTTGTTTTAAAGATTTTAGTTTATTTGCATTTAAATATGCATTCAGAATAACATCCAGTTATACTAAAAATGAAAATACAATGATTTAACATGGAATATAAAGTTATTTCCATGAAAAGTCGCAAAAACCCGAGAAAACCACACCACAGTAAATAAAATGGAAATAATGTAATGTTCTTTGGGCGGCCCTGTACCATTTGATCGACGTCCCGGGGGTTTGGGCTCAATGATCTAGAAGGAACAATGCATGGAATACAACCAATCCTGCAGTGTTGAACGAAAACATTATACAATATTAGAAGTAGGATTAGGATAGAAATCTTTCTCAGTGGTTATACTTGCATGCATGTGACCCCTGGAGTAATTCTGACTATAGTGAGATATCTTGGTGAGATCATTGACCGAAATATTCTCCCATACAGAACAGTTATTGGTAATGAATTTATTCTGATAGATAATAAAGCACGGAAACATTGAACTCTGTTCACATTTAGGATTATCTTCAGGTTCATAATTTTGAACGAATGGAATGGCAAGTTCACCCTCCAGACCTGACTCCGACAGATTATATTTAGGGATACCTTAGTAGACATTTTGATATTCTAAGTCGGACTCCAAGGTCCTTACTTCAGCTGGAGCACGGGTTATTCCGTATTAGATTCTCGTATTCCGTTTCGGTACACGATAACTTAATTGGTAGCATGGAAATGTGAATGCCACCAATGCATTGAAGTTACTAATGGACACATTTCTTATTAAAACCCATTTTTGTAATGTTTACATGGCATTTTTTCATTTAAAACTATGATGTACAACTTTTTCCAATAATGTATTTTCATTCAAGAGTGTCTTTTTATAAGAGTGTTCTATGTAAGAGTGTTTTTTAGAAATATATATATCGCATTCAAATATATAACTGTTTAGTGCATATTTCATCCAATTGTCTTGTTTATATGCTCATTCATTTTCAAATTAGACACATTAAAAATGCTGTACCTTACTGTTCGAAGGGAGTGCATATTCATATATAATCACATATACTAATTTATACTACAGACATAAATATAACAACATATCGCGTTGGGGAAAATATAATATCCACCGTTTAGAGGGAGTGATGCTAGTTAAATATATAGTGACTCAAAGTCATTCAGTTTGCGAGGTGTGAACGTTAACAGGTGGTTAAGTACTGACTCACAGATGCTATTTTCATCGACTCTAGTTCATAATTATGAAGTCCATCGTGAATAGCCTTCGATTCACTTCACAGTGTTGCATAAATTCAAGTCAAATCAAATAAAGTCAAGGGTAAAATAAAATGGTCGCTGTAATGCAGTAACGAACTTGTTGGCGCATGTGCGACAACATCATGCGCACAAATGCAAATATACTTCCTTGCCTCACAGTGCCGGCAGATGAGAACTTTCTTTGGAACGAAATGGACGAAAAAATTTCTCTTGAATACTCAGAAGTGAGTATTTATATAGGACTCTAATACTCGAAGCTCACAATAAAAAAATAATTGAAATTTACTGCGCTTGTAAATAGCATATGTATGTTGTGAGGTTGAATAAAAAAGTAAAAAAGAAATAAGCGTGACTGCTCCGTCTCAATGAAACAAAATAAAACTAAAAAAAAAAACAGAACTCTTAGATTGAAGAAATAAAATGATAGCATTAAACATAGTTTTATAGCCATGAAACTTTTATGTATGTTTGTATACTAGATGGACTGCGCTGAAAAGGAAAAAAAATATTGCAGGTGCAAGTTGATGAAAATACTCTAAATTTATAGAAATGTAATGCAAAGCATTAATAAATAAAGTGTCATGATATAGTCACCAATATGGAATACCATGTAGAAAACATTGATATATGACCAAAGCACAAGTAACTAAAAATCTAACCATATACAGTAATTGCTTACGAAAACTAATTTTGCATCAGAACACTTGAAGAAAGAAGAAAATCTTGCCATCATTAAAGAATAACGTGCATTAGATAGAAATATCAAAAAAAAATCAAAAAAATTATATTTACATCTATAAAAACATAACAACGGAAGAATTAAAAAAAAAATAATTTAGAAGAAAAGTTCAATGAATCATTTATCAAGAAGCCTGTAACGAAAATGAAGATTATGTAAAAAACAACAACATTTACTTGCTACGCTCTTGTGAAAGTATGAGGGAGTGAGAAATAAAAAGACAATAAAACATAAAAAAGTAATTTAAGTACCCAATGGTACTTAACTTATTAGAAACGTATCTATAAAACAATAGAAAGGATATTCGTGATCTAAACAATACTTAACATTTTTTTATTAACAGTGGAAGGCATGCATGTGTTGTTACTAAACAACAAAAAAAAACTGATTGCAAATATTTAGTTTGTATTAGTTTCAGTATGAACTATTCTACTTTATGATTATTTTTACTATATATGTATTTAAACATAAACAAAAAGTTGATCCAGTTGTAATATTTGTAATATCAGATTCCATTATTCATTAGCAAGTAGAAATACGTGTCCATATTCGTTTTCTCTTTTTGAAAAAAGACATTTCTTTTTAATAAGAGTTTAATAATTTTAAATTAGAAAAATAAATAAACTTATTCTCTTAAAAATAGACCAAAACCAAAAATGAAAGTATAACCTCAAAGTATAAAGTATAACCTTTTACCATGCATTTGGCTAACCCAACAAATTCTGTGAATGTACAGCAAGTGTTCTCGATGATAATAACATTATCTCAAACTAGTCTCATGTGTTAAGTATTACAATTTGTCCTTAAGCAACTATGTACAGCAGGTAGCCTAAGAAGATACGGATGATCCCTTCTTTTCGACAGACAAGCGAAAGCAGTAATAGGCAGTAATAAAGTATCAGTTACGTCATCCCTTTTTATTTGATACAGCTTCTTGTTCCAGTTATCATTGGCATATTTTTTTTTAAATTTCTTGTGTTGATCTTATTCTTTAAAACTATTTTTGCTAAAGATAAAATATAACATATAACTACCAAAAGTAAACTTTTATTGTATATTAATCTTTTATTTAAAGAAATCTTATACTAGATGCACATTTAACATTGCAGAAATCTTGTGTGACAAAAGTATACAAGAGTGTTCTACCTTTTTTAGGGGAAAAACTGAACACATAATTTTCTGTGTATATAATTTAAGTCTTAAAACACAGTAACATTTTAATATATCATGACATTGTTAACAGTATTACGAGGGGTAGTAAAAAAAGGTTACAAGTCGAGTAAAGAAATATTTATTAACAATAGACAAAAAATACAAAAAAGTCACATTTTAACATAATCATCAAGTCTATTTAGGCATTTATCAGAACGCAGCACCAACTTGTTCAACCCGTCTTGGTAGAAATCAGGTTCCAGTTCATTGAGCCAGGTCTCAGTGGATGATTTCACAGCAATGTCTTGTAATATCGCACATCAGAAACGATATGATGCACTCTACAATAACTCAGTCCCGGCTTGACGCGATTTCACTCAGAGTTACCAGTTGATCCTTTTTAATCGTTTCTTCAAGACGTGCCGTTAAGAACTTGGCCGTCCACTCATGGCGATATTGTTGTTTACAATATCCCATTCGCCTGATTGAAAAGGGTAACACCATTTCGCTACATGTTTCCTGCACATTGTTTCTACACCATAAATTTCCACGATTTGACTGTGAATGTCAGATGCGGACACATTCTTTTCCCATAAAAATCGAATCACGGCTCACACTTAGAAATGAGACTAATTTCCTAAGCTTCTTGATATTTCATTCATCCTAAGCCCTTTGGGTACTTTCACGACCCACCCGCAAACCAGCTGTGGGACAAGTAACGTCATTTGTCTCCACTCGGGGGGAACAAAATTTCTCCACATTATGTAGTTTTCAAATGCTGCGGCTTGTTATACGTTTTTTATCCATCACTTATATTATTACCATCCTAAATTATTATGAACTATTTCATACAATGTTATAAACTATTATTAAGTGTTACACACACAATTTGAGGGATCTATCCATGATCTTCTTACTAACAGTCCTCCTGGGGAAATTTTGATCCTTAAAAATTATTTTATTAGAAAGCTTCCTCTGAAGAAGAAAACGGGAACATGCAAATTAAGACCACTATATATAATCTATGTTTTTATGTAAGAAAGAGAGAGATAGGGTAAACTGCTAGAGGATCAGTGATTAATCAAATTTAATGTGAGGCTCGTATACTTAGTAAATGATAATTATATTACTTCAGGTGACGATCTGTCATTTGAAATTAAATCTTGGTTAGGTACTTAAGGAGGCAAAGTTATTCAAATGACGTAAGTATCCTATTTAATGAAAGTTTTCTCATATCTCGTGTACCTCGTTAATTGTGTTCATATTTATTAGTTGGTTAATCGAACTTGTGTTGTGGTTTTTATGCTGTAAATAAATTAAGTGATTTTGAATATGACTAGTTTTCCTTCCTTTTTTCCCACATCTCCAGGTGCACAGGCAAGACCTTAAAATCACAGATCTCAATAAAAATACTGAATATATGAATTATTTAAGTCACACAGAAATATAGTTTCTATTCATTCATCTCCAACCATTATGGTCTAACAAAAAGAATGTTTGCAGAATAATGCCCTCCAACTTATATGCGGTGCTGTTAAGACTACATTAATTGATGCCTTACTATTATTGTTCACTAATGAATCATGTATGAAGTATGGAATAAAAAATGTTTTTATTAAAAATTAATACACTTACCACATACAGGACCTTGGAATACTTTTAGGATTTACCCAATAAAATTGAAATCTAAGGAGGCTTACTACAAGCTGTCTTGGGAAAGATGGATGGGCTAAAGTTTGTAAGTCCGTTTGGACCATTGTTAACACCTACTTACCCTTCGGAAGCTACACTACATTGCTACTTTGTGCATCTTTTAAATCATGTTTCAAAGATTGAGGATTGAACGGCAGTTTTCTTCAGCGTGGGTATGAAAACATATCTAAAATCATTTTCCTCCCGGTACTTGATTGCAGAACTACACTGGTGGCTCAAGTTCTGACATAAACTGTGTTGCGAGCGCGGGAATTTTCTGTGATAATTTCTCACGTTATCTTTCACTGGAAATGGACAAGAAAACGTTTGATATTGAGGTTAAGGTGATTAAAGTTGCTTTAACCCATGCAAAAGCTCATATTTTCCATCCTGGAGTGTTTATCATATCCTCAAACTCTCAAGCAGCAGTACTGGGAATTTTTAATAACAGCCAAGCCCCTATTTCTTTTCCAGTAATGCAATTCAGATCCTTATTACCAATATAATTACACGAAATACATAAAATGGTCATTATCCTGATATGTTAGAGTTCGATCCATGAGCTTCATTTCTATAAAAGTCCAAATGTGCCCTATCAGATTAAGATCCGGCGAGTTTGAAAATATTACATTAATTGGAATTTATCCATATGCTCTTCTGCCATCTCCCAAACAAATTCAAACTTGTGACATGATGTCCTGCTGGAAAATTCAATTTCTACCTGGGAAGTCAAACGGCATGAAATGATAAAAACTGACCTCAATTGTGTTCAGATGATTTGCACCTTTCATGGTCTGATTTACTAGAACTCAGGCACCCGAAACCGTTGATAAAAAACATACTCAAAGCATAATGTCGCCACCACCAGCCTGTGCATGTTATGCTGTACATGGTATAGTAACTGCACGTCTAGAAAACGAAAATCCCTGGCACGACCATCGGCATGAATAGTAAGAAATCACGAATAATCCGACCAGTTCTACTTATCCATGGTCAAGTCTTGATGGTGTAGTAGACAATGGCACTTGGTCAGCAGAAGCAAATGAATGAGTCATCTGCAGTGCAGTCTTATATTTAACAATATACGCTAAACTGTGAGTTCCGAAACACGTGCACTTGAACCAGCACAATACTGGACTATCAATTTAGTTACTGACTAGCACAAATTTTGCTTTACCAGGTGGGTAAGTCTCTAAAGTCATTTTTCTTTGATATTTTATGCACGACCAATAGTTCAAAACGCACAGCTCTTTTCACTGCCACTTATCCACTTCGCATAAATACTAACAACATCAGAACGTGAACAATTTAAAACCCATGCAGTCATGCAGTTTCAAGGATCCTGGATCCAAGTTTTCAGATTACTACAATCTGCATTTTAGTAAATCCGCTTTGAACTGCAGTATTTTCCAGAATTCGTAAAAGCGAGAGAATGACTCCGTAATTTCTCCAGCATCTGTTAAATACAAATCCCTTTTTGTCACGTGTCTTTCATGACATCCAGACGAGTTAATTGAAACAAATGTAGGAATATGTATATATATATATATATATATATATATATATATATATATATATATATATATATATATAAAAAGTCGAACCGCTATAAAAAGAACCCCTATAGTGCGAATTTTTCTATATAGCGAACATTTCCTGCAACCAAGAACATGTCACAATTTTCTTCGTAAAATAACCTTTTTATAATGGTGAAGTGCATTTTCTATATGGTGAACTTTTTCTCTTTTGATTCAATTTATTTAATTTCTATTTTTAAGTATTTATAGACATTTCAAATTATTTTCTCTTTTAACACATTTTATAGTTGTCATAAGTTTCGAAATGGTTTTTTTTAGGTGCCTAATTCGCCCAGAGCAATTTTAACTATGGGTGTTTCATCCAAGCAGTGAAACTTTTGACCCCCATTGTCCAGTCACTGTACACATCTTCGATATTCTCTTTCGTCCTCAGTGGAGTTGCTTCGTTTCATTGAACTAGTCTCCCTTCATTTGCACTGTTGATCAGTCGTACTGGTAACTTCGTTTCTTGAAGCTCAAAAATTTTATAATTTAAGTGCTTCAGCATCAAAGAAATACATTTAATTCTTCAGGAAGTGGATAAAAGCGTCAAGAAACTTTCCTTGCAATTTTTCTTTCTTTGATAGTTAAGGTATATAAAATAAATATATATTAATTTACAAAAATATATGAATAACTACTTATTTTAATGTATAGAGTTTAAGAGCTTAAAATTCGTTTTACGTGCTGTTGGCGCATGCACGGCAACGTCATGCGCACAAATGCAAATATTCTTCCTTGCCGCGCGGTGCCGGCATTTGAGAACTTTCTGTGGAACCAGATGGACCAGAAAATTTCTCTTTAATACTCAGACGTGAGCATTAATATTGGACTCTAATAATCGAAGCTCACAATAAAAATTACTTAAAATTTGCTGCGCTTGTAAATAGCATATATATGTTGTGAGATATATGTTGTGTGGTTAAATAAAAAAAGTATAAAAAAGAAATAAGCGTGGCTGGTCCGTCGATGAAACAAAAACAACAAACTAAAAATAAACATTCTGGTCCGTCGAGCCGGAGCCGAACTTTATAAATATATATATATGCGTGTGTGTGCGTGTGTGCGTGCGTGCGTGCGTGTGCGTGCGTGTGTGCGTGCGTGTATGTGTGCGTGTGTGTGTGTGTGTTTCTGTGTGTTACCGTTAAAGTGCATCATTCAAGCATTCAGTTATTTCATAGTATAGCTAGGTATTTCATGAAGTAACTCGACAAATCAGTTAAAATATACAATAGATGAAAAATTCCACACTTTACCTAGTTATTGTATGAAGCAACTGACCTTTCTGTGATATAACTAATGATAAGTTGTTTTTTTTAATTCAAAGAAGTTTTTTTAATTAATTAATTATAAATTGCTGAAATATCTATAAAAATACATTTTATCTCTTTTGCGGATGATAATTTGAAAAATATTAAGGAAAAGCTTACGATAAAATTTATGTTTATTCATATTGCTAACATTACTTAAACAGAAAGGGAAAAAAAGAATATTACAAAAATAGTTATATATTTATATATCATCAAAAAAAATACATGCCCTGGAGAAAAACTGCTGCTGCATAGAGAATTTAGTAAATTATCTCAAACAAAACTCTGAGAGAATAATAATTTAAATTTAATGAAATACCTCTATTTTACTTTACTTTATTTATTAAAGCAAGAAATGTTGTGATTATACTTTGCATTAGGATTCAAAATTGACTAAAAACAGCTTGAACAAGTTCATAGAACTTTCGAGTGCCGTATTTCATACTTTAAAGATCAAGTAATCGTTATTCTATAGAATACCTAGTTATTTAATGAAATAACGAATTTCACACTATGACGCGGCAGTAATATATATATATATATATATATATATATATATATATATATATATATATATATATATATATATATATATATATATATATATATATATATATATATATATATATATATATATATATATATATATATACTCAGGAAGATTGAAAATAGCAACCCAAGAAAGAAGCTAAGTACAATCGCGAAACTTTTCAAAAAAGTACAGCGTAATGTGATATGCAAATAATCCAAGTTTTGTGCCAATACGTATGCTCATACACGCCAAGGTGGCACACAATCAGAAAGAGGGTGTTATATAAGGAAGTGCAAATTCGAAGATTCATAAACGTGACGATTACCGTCGCGTACGATTCATTACGTGACGATTAGGAAGAGTTTGGTAAGCGAAACATGCCAAGTAAACGTGCTAGAAGACATTTCTCACAGTTCAGCGAGTTTGAGAGAGGCATGATCATCGGTATGAAAACTGCAGGCTGGTCGACGCGCCGTGTTGCTGGCCTAGTGGATCGTTCAGAGTGTGCCGTCAGAAAGTGTTGGGAGCAGTGGACACGAGAAGATACCCACGCGCGCAAAACCGTTCTGGAGTGACCAGGAAGACCACGAGGAGAGAGGATCGAAGGATCGTGCGGAAAGAACTTGTGAACCCCACAGTGACTCGTTCAACGATACGAGCAGACGTAGGCGCAGCAATTGTTCCATAAACAATTTCCAGAGACCTTGCAGAAGCAAATCTTAAATCCAAGCGCCCTTTCCATGCACTCCCTTTAACACCGGAACATCAACAACTGCGTCTACAGTGGTGCCAAGCCAGATCAATGTGAAATGTCACAGATTGGCAAAATATTGTGTTTAGTGATGAATCCCGGTTTGTTTTGGGGAAGATGATAACCGTGTACGGGTGTGGAGGCGCCCTGGTGACCGGTACAATTCCCTCCAAACTGTTCTACGTCACACTGCCCGCACAGCTGGTGTAATGGCCTGGAGGGTCATTGCCTATGATAGCCGTTCCACTTTCATTATGATGCGTGGAACCTTAACGGCCAACGTTACGTTGATGATATTCTTCGACCCCATGTAGGACCTTTCCTAAATGGTCTCTGCAGGGGAAATTTGCCAGCAAGATAATGCTCGTCCGCATACAGCAAGAGTAGCTCAAGACATCCAATGTCATTTTCAGACTCTTCCGTGGCGGGCCCGCTCCCTTGATTTGTTCCCTGTAGAGGACGTGTGGGATCAGCTAAAACGGCAGATGACATCTTGTCACTGTGTACATGATTTAGAGTTGGCTTTTCAAGATATGTGGGCTCATCTTCCTCAGGACAACATAAGGTGTCTAATCAACTCAATGCCACACCGTGTGGCGGCATGTATTGTAGCTGGAGCTGGTCCAACGCGCTATTGAAGTTGCCCAGTATTTGTGTCGTTGCACACCCGGTATTCATTTAATTGTCTTGTTTTTGAGATCAAGTGAATCTCTCATCTCTGTCATTATGTGCATAAAATTTCATTTAAATCCGATGCTTTCTTCTTGGGTTCCTATTTTCAATGTTCCCGAGTGTATATATATGTATGTGTGTGTGTGTTCACGATTCTCTACTAAGAGAGAGAGAGAGAGATGAGTAATCAATAAGTACCAAAATTGAAAACAATTTAAATTGCAAGATAACCTGACATAAGATTTTAGAAATGAAATACAGGAAATTAAGAATAAATAAATGCGTGCATTGCTCTCCCAATGAGGTATTTTTTAAAAAAATAGAATTTAAAATCTGTTTTTTTGTCATAAATGTTAGTACCTATAACAATATCCTTTACTTTACATTCTATATCAAGAAAATGTTCTCCATAGTTGTCACTATTTGTCTGTATTAAATTAAGGTATTTTGTGAAAAAAAATTAGAGTTAAGTTTAAAATTGGATTTTTTTTTCAAAAATGATAATATTATCTATATAACGAAAAATGAAATTTTCAGAATTATCGGTGAAACTTTTTTGAAAAGTAATATAAATATAAATTGGCAAGACAGTTGTTAGCTGGGTTACCGTATGTGAAAATTTAATCAGTTGATAATAGTTATCATTATAATATATATAGTTCTCTTTTATAGTACAAACTTAAGAAGAGAAGTAGTCTTTCATAATTAACAATTTTAAATAAATTTTATTTGTGTAATTTTACAAGTATTTTAATCATTTCATCAATATTTAAAGAGTTAAAATGATCTTCAAAATCTAAGCTCTAGACTGAAGACGTCTTTTTATCTTTAGTTTGTTCAATAAGTTCTTAACTATTTTTAAGTATGCCTGTGGATATATATATATATATATATATATATATATATATATATATATAACTTGAAGCTGTCCATTCCTTCAGGACTCGCTTTTAAATAATAATTAAATATCCGGCTAACAGGAATTTTTGAACTACATCTATCCATTCATGCAGATCATGTGATTTGAACTTCCGTTTCCGGCTTGATATAAATACTAAGATTTCTGTAAAATCGGCCATCTTACTTTTTGCTTTCGCCATGTAACTTTCGAGTCTTCATAGTCTTCATAGAGCACTTTAGTGCTGGGTGTTTTCTGTGTTGTGAATAAGATTTTTATGTTTGTGCATCTCTACATGTTTCATGAAAGAGATTTGTGTCATAAAGGGTTGCCTGGTCAATGCAACATCACCGTCATAAATAATGTCTTAATAAGATATATATGTATTTTACAAAGGTTATTGACATCATTGACACGTATTTTTAAAAGATTGCATCTTGAAATAATTTTCTTTCATCAAAATGTCCTAAAAAATTTCGTTTTTACTGTAAAACGATAAATTTTTACACGAACATAAATTTTCGAATACTCCAAGTAACCGATTTTTCCTTTTGTGTACACTAAAAGCTAGATCACTCCCCGCTTCATTATTTATAGAATTAATTTTAGTGCTTTTAGATTTTCGTTTTAGAGGGAAATAGAGAAATATATATTTCAGTTTTTCCATCATATTTTCAGAAGTAAGCACGATTTGATATTCCCCATTCATATAAGTATTTTTTTTCTTTTGAAGTCGTATGACAGGTTGGCACTCCTTTGACATGTTTTAAACTACTTGCTCAAAATAATGATTGATGTACGGGATTGAAAATTCGATTTTTTAGTATTATTAAGTAATATTTTATTAGACATTTCATGGTGAGAGAAATCAGAAATTGTTATCCATTACCTTTTTTTTTCTTAAATCTTATATTTATACTACGTATTTAATACAATAAATGCATGTGTGTGAATACATATACTTTCTAAATAAGATTTTCTATATATTAAAAAAATTAAACATCAGCAGGATATAAAATATCATTTATGGAACAATAAATTAAAACCTCTTCAAACTTTTGTTCAATTTATATGCTGTAACAAAAATAATTAAATTAAGTTTTAAAAATATATATTTAGTTCCTTTTGTTAGGAAGATCATAATTGTTTTAAGATGTTAAAGAGGATTCCATTCTTCCAAAAGATAAATATATATTTTTTCCCATATAAAATACTATTAATACTATTTGAATTCACCATGTGTGTATGATTAAATAATGATATCTTGAATTACGATTAAAAATCAAACTCACTGCATATTGTAATAATGAGCATCAGAAAACAACAACAAAAAATCGAATGAATTTATTTATTAAAAGCAATGCGTATACCATTCCATACAGTTAGAATCAGGTGCATTGGCTTATATCAAATGGATTGTTAATTCGTGAATTATATCAAAATCACTCATTTTGCAATGAAACGTGTGTTGTGCTATTTATTCATTCATTTATGAAATTAAAGGTAATACTCTTACTTGAAAGACAAGGTAGCTTATTTCATACATTTTTTTCAAAATCAAACTATTAATGCACTGTATGTCACTTGCATTATACTAGAAAAGTTTATTTTTCTACTGAAGCCTACTGTATTCCATAATAGAAAACTTATTTACTTAAATGGAATTGTTAAAATACAGATTAAAACGTATTAAAACACTGGAACGTCCATCGTTGTCAATCTGACACCAGAGCTTGCTCAGTTTATTCTTTTTCCAGCATTATTTCAGAGAACTTGAAAGTTTTTCGTGACTTTTAATTATGTTCCATGATAATTACACAGTTAAAGTTTTGTGGTGCTAGGTTAGATAGGAGAAATTTTACTAAATATTTCTAGAATGTCCGCTTTTGTCATTTTAACACCAAGGCAATTTATCCTCATAAATAGTTGTCGTTCATCATTACTGTTAGTAAAACAGACTTTCCAAAGTATTATCATTTCTATATTTGACCTTCAATGCAGTGTTAGTGGTTTAACTGCGGAAACGAATATTTTTTTTTTCTAAAATTGCTTTGTCTAAGTGTTTCGTTGCTTAGCATTTTTTTATCTGCTCATAAAACAAAAATTTAAGATAAGAATTTATTCGATTTTCGAATCATGTCCAGAGCAGACATCCTTAAACAATGACACGTAGGAAAGGTCTAAGCCCTTATGAAATTGCTAATTTATTGCTAGAGCTTTTTGAGGATGAATCGGATGGTGGCGAGCTATCTTGCTCTAAGTTATATTCCGATGAAGATAAAAGATAGAATGGAAATGACTGCGAAGAATCTGTAGAAAAAAACAGATATATTTGATTATATTCCATAAATTGTGATACATATACACTGCTGGACAATTGCTAAGGACGGATAACACTATCATCCATAGCAACCACAAAATGAAAGGAAGCAAAATGTGGAAAATTAGAATAAGTGCGGGATATTAGTAAGAAGTATGAGTAGGCAAATCTTTTCCACGTCTGTGCATCACGTGATAGCGTTCATAGGACCTTTAAATGTTTTGACGCGTGTGGACAGTTGTTGTTTCAAATCAAAGTCTTACAGGAAAGATTTAATAGACGAACTTAAAATTTTTGGCATGTCTTCCCGACATCACATAGAGGATTTTATGCGTGGCCGAATTATTGAAAAGATCGAAGACGGGCGAAAAATAACAGATGTTGCCAGGGAGTTCGACATCGCTCACAGCGTTGTTTCACGGCTGTGGAAGTCATTTAAAACTACTGGAATGTGTAGTAGACGGCACGGGGGACGTCGTGTTAGAAGTACGACGCTTGGAGAAGACAGATATATCGTCCTATCAGCAAAAAGGAACAGTCGCACCACAGCTCAGCAGGTGGCAAATCAGTTTCTTGCTGCCTCAGGAAAGCAAATCTCCCGAAAAACTGTTGCCAGACGTTTGAGGGGAGGACTATAAATACGCAGACCTGTTGTGTGTGTCCCATTGACCAGACAGTACCGTACTGCCCGTTTGCAATGGTGTCGTGAGCATCACGATTTGACTGAACAGCACTGGGTATGCGTACTATTCTCAGATGAGAGTAGGTTCAGTCTGTCATCGGATTGTAGACGCCAACTGATCTGGCGCGAGAGTGGTACTGCTTATCGTCCAGAAAATATCCAGGAAAATGACCGATATCCGACATGCAGTATCATGGTGTGGGCCGGCATCATGATCAATGGCCGCACGCGCCTACATGTGGTTGCGAATGGGACTATGACGGGCCAACGATACATTGATGAAGTTATACTTCCTCATGTTCGTCTTTTCCGTGGTGCTGTCGGTGATAAATTTGTTTTTATGGACGACAACGCAACATGTCATCGTACACTCTCTGTTCAGGATTGTCTAGACAGCAAAGGTATTCAACGTCTCGTATGGCCAGCGCGTTCTCCAGTTCTAAACCCCATTTAAAATGTGTGGGATGCTTTGGGGAGGCAAGTTGCTTGTCGAAACTATTCTCCGACAAACAAGAACACCCTCATCCTTGCACTCAGAGGAATGGGATAAATTGCCTCAACAGCTGCTGATAATGTTGTGCAAAGTTTGGTACGACATGTGGAATGTTGCATCACACTCCACGGTGGACATATCCCGTACTGATACCTTTCTTTAAAATGAGAATAAATAAGTATAATGGCATTCTATTAAACATATATAAATAAAGTATAGATATATTTCGAACTCTAAGAAACCCTCAAACACTCACATGCAATATTTGACACAAAAAAATATAAAAATAATTTTTTTTATTAAAATTTTAATTGCTTTTCAAGTCATATTAGAAACATAAAGGGAATAAAGGGTGTTTTTTTAGAGGTATAGAACTTTAAATTGCAATAAAACAACGATGTGTTATTCGATTGACATGAATTTTTTTTATTCGAAAGATAATCTTCTGGCATTACATTTTAAATATGATTTCTGGCATAGGACTGCCACACCTGGCTCGGATGTAGTCCAATCTGGACGTCCAATTTTTGATGACTTTTTCCAACATTTGTGGCCGTATATCTGCAATAACACGGTGAATGTTGTCTTCCAAATGGTCAAGCGTTTGTGGCTTATCCGCATAGACCAATGACTTTACATAGCCCCACAGAAAATAGTCTAGCGGTGTTAAATCACAAGATCTTGGAGGCCAATTCACAGGTTCAAAACGTGAAATTAGGCGGTCACCAAACGTGTCTTTCAATAAATTGATTATGGCACGACCTGTGTGACATGTTGCGAGCTGTGTGACTTGTTGGAACCACAGCTCCTGGACATCATGATTGTTCAATTCAGGAATGAAAAAGTTAATAATCACGGCTCTATACCGATCACCATTGACTGTAACGTTGTGGCCTTCATCGTTTTTGAAGAAGGATTCCACCAGCCCATAAAGCGCACCAAACAGTCAGTTTTTCTGGATGTAACGGTGTTTCGACATACACTTGTGGATTAGCTTCACTCCAAATGCGGCAGTTTTGTTTGTTGACATAGCCATTCAACCAGAAGTGCGCTTCATCGCTAAACAAAATTCACTTATGAAAATCGGGAAAACGGCAATCTCGTTTTGGGCCCATTCGACGAATCTGCGCCCTACTTGATCATATTTAAAATGTAATGCCACAAGATTATCTTTCGAATAAAAAAAAATTCATGTCAATCGAATAATACATCGTTGTTTTATTGCAATTTAAAGTTCTATACCTCTAAAAAAACACCCTATATATTTTCAGAATGGATTATTTGTAGCAATAAAAGCAATATGTCTGGATTCTTGGATATTTAAGTTATAAATAAGTAAATAATTCATTAATAATTAATTATAAACGTATTATTTATTTTCTAATTGCGAACAGTTTATTTATTTTGTTAATTTTAGTGTTTAACGTGAATAATTAGATTTGACTGCAGTAATTGCGATTCACATCAAACCAAAACATTTTGTAAAGTAAATGCTGTTTTATTTTTTTAAAGTCTAATCAGGATATTTTGAAACAAATATCAGAATTCTGAATACCCAGATTTCCCAGAAGATAAAATCTTTTTCTTTTAAAATACGTAATTTACATTTAAAATATATATGTGCATAATCAAATATGGAAACATTTTATTTGTAATTTCTTTTATTGTGTTACAGGCAATTTATTGATAAATCCTCATTAAAATTTGATAAAACAGAAATGTGTAGAATAATTAGAGATTAAAATTTAATACATTTTTATGCATGTGCACATGATTTTACTTTTGAAGAAATTATTTGTAAGTATAAATTGCATAAATGTTAACATGCTAAATACTTCAACACATATTTAGGAAAAACGAACAAAATTTTAATGTAATTATTTATTTTTATTCACCTTAAAGATTTTCAGGTAACTTTAATTCCAATTACTGTAATTAATTCCTTAAGTACACTGGCCTCAAAAAGTTAAGGTACAACATGTTTTTCGAAGCTCACCATAAAAAAATGGCAGTAATAATATAATGCATAATTTACATGAATGATAATAACGAACTTTAAAAACATTAATGCAAAAACGATTGCTACAACTTTTATTTTATAGAAAAGAACGTATATTTATGAGTGAGAGAAAAATATGCAAATATCAAGCTTTCGTACTTTTGTGTGTAAGTTGTGTTTTGTTTTTCAACAGTTGTTGGCAGTTTCGGTGACAATAGTCAATAGAGTTTAGAAAATGTCTCAGAGACGTCGTTTACCCAATTCGTTAAGGTGGCGGGCAGTTGGATGGATGGAAATGGGATTGTCGCAGGCTGATGCTGTTAGACATCTCAATGTGTCTCGTAGTGTTGTTCAGCGACTTTGGGATCAATACCAATCCAAAGATTCTGTGTCCAGAAGACCTGTTCCAGGCCGACCACGAGCTACAACACCTGCAGAAGACCGTTTTCAGCTCTTTCGGCACGAAGGAGAAGAACCACTACTGTGCCGCAGCTCGTTGCAGTCCACTTTCAAGCATCAGGAAGAAGAATCTCCGCTACTACGGTGCGAAATCGTCTTCACAATGCAGGTCTGTATGCAAGAAGACCAGTTGTGTGCGTTCCCCTCAACGGACGACAGCGAAGGAACCGCTTATGCTGGGCAAGAGAACATGTTTCTTGGACGCAGCAACAATGGGCTTCTGTGCTGTTCACAGACGAGTCCAGATTTACAATGGAGAGTGATTCAGGGCGTCTACTGATCTGGAGGGAACAGCGCACTAGATACCATCAATCCAACACTGTTGAAAGACACAGTTATAGAGGTGGTGGAATCCTGGTTTGGGCAGGGATCTCGCTCGTGGCCACACTGACCTGCATGTGCTCCATGGAGGAACCGTAACTGGTCTTAAATATCGGGATGATATCCTTGATCCATATGTCCGCCCATATGCTGCTGCTATTGGTAACGACTTCATTCTGATGGATGATAATGCACGACCTCACCGAGCTCGGATTGTTAAGGAGTATCTGGAGGATCACGGTTTGGAACGAATGGAATGGCCAGCTCGATCTCCAGACCTGAATTTGATAGAACATCTTTGGGACTATCTTGGCAGAGAGGTTGCTGCATTAAATCCTCCTCCAAGGTCGTTACATGAGCTGAAACAAGGCTTACTCTGTGTCTGGTCTTCGCTTTCTATTCCGGTGTCCGACAACTTAATAAACAGCATGGGAAATCGATGCCACCAATGCATTCAAGTTAGGGGTGGACACATTCCTTATTAGAACCCATTTTTGTATTGTTTTTATGCCATTTTACCACATAACACTGTGATGTGCTGTTTTCTCAAGAATGGACTTTTCCGCAGATATGGCATTTTTTGTTATAAATCGTTTTTGCAATACACTTATACAAATTTCTATGACGCATTCAATAAAAACTATTTAATGCACATATCCTCCAAATTTTTTGTTTCTACATTCATTCATTTGTAAATTAGACACAAAAACCCGGTTGTACCTTAACTTTTTGAGGCCAGTGTATTTTAGAATATTTTTTAAATTAACAAGCTCGTTAAAAAGACGAGCAAACTTTTAAAAGAATAAACAGCATGTCTCTGAAATTATAAGTTAGGCAAGCATTTGCTAAAAGACATACAAGCCTTCCTTTAATGAAATCAACGTTTTTTTTTATCTAAAATTCACTAAATGTTACAAAATAATCTGTTTCATCTTTATCTGCACTGTAGAAAGTTTAATTTACTATCCATTCCTACTGCATAGAAGAACTTTTAGAAAACACATTATATTTCAATTTTTCTTTCGGTTTTTGTTGACTTGTTTTCGTTGCTACCTAATATGTGTTTTTGTTTTAGTCTGTTTAATAGTGATGCTGTTTTCGTGGTTGTAAGAAAATACATAATATTAAATGTTCCTGCTCTGCTCACGATTTTATTTATTGTACATTAAATTTTTACTTACAATGTTTGTGGCCTTTCTACCATGCTAAGAATATTTCTTGAAATTTTAGTTAGCCAATGCTTGTTTCTTGATTACAATATTGTTAACCTCATAAACTATGATTCCTTTATGATTCGCTTCTTATAATAAGATTCGAAGTCTTTGCGGTTCATATGTGTGTGTCATTATTTTTGTTAAGAAAGAAACAACTCCTGAATGTGTTGATACACGTGCTTTTAATTTAAAAGTCCCTTAATTTCCCGTAAAACTGCATTCTCATTATTTTGTAACTGCATTGATTTTATTTCGTAATATAATCATTAATTTAATTTTATAAATTCACTGACATGGTTTTGTATCTTAATTGTTTGATTTTGTAATTTCAATATTTTTCTTCAAAACATTGATGCGTTATTCGTGTCCCTTATTTTCTTTTTCTTATTTTATTTTACTTTCCCTAGCTCTGTAAGCTCATATGGTACTTATAGTACACGTGAATTATTTTATTTCGTTTTCATTATATGTATATATAGTTACATATACTTCACAATTTAGACTTTTTCCAATGGTATCTTAGTGGATGATATGGGTCAAATGAGAAATAAAAAATCGGTAATCACAATTTTAATTTATTATGCTCAAATAAGGGTAGTTTGAAACCTCTATACCGACAATGTTAAATTGATTGTTTTCGATGTACCTTTTCTCAAAAACTGTTACATGCACATGCTTAAAATTTTTAATACAATTAAAGTACACTTTTCTTATTATACCGTAATGAACTTTTAGCTAATTTTGAATTTATTTTTTAGTAATTTATAAAATATTTTATCAAACATAAGGAAATTTAACCCATTTTCCACATAAAAAATTTTTTAAAAATAAACTTTTGAGTCTTACGAAAAGTTCATTTCAGTATGTAATATAGCCATCATTACAAATATATAATAAACAACTTACTAACCTGTGAACATTATTTTCCCAGAATAGGTACATCGATTATAAAAAATTTATATTTTGAGATAAACGAACTTTAATGTATATAATTACTTTTTTATTAATACATTCCACCCCATGCTCCAAATGATCTACATTTTTTTTGTGAATCTGATCATCCTCTCCCTCTTTCTTTTAAGTCTTTTATCTTTCCTAACTTTCTTTGTTTTTTGTAAGCATGACTACTTAGCCTTTATTTGCCTCGATTTGTTGAGGCGCTCCATTACATGTACCGTGAAATCACCAGGCTCAATATTACGTTTTCTCAAAATTTCTAGTTTTGATACGTTTCACATATTAGATAATGAAATTGCATCATAAGAATCCAATGATAATGCTTCTATTTGTACATATATTTCCTTTGGTACATGAGACTAGGGATTGCAATATCGAACCAAAAGTTCAATACCGGTATTTGGTACATTTTAGATCTTAATACCGGGATAGTAGAAATTTTAGAAAAAAAAAGAAAACAAAGGTGTTTGTTTTATCTGTCAGTTTGTTTAAAGAGTGTAAGTACCTGACAAAAATAATAATTTGTAACTTATACATTATGACAGTATATAAAGAATCACAAAAAAAGTATAAAGGAACATCTTATTTATTTAAATCTCAATCAAGTGTAAATACCCATCTATTTACCTTAAATCTCTTTTTCAAATAAATAATTTTTTCGTCGGATGGTTTTGGAAATAGCTTATTTCTGTATTGCATTTTGTTTTGTTGAATTTCTTTTTAGCTATCGTTAATTCTAAATTTGTTCAAGAAACAATTCCTTTACACTCTCCACATTAGTGTCATTATCATCTTCTTTAACTGTAACGAATTCTTCAGAATGTTGATTGGTTTGTGCGTAAAGTATTTTAAGAAAATTTACTATAAACTTGATCAAATTTGAATTTGTTTGTCTATTTTCTTCTTTTTCATTCTTCTGAGTGTTTAGTTATTCTTGTTCATTATTATGGTTAATTATTTATGAGTATATACATAACGAAGCTGAAAAAAACATTAAGTATGATATGCAAATGCAATTTGGAAAACAAACTCACCAATTTAAAAAAAAAATCTAAATATTGCAGACTTTCTTCACAACTACAACCTTGTTTTCCAAGATACAAATATTTTAAACTAATAATCCTGCGAGTGTGTAGTATCACTCTGTGACCGTCATAATTTAAGTGGAACGCGTTGATTTGATGTAAAAATCAACGTGTTCTCCATTAACACTAGAACTTCCGGGATTTCGATTACCCTTCCGTTGTCATTTTGACACCGCGACATAAAATATATAAAATAATTGTTTAAACTAAATAATAGCAGGATTAGTGTTGCGTAGGGTTTAAATTTAAAACCTTTTAACATAATTTCATGGAATTAACATATTTTATGACCATTTATATCATAAAAAGCGAACGTTGAAGTTATCTTTCGCGATGCTTGTCCAACCACTGATTTGTCACAAAAAATTTTCGAGTCGCAAATATTCCAGGAATATTACTATTAAGTGGTATCAAATCTGTTCCTACCTAGCGATATACACTGCTGGACAATTGCTAAGGACGGATTACAAATTGCTATGTAGCATAACATTAAGCGAGACATGAGGCTTAGTAGGATAAAATATAGTTGCCACACTGTTCAGACATTAGAATAAGAATATTTATTGTTCTGGAAAGTACAAAAGCTGTGAAACTTCTGAAAGAAAAAAAAATGTTATAATATATATATATATATATATATATATATATATATATATATATATATATATATATATATATATATATATATATATATATATATATATATATAAATATAAATATATATATATATATAAATATATATATATATAAATATATATATATATATATATATATAAATATATATATATATAAATATATATATATATATATATATATATATATATATATATATATATATATATATATATATATAAATATATATATATATATAAATATATATATATATATATATATATATATTTACTTATATATATATATATATATATATATATATATATATATATATATATAAAGACTCAGAGATAACTGTAGAACCTAAGTATAACTATTCAAGAGAGGAAATATTAGACACAGTAGTACAATAACAAACTCTTGCCCTTAGGAAACAAGATTGCAGTTTTAAACTTGTTTTAGGATTAGCCAACCTTCACCTGTAATTTATCTATACAATGTGCCAAGGGGAAAGGAAAAAATAATATTAGGAGAAATTTAAATATTACAGGTAAAATCACTATACTATTAAAATATAACATAAAAGTATAGCCTACTAGAAGAAAGTACAGTATAGAATTAAAGTCGATGCAATAAGGCAAATAGTAAGACTTACTTCGTGGGTTAATCAACTTGTCATGTTTCCCACCAAATGCAACAGAAGAATATCAGTACCGCATAAAGTTAATAAATTATGATAGAATGTAATATAAAGTCTGTATATATATACGTTTATAAAACCATAAATATATATTGATATAAATATTTGTAGAAAATAAGTGATTGCAAGAAAAATTTAAATAAAACTATTATTAATTTATTAAACACGTAGCGCCATCCATCGAATAATTGTGTAATTAATTAAAATACTAATATTAAAACAAAATGTCAATAATATTTATTAATGCATATTGCATTTTCACTGAGAACTATTAGAAATATAATTGTAAAGAAAGTTAGCAGGATATACATGTTCAATACTTTGCTTAATAAAGTTACTAAAATTTAAATATATATTAGATTTATCGCTAACTAATACATTATTACAGTGCTTCTCAAACTTTCAATACTGACGCCCCCCCTTTTCAATCACAATTTTTATAGCGCCCCCCCTTATACATTAATAATGTACTGAACGCAATAATAATGCACTTTTTTTTACGCTAAAGCAATAATCTTAATTATATACCATACAAATTCATGACATAAGTATTAAATTTTGTATATGTTGCCTTTAAGCAAAAAAATATTAAGTAATAGGATAATTATTGTTATTTTTCCTTTCTTTAATTTTTAAATTGGACCATATTGCAAAATGTGGTGGCTGCTTAGAAGACAAAATATAGATATCAGCTTTTTTTTAGAAAGAACTCAGTGGGTCAATTTCTAATCATATAAGCATTCCTTTGAAAAATTTGCTCTGTAAGACAAGCTTATGGAAGTCGCTAATACTTATTAAACTTGTTCTTAATTTAGCATTAATTAATTAGTTATAAAATATTCTGTGCAGCACTGATACATTAAAAGTATACCGGCTGAAGTACCCGCTATTTGCACGAGTTCATTTATAAGAAAATAAAACATTATTGATATAATCACTGAATTTTAACAAGAGTAAAGCCAAGTGCGCAACAATGTTTACAAAAATGTAAAATGATTTTTTTAATCATTGCTCAAATTATAATTAGTTTTAAACGAACTGTAATTTTAAGCCTCACAGAATTAGCATTTAGAATTGGTGTTGAATAATGAACAATAATATAAAATTCCGATGAGAAATAATTGTATTATTTTTAATATAAAAAGTGAAAAGACTTTAACATGTTTTAAACCTGAGCAGGCACGCACTTGATACTAATGTTCGAGTGGGGTTAATGAGCCACCCCAATCTTTTTTTTTATAATTATTTTTATAGTACACAATAAAAATCGTAATTCCAGTGAATAATTTAATTAAGAGAAAATATACTCACCCCTACTTTCAAGAACACAGAAAATATTTCGGAAAAAAGTTATCACACCGGGGGAACTCAATCAAAACAAGTACCTTAAGATTGTAAAAAAAACGTTTGTCACTCCCAAAAAGAGGGAGATATGTGACAAATATATTTTAGTTCACACGTTAAGACTTTCAAACAGGAGGATAGTGTCAGAGCCATTGGTAACAATTAAACAGTTTCGTGCTGTCTGTGCTCGGCGTGACAGCTTCGGAATAAAAGTGTATTTATTACAATATGTGGATGTTAAAAAAAAAAAATTATGTAAAACGTTTTTCATTATGCTTTTTTATATGTTTGGGAATAACTCATGGAAATAAATCTTGGCCAAGTAATCCTTCAAAGAGCTCTCTGTGCTTTTCCAAAATCATAAAAATATTTTACAAGGAAAAAATCGCAGCAGAAATAGTTTATTTGCAATTTCCCTAAATGAAAAAACAAATACATAAGAGCAGGGACGTAACTAACCGTACAAGTAAGTTCGAAGGTCAAACCGCAGCAATTACATTCTGCTGCCTACAGCTGATGACAATAATATAACAGTGATGAATTTTTTATCTTCCTAAAATTTTTTTTCGATTATGGGTCTGGGTTTTGTTTTTTCTCATTTTGGTTAGAAAAGAAACCGTAATAGAAGTAGAAGCTTTAATTTTTTATGACGTAATATCGCAGATATATAAATTATATCAGTGTAAATGTGTATTTTTTATTATGTCAGAAAGTATTTTGTTTTACTTCATTCCAGTAAATAAATTTTTTTTAATCTTTTATTTTCGATATGCTCGCGGCCCCCTTGTACGTTTATCGCGCCCCCCCCCAGGGGGGCGCGCCCCACAGTTTGAGAAACACTGCATTATTAGGATAAATATAGTTAAAAATAATATTTCTATATATAGATATAGATAAATTTTACTTCTTTAAGACACTTTAAAAATGATAAAATTATAATATTTATCATAAATATTATTAGGTTATATCAAATCCTTAATGTTCAATGTTACATCTAATTAGTTTTAATTGGATTATGATTAAATTTAACTAAGTTTAAGTAATCCGGAGAAAAATTGATATTGAAAATAAACTTATTAGTTTTACTAAAAATAATAAAATCATCAATATATCTAAAAATGTAATAGTCATTATTAAAAATATAATTATAATCATAAAAGTGTAAATAAAAATTAGCCAAACTATTTCTCTTTGTGACAAGTCTTTATTTTATTTATATAATGAACTATTAAAATTAATAAAATTTTCTTTTAATACTAAATCTATGAGAGTTCTTAATTTGTTAAAATTAATATTAAGATTATAACTAATGTGGTTTTCTAAAATTACTTTAATAATATCATTGAAATCAATGGAATTGAAAAGATCTTCAAAGTCATAAATATGAACTGAATAAATATTTTTTTTAAAAAAAATCTATCATATTTTTACTATCTTTAATTATAGCTTTATTACATTGCCGATTAATAAAGTTTTGTATAACATTATGAAGTAATTTGCCTGCAGTAGTAATATATGTTTTAAAAACATTTGTCACAGTTCTAAATTTAACAGAACGTTTATGGAATTTTGGTGTTATATATATATATATATATATATATATATATATATATATATATATATATATATATATGTAAATTTAATTTTAGGAACGCAAACAAAGGCCCAATTTTTTTATAAATAGCAATAATACTATTACTAATTTCATTATGTGACAAATCCAATTTTTTGAAAGATTCATTGTTTAAAAAGTGTTCATTAATCTTATTATAATAAAAATACTTACATATCACAGTGTAGTTTCCAGGTACTTTCCTATGTAAACTATAATAAAATTCTTTTGTAATTCATGAATTTTCTGTTTATATACTTGAAAATAATTTCATAATGAGAATGGTAGCTAAATTTCATAACATCTTTTAAAATATTGTTCTTATATTCATCAAATGCCTCTCTAGGTACTCCCTATTTATTAGCAGATAAGATATATAAAGATGCGTTTATATGTATATTCGAATTTTTTAACTCGGTGAATAATTGATTTTCATTAATTTCAAGACGTTTGATTCACTTGGAAAAAGCTCTGTGAGTAAATAAATTTTGTTAAATTATTTTTTGAAAAATACTTTTCTTACGTAATTGTTTTAGGGTTTTTCTACTTTTCTTACGTAGTTGTTTTAGGGTTTTTCTACTTTTCTTACGTAGCTGTTTTAGGGATTTTCTACTTTTCTTACGTAATTGTTTTGGGATTTTTCTGTCTTAAGACTTTTGGAGAATTTGTTGCAAAATAGTTAACAGTGGTTTTATCATACTCTCTGTGAGTTTTTACATACTTTGAATTTTTGTTTATTTTATTTGGTTTTTCCTACCGAGTTGCAAAGGGGAAGGTTGGCGCCTTCAAACTAGTTTAACCCCACTTATTTGGTCCTAAGTCCGAAATTGCTTTCTGTGACTCGCTAGGTTCTTTTATGTAGTTCCTATTTTATATTTTTCTATAAGTTCGATCATCAGGTTTCGCTTTTATATTCTTATTACGTTATAACTTGTTATGTTCATTATCTATTATTTCATGTTTTTCATATATTATATAAATCTCTTTCATATATACATTTATATATAGTTATTTGTATATAAATAGTGACCAAAACAATACAAATATTTTCTGCTAAAGGTGCGTGTTCATTTCAATCTCTAATTGCAGGTGATATCGTTTTTGGTATGGATTCAAAAAGTCGCTGATATCGTTTTAGAAAAATATTTAACATCCTTAGCTTTAAGCTTTAAGTTGGTTCAGATTGAATGAAAGCATTTCTAAGAGTTAACTTCATCTTCCCACGTTCCACAAATATTGAATAGCATTGAGCAAGGGGGCTGAATTGGTGAAGGAATCTGGCTTAATTCGAATTGTTATGACACAATTGCACACAGTATGAACAGATTGTAGGGTAGCATTCTTTTGCAGACAGAGATTATTTTCAACATCAGAAACACGTAATTCCGTTGCAAGCACATTTAATCAAACACTATGCTGAATTTGGCTGTATAGTGTTGTATTTACAAAAATCAATGGATCCTATTGATGACTCACTGGAATCTAGTATCGAATGTGTAGAGATTTAACGTTTAGATCAGGATGGAATAACTCATTACTCAAATCATTGATTTCCACACTTCCTTATATATACAAGACTTCATTAAACATTTTTATATATACTATCATTAAACGCTAATTATAATACCCGGTAATATGGTAACTCGCAACAGACAACTAACCCTTTCACTCTCGAGTGTGTAAACGAAAACACAGCTGCATCTTTACATATCCAGGCTTTCACAGCGTCCTCTAAAGTTGGATTCTAACAATTGTACTTCGTAAAAATAGTCTCCATTTGTATGTAGCATTTGTATATATATGTATACATATATATATATATATATATATATATACACTCCGGAACATTGAAAATAGCGAACCAAAAAGAAAGCATCGGATTGAAATGAAATTTAATACACATAATGACACAGATGAGAGATTCACTTGATCTCAAAAACAAGACAAATAAACGAATACTGGGTGTGCAACGACACAAGTACTGCCCAACCTCAATAGCGCGTTGGACCAGCTCCAGCTGCAATACATGCCGCCACACGGTGCGACATTGAATTGATTAGACACCGCATGTTGTCCTGAGGCAAATGGGCCGACACATCGTGAGCAGTCAACATTAAATCATGTACAAAATCACAATCCTATGGCATCTACGGTTTTAGCTGATCCCACACGTGCTCTACAGGGGCAAATAGGGGAAGAGCGGGCCGACCATTGAAGAAACTGAAAATGACATAGGATCTTGAGCAACTCTTGCTGTATGCGGACGAGCTTTATCTTGCTGGAAAATTGCCCCTAAGAGACCATTTAGCAAAGGTCTTACATGGGGTCGAAGATCATCAGCGTAACGTTAGCCCGTTAAGGTTCCACACATTACAAATAAAGTGGACCGGCTATCATATGCTATGGCCCCCCAGACCATTACACTAGCTGTGTGGGCAGTGTGACGTAGAACAGTGAGTGGGGAATTGTACCAATCACCAGGGCGCCTCCACACCCGTACACGGTTATCATCCATCTTAAAAACAAACCGGAATTCATCACTAATTACAACCTTTTGCGAATATGTGACATTCCACATTGAACTTGCTTGGCACCACTGAAGACGCAGTTGCCGATGTTCCGGTGTTAAAGGGAGTGCACGGAAAGGGGACTTGGATTTAAGATTTGCTTCTGCAAGGTGTCTGGAAAATGTTTGTCGAACAATTGCTACGACTACGTCTGCTCGTATCGTTGAAGGAATCACTGTGGGGACCACGAGTGTTTTCCGCACGATCCTTCGATCCTCTCTCTTCATGGTCTTCCTGGTTTCTCCAGACCCGGTTTTCCGCGCGTGGGTACATTCTTGTGTCCACTGCTCCCAACAATTTCTAACGGCACACTCCGAACGATCCATCTGGCCAGCAACACAGCGCGTCGACCAGCCTGCAGTTTCATCCCAATAATCAGGCCTCTCTCAAACTCGCTTAACTCTGAGAAATGTCTTCTAGCACGTTTACCTGGCATGTTTCGCTTACCAAAATCTTCCTTTAATCGGCGGCTATTCGTCACGTTTATGAATCTTCGAATTTCCGCTGGCATATATAGCACCCTCATTCTGATTTTATCGGCACCTCGGCGTGTATGAGCAGCATGCGTATTGGCACAAAACTTGGATCATTTGCATATCACATTACGCTCTACTTATTTGCAAAGTTTCGCGATTGTACTTAGCTTCCTTCTTGGGTCGCTATTTGCAATGTCCCTGAGTATATATATATATATATATATATATATATATATATATATATATATATATATATATATATATGCTACATTTTAGCCATTCACTTGATGTAAATCTGGGGTAATTTAAAATTTTTAAAAAAACTACACATTGTGTGTGTGATTAATTCCACAAAAAAAATAACTTAAAATCTGTATTTTTTTAACAATTTTTTCCATCTTTGTGCAGATTACGAATTTAATATTGTTCTACACATGGAAAAAAAATTCCTGAGATTATTGTTTTAAATAACGAATTTATTAAATATTTGATAAAAATTTAGAGCAATTTTTTTGAAAAATTGTAAAAACAGTTTTTTACATTTTATTTTTTTTAAATGACAGATTCTTAAAGAGAAAAGCATGAACTTTTTTAGTATAGAATATCTTTTCATTAACGCAAAAGAAAATTCAAACGAAACGATTTAGAATTCATTTTTATAAAAACGTATCAATTTTGACTCATTTTAGAAAAAATCGTAAAAAATAGAAAATATAATTATTTTGTAAAACAGTTATACCGTATCGTGGCGAAATAAATTATCTTTCCGATTATGTAATTATTTTTTGTTTGAGGTTTTTAGTAAGCATATACTGAGTTTTTTTTAAAAACGTGGGAAAATATTAGGAACTTCACTTCGCTGAAGTAGTAATGAAGCTCAGCGGTAAAAATGCCAACCAGGGTAAACCAATTATGCTCTTTAAGGCTCTTATTTATTATATTTTTAACGCAAAATCCTAGGAAAGCCCACACCTTTGGCAACAAACCGAAAAAAAAACTCCAAGCCAGAACAAGATGGCGCCAAGCGAAACCAACAATGGCGTTAAGAAAATATAGCGGTTTAAGGTGGATGCATAATGAAAATATATGTAAACAATACAGAAATTAAAGATTTAAGATAAAAATATAAAAACAGCACTTACTTTCTTACTGCTGATCTTTTCCTAGTGGAGGGTACAGCGTTCTTTACAGCTGTTTAATAACAGATTTTAATATAGCTATAAAAGTCTCATCGCTAAGGGAATGATTGTGTGGGCGCCACCATATTTATTCTGGAATATAATGGCCGAACATGCATTCGGAGTGGCTGGTACGATTTCGAAGAAAGCGTTTTATTGCCGACCATGTTACATCATGCCGATCATTATATTTAGGACATCCATAACTCGAAGTAATCAATCACTCCTTCATACTCCATTCAATCAATTATTTCTTACCTTTTGCATTCAACAAAGTAAAAAATTCTAAAGTATATTCCCTCACACACGCAGCCAGCCTGGAGCGCAGCAACAAAATTAAATTCGAAATGCGCGCCCACAAAATAGGAAAATGCTAGAAATAGCTAGAGTTGCCATATGTAGTGTTTAAAATTAGGGTTACCAAGATGGTGCAATTATCGCCAACCAAAGTAATTCGCGCGAAGGGTGTGGGCTCTCCTAAGAGTGAACCTTTTTAACTAATTTTCAATTTTGGAATGTAAATGGTAGAAACGGATTCCTCGTATCATTTCCGAGCTTTTGGTACCTTTGCGAATTTCTGCGTCTTGAGGTTCATGAGAAAGTGGATGTACATACGAAGCGGCGTAGATTGATACGTTTGTTTACCTACGGATTTTAATAGTGTAGATACAAATCAAGCAACTCAGTATATTTTTAATAACATATAGGTACCTGATTTGACTTAACTTCAAGAACAAGATAATGTCACTAACATATTTTTGCACATTGAGTTTCACATCTCTATAATCATTCAAATTATTATACGGGAATATTTCTCATTTTGATTTATTGGTTTTATCGAGAATAATCTTTTGACCCAAAAAACTGTTACAAATCCGTTACTTCAATGATAGCCTCTAGCTGGATGTGTAACAGACATTTGAGGCAGTGCTGTGTTGTCCCTCGCCACTTGTGAAGCGAAGTGAAGATACGAATATCTTCATGCATATATACGACTTTTGTAAATAATCTAACTTACTCACTTACTGGTTGCTGGTCGTGCTTACGTCTAATGAACATTGTGTTTTAAGAAATACGTATTTATGTGTCTAAGCTTTCAAGAGTATTTATGAATCTACACCTTATGACCCGGTGAGTTTGAATTTTCTGTCGTTACTTTCCGATTTGGTCGAGATGCCGAACATTAGTTAACACAAATTAATCTCAATATATTAAATTGTTAAACATTGAGGTATCAATGTTTTTTAAATGTTAAGATTTTTGTTGCTCATTTAGATCAGTGATACTCAAATTGCGGCCCAACAGACCTTTTTAAGTCACCCGATCGTAGTCCATTGCTCTTAGAAATTCATTTATTTATGAAAATTCAATGGGAAATTCTTTGTTAAGAAATCAAATATATCAATTTTGCTTTTTACTGTCGATGTCGAATGAGTGCGAATTGATCTTTTGAATTTATACTTCTTATTGCGTGTCGAGGAATAATGTTGAGGGTAAATTTTTACGTTGTGCGCTCACACTGTCACGGATGTGACACAAATCCGTCACGGATGAGACGCACACCGACACGACACCGATGTTTGTGGACTCCGTTGCCTAATATTTTAACACTAGCTGCATGGCCTACTGTTGCAAGGGTTTTTTCTACTTTTATAAATTTTCCCTTTCCTTTACAAAATAAACACTTCTTGAATTCTTTTTCAAAATGACTGCATGATTAACGTGCATCGCTGCTCTACACCATCTGTTCTTTAATGGTAATGGGCTCGAGCTCATGACATGCCTGCCATGATCTGATACCTTGACAACTGGGCTATCGCAGCTCTCTCGTTATCAGGGCTCTCGAGTAAGTGAACGGTGAGACTTTAATATTTACTCACACACTTTGCAACTGTCAGGCCCCGAAACGAAAATGTACCTTTATAGAAATAGTTGTATGTTTTAAAAAGAGTAGAAGTTTTTATAATTACAAAATTTCACAACTGTATTAGATGATGAATTAAAATTTTGAACATTTTTTGAAATGTTCGATACACGGAAAAAGTTGCATACAATTATTTTTTTATAAACGAAGTAATTTAGACTAATAAGTAATTATTATATATATAAAATTTGAATATTTTTTAAAAATTCGTAAAGAAAAGTTTTCGGCATTTTTTTTTAAATCTTTAACTTTAAGAGATCAAAGTATGAGTTTTTTTAAAAATCATTTCCATATATAAACGCTACAATATTGTGATTCATTATCTTAAATTATATAAAATATCATTGTTTTGTAACGAAAAAAACATAAAGAAGACCGTATTATTTTGAAATAAATTATCTTTCCAATTACAAACTTGCTAGAGAAGTCTTTCAATGCGCGAATAAAATTTAGAGTATTTTTTTTAAAAAATCATAAAAATTAAGTGATGCTGTTGTTTCGAACCCGGGTCCAAAAGTTAGTCATGAAACGCTTTAAACAATCGCGCCGCGATATCGTTCGAGAAAAGAAGTTATCAGACCTTCAAAATAAAAAGAAAAGTTATTACTATTGTAAAAATGCTTTATTTGTTACCTTTTTAATTTTTTTTCGGATTTCATTTTTAAGTTAATGCCTTCGAACTTCTTATATCGATTTCAAAATCAGTAATTTTTAAACGAAAAAATGTAACAAAAATAAGGTTTAAATATTTCTCACAAAATTTTTTAAAAAAACGAAAAACACAATTTTTTTAAAAAAAAAACTGTAATTTTTTCATTCTTTGTACAGATCACGGATAATATCGTTCTACACAATTAAAAAAGTTTCGTTATATTTTTTTATAAATAGAATATGTTTTTATAAATAAAGTTATTAAGTATTTAAATAAAATGTTGAGTATTTTTTGAAAAAATGTAAAAAAAAAGTTTTTGGTATTCAAATTCGCCAAATCTGGTGATTTTAAATATTTATATATAGGCGCACCTTCTTTTCTAGTGTAACCTTATATCAAACGTAACGGGCTGAGTGAAAAAGAGTTTTCTGGCGCCAAACAGAATTTTCGTCGTCAAACCCTGTCTATTTTAAAAATTCGTTTTTAGTTAAAGTTTCAATTTTTTCGGGCTTTATTTTTAAGTTAATGCCTTAAAACTTTATATATCGATGGCAAAATCAGTAATTGTTGAACAGAAAAAATATAACAAAAATAAGGCTTTAATATTTCTCGTAAAAAAGGAAAAAAAAATGAAAAACACAATTTAAAAAAAAAAAAACGGTAATTTTTAAGTAATTTTCTTCAATCTTTGTACAGATTATGGATAATATTATTCTACGCTCGTTAAAAATGTTTCGTGAGCTTATTTTTATAAAGAGATAAGTTATCAAGTATTTAAATAAAATTGTGAGTATTTTTTGAAAAAGCGTAAAAAAAGTGTTTATTTAACTTTTTAAATGACTGATTCTAAAAGAGAAAAACAAGAACTTTTTTTTAATGTAAAATAACATTTCATTAAAGAGAAAAAAATGCAAGCAGAAAGATTTAGAAATCATTTTCATAAAAACGTACCAAAATGACTGATTTTAGAAAAAAATCGTAAAAAATAGAAAATATAATTATTTTGTAAGAAAAAATAATACCATATAGTGAAGAAGAAAGTCATCTTTATGATTCCGTAATTATTATTTGGCTGAGGTCTTAAAAAATTTAGATCGTGTTTTAAAACTTATGGGGGAAAAAAGTCGAGAATTTGAACTTTTCCCCAGGTGGAAAAAGGGCCCTAATTATGTGTTTTAAGTTTTTTATTTAATATATTTTGAACTAATTATAATATTGGAATATAAATAATCAAAACGGATTTCTCGGATCATTCCCAAACTTTTGGTACCTTTGGCGAGCTTCTGCATTAAGCAGTTCGTTAGAAGATAGATGCACATATGCTTGTTTACCAACGAATTTAACAGTGTAGCCGAACCCCCCATGTTATTGTCCCTGTGCGGGTAGTTTAAATTTATTTAAATCGTGATTATTCTAGGTTTGGCTTTTCCGATTGACTTAATGTTAGTATCATTCAACTCTGCTCTTGACCGCCTTTCGTCCTTGGCCAAACTTGCTATGCTCAAGATTTTTAGAAAGATTTAAATCTTGTTACGTGAAAGAAGTATAACTTCTTACGTGCGTACATAAGTAAACTCACACTTTTTATTTCTGATTAGTGATAACAGATAACATGGGAGAAACGACCATTTTATGAGTTGAACTAATTTTTAAATATCGTTCATATCTTGTAAACGAAAAATATTCGTAGGAATTGTTGTTTTAAGATGTTTGGGAAGTTAACTATTTTGTTGGGAAAACTAACATGGATAAGTAATTGTTTGATTTGTCACGAAAGTATTGTATTTAAAAAATACCAATAAATATAAATCGTTCAATACTTTTCTTAGAAGATCTCTTTCAAGAAATGATAGACTCTTGAATAATCTTTAAAACAGCAAAAGTATTTTGTCAATAGCAATGTAACAAAGTCTCCCTATGAAATTTATTATATTATTGGTAATTATATGAAACAGTTAACTAATGCAGAAATTGTGAAGGAGTGATTTTTAAATTCTTTTAATTTAGAAAAAAAAAAATCAGCGATAAATTGAAAAAAAAACAAATTTAAAAAAGCAACAATTTTCAAAGTTTTAAATTTTCTATGTTATCCTGGGATGAAAGTGTGCGGTAAACTAATCGACATACTTAGTCGAAGCATGTAACCAAGTCGGACAGAAATTGTAAGGTATAATAAATTAACACAAACATATATACAAAACAGTAAAATTAAAATAGTGGTAATTATCAAACTCGCACCCAGCACGAGTAACATATATAAAAGCAATTGAGGTAAAAAATAGTGGTGTCTGTTTACAATGTTAAAATAGCGGAGTCTATTTACAATGTGGTGGCGCCACTTGCAAGTAATAAGTAATAGTGATGGCACCACAAAAGCATTCCCGCCCCATTAATCCTCATGTTGTGGCCGGCGTGAAATAGCCATTTTCTGTATGCGGTCCGGCAGAAAAAAAGGTTGAGTATCCCTAATTTAGATGCATTTGATGTTGTTGCATTTATAATTTATGCAGATTTTTCTTCTGATTCTTGCTTTATATTACTTGTATAATGTCAACTGAAGACTTAAAGTTAACGGAAATTCAGTGTTGAATGACAATTCAAACTCTGAAAGTTTCACCATAGTGATTCAAACTCCTTCATTTTTGAATGACAAACCATAGTTATTGTTTGCTCAGCTTGAAGCACAATTTAAATTAGCAAATATTGCAGTCGATTCTACTAAATTCGATTATATCGTTTCAGATTTGAGTATCGATGATTAAACTTGCGTGCCTGATGTTGTGCTCAATAAACTTGAAGTTGATGCATAACGCTATTAAATCTAGATTAATTGCTCAAAATGCTGATTCTGAATCGGCGCGTTTAAAAAAATTTGCTTTTGGTTATTGTGTTATATAGGCGATAAAACATCTTCAAAACTATTTTACGAAATTCAAATATTTGCCGGCAATAAAAGCCTGAGGTTTTGAAAAAATTGTAGTTACAGCATTTGCGTTCACAAATTCAACAGATTTTACTAATCAGTCAGGTCGAGATTCAATCTTTATTTAAAATGGCTGATAGCATTTTTGAAATATCTAAGGATGCTGCTGTGTGTGTGTTTGTGTCGGTTTCATTTAATAATAAATCTCGGAATTTTTAAAATATAGAAAAAATTTTAACGGTAAAGAAGCAAAGGCTATCAAAATTAGAAATGTTACATAGATCCCTTTCCCACGGGAGAAGTGAAGTTCGAATTTCCAGCGATCAGAATTATTGTTGGTGGCATTTTAAAATTTGAGATAAAGCTCAAAAATGTCGTCAACCATGAACGTTTAGTTCAGAAAAACTTTCCGTTTCGGTACTCCCTGTAGATAAAGTTTTAGTAAAGCGATTATTTGTTTATGATAAGATAACATGTCGAGAATATTTGGTTGATAATGGCTCTGCAGTTAGCATTTTACCGGCTGCATTAAATCAAAAATAAAAATGTTTGGATTTTATTTTGTATGCTGCAAATGGGACCAAGACTAACACTGTTGATTCTAAATTGGTTACTTTGAATTTGGGATTTAAGAAAAATATTCAATGGCCGTTTATCCTAGCTTCAATTTCAAAACTTATGCATAATATGGGCAGATTGTCTGGGGCAGCTTGATTTATTAGTGGATGTAAGGCGAAACAAAATTGCTTTATCACATGTTGCTTCATCACGCTCGAGAAAACCGCGCGCGTTTCATAGTTACAATCTTTAAGGATTGCATCTATTTGGGGTGACTCTCTCTCTATTTAAAATTGCTTAAAAAATACGGAGATATAACTAAGTCATGGGAACCAAAATTATAGATTGAAGCAAAACATAACACTGAACATCATATTGAAATTTGTCGCGTCCCTGTATATTCTAAAGCGCGGAGATTAACTCAGCAGAAATTAGAGGCTGCTAAGCGCGAATTTAAGTATATGGTATCTCAGGGTTGGTGTAGACCCTCTAAAAGGGAGGGGACTAGTCCACTTCACATGGTACCCAAAATGAATGATTGGAGGTCATGTGGACCAACTGACTCAAAACCACAACATTTTGAAATGTAAAAGCAATGTACACTACAGGGCATCTGATTAGAAAGATTTCATTTGTTAGTTGGAAAGACACGACTTAAGAGCTTAAAACTCATCTATCTGCAGCCTAGACAAACTGAGCCTACAACTGTAGTAATGAAAAGGCAAACAATATCATATATCAGGAAACCCCTCTCATGGTTATCATTTACACCCTGAATATAGTTTGTTGCACAACCTTTAATAAACATCAGCCAAGGGGTGTGTTCTAACAGGATAATGGGGGTTCTCATACCTCTTTATAGAGTCTCGATGTGTTGTCTGGGCTTGCTAGATCAACAGATTGTAATCTAATAGAGCACGAATGGTAAATCTTTGGACGATACTTCTAGCGTCATTTACAAACTGCTTTAACTATCTCTGCATTTATCAACAAAGAGCAATGGATACATTTAATCCCGTTCTACAAACTTACATCTGACATATCTACGATCACATTTGAAATGGCTCTTCTCGCTCTTGGAAATGGTGATATGAAAACTTAAATGAATTAAATACGTTTTTTAAACAAACGCGTATTGTGAAAATTTCATTACTCTACAATAACATTTCCTTGGGACTAGAATTTAATTATAAGTGTAGCTCATTTTACAATTAATACACATGCAATACATACATGGATGGAACATAATACTGCTTAAATATTAGCTCCATTCAATGATTTAATTTCTCATATGTTTTTTTAAATTGTATTAAAGATTGGCAAATGAATATTTTTAAATGTTAAATATAAGCATATTCTTATGATTTTAACTTATTTTTAATTAATGCCTTATGGAATTCAGAATTTAACACAGTATAACAGAATAAAGTTAATTATATTATGTTAAATAATTTCATAGTCTTATGCCAAATTTCGTAAAATAATTATGTAACTGTAAACATAATATTCAATAGGGAAATTTATTTCTCAATAAACGAATAGTTTTAATAACTATCTTCAAAAAAAGCTCAAAAAATCATTCTTTATATGCATTGAAATTATTTAATCAAACATTGGAGTAATTAATTACATCAAAATACATGAGATTACATTTTGAATATCATCACTTATACAATTATACATTTATAACAAAGGTTTCTTTTTATTTTAATATTTTATAAATAAAACATTTAAGCTAATTAAACCATGTAAAACACAGATATAAAGTAAGAAATAAATAATTAAGAGCTTAGCTTTCTCTTTTTTGTACAATAAGATAAACTAGATTTTAGAATGAATGTGTTATATTTAAACAAATTTTTTTTGTACATAACTTTGCAATTAGTGATAAACACTGAAAAATATTTCATTTACTAAAAAAATACATTACTTATACTGGCTTTTTTTACCATTCACATTTTGTTGATATTCCAAAGCATCAAACTAGGTAATCTTCATTTTCATTCTATTGAATTTTGAAAAATGGCAACTATTATGAATCCAAGGAGGAAACTGATAATGGGTACACTCATTTGTAACAAACATAGATTTGAAGACAATGTAATGACCCATGAAGCTCTCAAAATAATTTTATTTTAAATTTATTTGAGTTTAAATATTAAATTAAAATAAGGGAAGTAAATAAAATATTATATATATATAGTATTTAGAACTCCATTGACACTTATTTGAAAACTCTAATGATATATATATATATATATATATATATATATATATATATATATATATATATATATATATATATATATATATATATATATATATATACATATATACATATATACATATATATATACATATATACATATATATATATACATATATATATATACATATATATATACATATACATATATACATATACATATATATATATATATATATATATATATATATATATATATATACATATACATATATACATATATACATATATATATACATATATACATATATATATATACATATATATATATACATATATATATACATATACATATATACATATACATATATATATATATATATATATATATATATATATATATATATATATATATATATATATATATATATATATATATATATATATATATATATATATATATATATATATATATATATATATATATATATACATATATATATACACTCTGTCGAAAAAAATATATGCACCCAGAAGAAATCAAGCTACAATCACGAAACTCGGCAAGAATGTTGTCTGGTAAGAGATATGCAAATGATTAAAATTTCGAAGCCAATGAGACAAGGCTAAGTGTGCTATGCGCATATTAGTTGCGCAACTGGGAGAGTTTAAAAGCATGAGTACGAGCGCCGTACGGCTAACCAAACGAATCTGATGACTTTGATAGACGATATTGAGACTTAGGATGCCTCTAAGACGTAACCGGCGGCAGTATGAGCAGCTGGCGGACTTTGATAGGGGCCGTATAATAGGCCTCAGAGAAGCAGGTTGGTCGAATAGACGTATCGGCCGCCCCCTCGGTCGGAGCGATATGGTAGTTGCTCGGTGTTGGCAACAGTGGATCACAGAAGGTAGAGTGTACCGTCGCGGAGGGTCAGGACGTCCCAGGAACACAAATGATCGCGAGGATCGTGCAATCAGAAGAGTGGCCACTTCGGCACCAACAACGTCGCTAGCATCGATTCAACGCCACTTACCTCCTTCCAGACATCCAGTGCCATCAAGAGAAACCATAAGGAGACGACTGACCGAAGTTGGCTTGAGGAGCCGACGTCCGCTAAGACGCTTACCACTGACCCCACATCATAGGCAGTGTCGACTGGATTTTGCCGACCTCGGGCAACTTGGATTGTGACAGACTGGAGACGTGTCATCTTCAGTGATGAATCCCGATTCAGTCTCAGTGCTGATGACCACCACACACGTGTCTGGAGGCGCACCGGCCAGCGGTCCGATCCGGCATTTATTGTCGAGCGGCATACAGCAATTTCACAAGGTGTGACAGTGTGGGGAGCAATTTCTTGGGACACACGATCATCTTTAGTGGTCCTTCAAGGCACTTTGACAGCTCGCAGATACGTGGACGATATTTTAACGCCGATTGTGCTACCCATGATATCAAGTCGCCCAGGTGCCATTTATCAACAGGATAATGCTCGTCCACATACTGCGCGACTCTCCCAACAATGTCTTCAAGGATATGACGTCCTACCATGGCCTGCCAGGTCACCAGATCTATCGCCAATAGATCATGTCTGGGACGCGCTGGGAAGGCAACTGCAGCCGTCCCGAGATACAGGAGAATTAACTGCGCAGATGCAAAGACTATGGCAGGATCTTCCACAGGGGGTCATAAGTGATCTAATTGAATCGATGCCACGCCGAATTTCGGCTTGTATAGCTGCCAGAGGTGGCTTTACTACTTACTGATTTTTAACCTTTTGCAAGCTGTAACCGCTTAATAAAATGATATTTTGTTCTGAATTTTTAATCATTTGTTTCTTTTCATATACACTACATGCATACCAAATTTCGTGAATGTAGCTCAATTTTTTCTGGGTGCATATATTTTTTTGCGACAGAGTGTATATATAATTTTCTTATACGTATTAATCAGTATCTAATAGTATGTTTAGTCACACACAGTCTCAGTATCTTTCTTTATTTTTTTATCTATCCAACATAGTTTTTGGGAAAAATTCTTATTCACGTAAGAATTAAATATATACGGAATAAACCAATTACTATCTCCATTAACAAGAACGAAATATTACTTATATTGTTCATTTTACAAAAAAAAGTAGTACGTCATCATAGTTACACTAATCTGATATAGCTCTATTGTGGTTAGTATTCTACGTACTGAATGATGCACAAGAAACACAATAATGTTTTATTTTTTCATTTCGTCGTTTTTTTCTCATGTAGATCATCTGTGAAATATATTTTCGAAATCATCTGTACTTATACAAAGTATTTTACCACTAATAATAGTAAATATTTATCTGATCTCAGTAATGCATACAGTTAAATACTTAATTTAAAATAGTGTAATGAAATTTTGAATATGTGATTGCTCAAAATTTCTCCATGATATGCAGCCATTTTTCACTATATGGTCTGATGAACATATTAATTTTTTATTAAAGTTGGAAGATTAAGCGAAAAAAAAGTGTCTAGCACACAAATGGTAAAAGTTTTTCGAATTCATTCGGCTGTTTTTTCCGAATAAAATAATTTAGTGTCTAGTCTTCACATATAAACTAAAAATATTTTTAAAAATTATTTTTAAAAACTTAAAATTAAAATTTAGATAAATTTTTTATCAAAATTTTAAGCCTACATGGTGGTCTGCAAATGTTTTATAAGAATTAGATTTTAATTAAAGAATTAAATTTATATTTTTTAGACATATAAATTTTTAACTAACTTATTAATTACCCTATTTATATTAGCTTAAATATTTACATGCTAATTTATGTAACTTTGAAAAAATTATAATTAAAATTTTAAAAATATATTACAAAATGAACAAATATATTTCTGTCAGGATTATCCCTTCTTTCACATTTGGTTGTTTTAACTTAAGGCTTTTAACTTAAGGCTTAAATTTTAATACAAAAAGCACACTCATACTTATATATATATATATATATATATATATATATATATAAAAGAAATATGTAATATTTATCAAAAACAAGAAATAATAGATAAAGAACATAACAAGAAATTACGTAATAAAAATATGAAAGCTGAACATGAAAAACAAAATTATAGAGAAATAAAAGAAGTACAAAAAAAGAAGAACCTAGCGAGTCAGAAAGCAATTTCGGACTTAGGACCGAATAAGTGGGGTTAAACTAGTTTGAAGGCGCCAACCTTCCCCCTATGCAACTCGGTAGGAAAACCAAATAAAATAAACAAAGCTTCAGACAAAGTATAACTCAGAGAGCATGATAAAACCAATCACTACTATTATGTAACAAACTCTCCCAAACTCTTAATGCAGAAAAATCACAAAATAATTATGTAAGAAAAGTAGAAAAATACTAGAACAATTACATAAGAAAAGTATCTTTCAAAAAATAATTTAACAAAATTTCTTTACTCACAAAGCTTTTACGAAGAGAAACAAGCATCTTGCCATTAATGAAAGTCAATTATTCACCAAGTTAAAAAATTCGAAAAAAACATAAACACATATTTTGAGCTGACTTTTAAACCAGCCAGCAAAGACAAGTATAGAATAACGACAATCAAATATGGTAAAATTTGAATTGGTTGATTGTCAAAAATGTAAATTTGCTTGGCTCTAATTTGGTTGGTTGTCAAAAATGTGTAAGATGTTTAAGATGTGTGTGGAAAAAATGTAAACTGTGATATGAGTGTTATGATGTAATCTTCACAGCAAGACCACTAACATGCTGACTTTGAAAACCTATTGTTGTGTGGTGGATTTGGAATTCGAAGTAGCAAGACGGTTAATGTATTTGTGATGAATATAAGATCTCAAGAAATTAAAAGGGTATTCATGATCTAAACAACATTGAAAAAATTTTTTATATATATATATATATATATATATATATATATATATATATATATATATATATATATATATAGCAAGATTTGTAATAGTATAATTTCCAACATTATCAAACATTGTAATAATGTTTAATTATAGTTGCTGAGTTTTAACTCTAGTCTTCTAACAGTGTTTTCAAGAAAAAAAAACTATTACAAATTGCTTGAAATTGGAAATTAATTTACATTGGAAATAAATTGAAACAGTTTTTTATCCATTCTTCAATATTATTTACAATATAGTATAAGAGAAATTTAAAAAAGTTATATTTTAATTACTGTTTTGTCATTTAAGAAAAGTATTGTAATTTTTCAAAAAAAAAAAAAAAAAAAAAAAAAAAAAACTGTGTATTATTTAAGAATATTATAAATAAAGAAAAAATATTTTCGATAGGAATTCGGCATAATGTTTAGTGACGCTGTTTGCGGTGCCGTAAGATCTTAATCATTATGACATAAATAGTCTATTCTCTTTGTATAAGGTTCTCAAGTGATATAAATCCACCTCAAATATAATACAACATAATAAAGATTTTTTTTTTTTTTACTTTTGCACCATAAGGTGTACTTATACTTCAAGGTTTCTTTATATATAAAAATAAAATTTAAGAAAAACACTTTTTTCCCATCTCCTAATTCTTTAAAGTTTTTGCAATGCGTATTACCTGTTATTTTCTGCATCTTACTAAAATTACTTGCAAAAATAACATATTTAATTTACAAAAAAATGTTATACATAAGTGTAATATACAAAAAATTCAGAAAAAAAAATACTTAGAAAAAAAGTAGTTCAATTAATTTTTTTATCTTGAAGTAGTTACTAACTTAACAACATTAACAGATTACTTCTTTGCGAAAAAAAAACCATTCATGAAAAAGAATTTCATAGTTAAAAAATTCAAATATATGACTATTTATTACTTTTAAACAAAAAAATTACATTTTTTTATTAATTAAAGTAATTAATTTATTCTTTTTTTTTACCTTGAACCTATATGTAGAGTTGGTTATATAAATTGATACTGATATCGTAAATCAAGTTACTTAACTTCGTTCTCGTTTAAAATTTGTTTTATTTCATCTTGTAGTGTTTTGATTTAATAAGCAATTTAAAATCTCGCAGGCTAGTTTTTTCAATAATTTATATTTTCCTAATCAAAGAAAGTAATTAATTCACAGATTCTATATTTATTATAAGAAACCGTTGAGAAAACATTGATTTAGATACGTCAATAGGAATTCAGTGCAAATATTATTATACCTTGAAAATAAAATTTAATTAAGGTCTGCTATTTTTCTTATGAAAAAACAATTTTGATCATTTTTAAAGTACCGTTTTTGTTATTGTTTTTCTTTAGTAAATCAAATTTTTCATTAAAAATATTTCATATAATATAATTTTTTGCTCCTTTTATTTTAAAGATTTCAATATTAATGAATGGTGTGCGTATTAAAAAATTGTTTTTTAACGAAATAATTCATACTTGATACAAAATTGTTTTCACTATGAACAAAAACTATGAAAAATATGCAAGACTGTTGCGTTATAAGTAACAAAATGCTTCCTAAGTGAGAAAAATATTTTCGTTTTCAGTCATTACTTTATATTTCATTATTCTGCAATTTAAATTCTAATAAAATAAAATAAAATTATAATTCTTGAAAATATTTATCTATTTAGTGCTCATCCAAGAGGAGGTAAACAGTAACAATTTAAAATTCAAGATATTCTATAAAAATATTAGATGTTGTAGGTACCCTACAAGTTTCAATTTTATTAGTATGATGAATACAAACTTAAATTACCATAAGAAATTAATGCTGAGAAGTTACATAAAAACAAATCAAATGAAAGTTAAAGTCCACTTAAAGTTTCAATGATCATTAAAACCCTTTCTTTATTCTGAAAGGGGAAATGTAAGAATATGAATTTAAACATAAATTTTATAAACACGTAATTTTATAAACTGAAATCTTAATTTCTTTTTTATCTTAAACAAATTACATTATGTTTAAATATAAATTATATTTTCAAAATGTTTTAAATTGCAATGTATTTAAACATCGAAATTTTTTTGAAATAAAGTGAATATTTAAATTGCATCATAATGAGAAATTAATATATACACTCAGGAACATTGAAAATAGCGACCCAAGAAGGAAGCTAAGTACAATCGCGAAACTTTGCAAATAAGTACAGCGTAATATGATATACAAATCATCCAAGTTTTGTGCCAATACGAATACTCATACACGCCGAGGTGGCCAGATCAATGTGCAATATCACAGATTGGCAAAAGGTTGTGTTTAGTGATGAATCCCGGTTTGTTTTGGGGTCAAATGATCCAAGTCGTCCTACCTTGTACGGGGTGGAGGCACCCTGGTGAGCGGTACAATTCTCCCCACAATCTTCTGCGTCACCTTGCCCGCAAAGCTGGTGTAATGGTCTGGGGGGCATAGCCTATGTTAGCCAGTCCACTTTAATTGTGATGCGTGGAACCTTAAAGGGCGAACGTTACGTTGATGATTTTCTTCGATCCCATGTAGGACCTTTCCTAAATGGTCTCCCAGGGGCAATTTTCCAGCAAGGTAATGCTCGTCGGCATACACTAAGAGTTGCTCAAGACTTCCTACGTCATTTGCAGACACTTCCATGACCGGCACGCTCCCCGATTTGTTCCCTGTACAGCACGTGTGGGATCAGGTAAAATGACACATGCCATCATGTCACTTATTTTTAAGTAAAAATTGTGCTAACTGAATATATAAATTGTTTCTGAATGCGACAACGTTTTCTTCAATCTCCTTATATAAAAAAATTGGGAAGGTTAATTGAGGGAAGTCACACACACACAATATTTCGCTTAGTTGAAACATTAGCAAATAGAGATGCGTCCTTTCATTTCCAAAAATTCAGCAGTAGTCATAAGCAAAAGCATATGATATAAGAATGTTCACATTCTTGAGTACGTTAAGCGTTAGCTCTTAAGTACGTTAAGTTTAAGTTTTTTTAATTTCTATAATACTGTTTTTTCAAGACAAAATTTCCTTACAGTCTTTAATAAAAAGAAAGAGTCCGAAAACAATCAAATGCTGAGAAACTCTTTTATGCTTTGTGATTAGTAAACACATGCAGTTCACACATATTCAAGCATATACTTAAAAGGTACATTTATTACGAATTATGATAAAATGTTTGATTTAAAGATGAACAAATGACTTAGTCGGAAAAAACTGATCCATTCAATTTGCTCAGTATTTTGACTTACATATTGTGAAATAAATGCAAAATTTTTACACATTTATGATCAAAAGTACAGTTTTATTTATATTTCTTATCATATGTAATATAAAAGTATAGTTGACAACTATATTATAGAACAAGAAATATATAAAGCTCATACTATTATATGAAATCGGTTTCGCATTATGCATACTAGCATATTGTTTGGTTTTTTAATGTAAACTTCTCAACCTTCTATAGTTATTTACCGTTAATCAAGCGTTATTTCAAAGGACGGCATTACTAAGCATTTCCTCATTTATCATTACTTATTTTTATAATAATTTTCTGGCGTTCAGATATATGACAATTTTAATTATTAAAGGCAAGAGCTGACAAATAATTCGTAAATTAAATTTTTATGAAATAGTTTACTTAATTAGAACCTCAAAATTATTAAGTAAATAAACTATTAGTTATATCGTTAATATATATCTACATAAATCAGCTACAACTTTATAAAGTATCAAAATGAAATAAATTAATAAAGTCTAAAAAGTGACTTGATAATATTTTCTTTTAAAAAAATTCATCATGATAAAGAAATATTTCTAAAAAAATAAAAAGTTCACACAAATAAATTCATTCTATATACTCACATATCTAGTTATTTCCTTAAACATAGACTTGTAAATATAATGTTGGGATTTAAATCATCAGCGGTATTGTAGCTGTGTCTTCAATAAGAGACCATAAGATTTGTGTCATCTCCATATATTTCTCATTCTGCTTTTAAAGACCACTTATATTGCATTTTGTTTACTTCACTGTAATCTATATTTATATTGCATGCATTCCATTAACTCTAATTAGGGCGAATTGTTAAAAATAAATACATAAAAAAACGAGATATTTGGACTGTTTTCATTAAATTAATTTTTAAAAGAAATATTTTTCATTTATCGCAAGTTCTAATTATTTTATGAAACTCTAATTATTTTAATACATGAGATTTTAAAAATTATTTGAACAATGAATATGTCCTTTCAATACAAACTGTCTAAGTATAAATTAAATTTCTTTTACTTTGGCAGTTTTCTTTCATTTTCATTTCTTTAATTTAAATTGAATTTAATTAGGGAAATAAAAAAAATGCTCTGACTAATTTCTGTTAAGTCATGGGAAAAATCGTATAAAAAACAGCATAAAAAATCGAAGCTTAAAATAGAAAAGTGAATAAAAAAACTTTCTTCGTGTAAATTTTATTCATAGATGTCTGGTTAAAGAAAGAAAACTCGTAATTAAATTCCACTAGCAAATAAAGCAGAGTCAAAAAATTTCTTAAATTAAGCAGACTGATTTACGTCAACAAACGAAATTAATTAGGTCTTAGAAGCGACAATTGTAATTCAGGTGTCTAATAAAACGAATCAACGTGATTGAAATTCTACAAATTATGCATTTAGATATAAAAGAAGAAATTAGAAGTCTTCATTTATAAGAATAGATACTATCTTACTATGTACTTCTATTGTATAAAAATACAGTGATATGAGATACGGAATAAAACAATTTTGACTTAATACTTTGTGTAGTTTAATGCTGCATTACTTAACACAAAAGTTATAGAAATATATTTTATTATATTTTTAGTGATTTTTAGAATGTTAATTTAAGTAACAGCTTAATGTCAATTATTTTACAAGTTAAAAATTTTTTTTATTTATTTCTGTGTTCAAATAAGAATAAAAATACTGTGCTGTCCAGTTGTCAATATAACTTTTTATTTTATAATTCTAAAAGAGAAAACAAAATTTTTCGGGTAGCACATATGAATCGCATTAATGATCTCATCCTTCATATTACCATTGGTATTATCAACAGAAACGAAAGGCTAAGAAAATCTTCAAATTAATAACATTTCATTTAAAATAAAAATTCTAACAGGTACAATAATTATTCCTATAAATCATTTTTATAATTATTTAAATTTATGCTTTTCAATAAATCTGACTTTTTGAAACTATCAAATATTGTGATATAAATGTTGTTGATATATAATTGTAGATGTCAAAAATATTTCCCTTATTTATCAATTCAATATAAGGAAATAGGTAAGAGAGTGATAGTGAGACTTTATTGTTGAAAATTAAAATAACAATTATTATAAAATCAAGACTAAAAATAACGCAAAAACGACTAAAAAATTAATTATCTCAGATAAAAGTACAAATTATCTCATTTTACTTATTTATAATTTAATTTTTTTCCGTAAATTTAAACAACTAATGCATTTACATGTTTTCAGAATGAATAACTAGTAATTGAAAAATTGATTTACTCCCCCATTAGACTCGCTGATTACGACTAGATTTGGTCATAGTCAATAAGGTATGAAAATGGTAACCATTAATTTTTGTACTAATAATTTGCAATCTAGAAATCGTTGACAAAAGTAGTAGGGTCTTAGAATACGCGCATGCTGTAAATAAACGAAGTTATTGAAGGAGTATCCTATCAAATGGAAAATAATATTTTAACTTCAGTTTAGTTTCAAAAGACTATTTATTTATTAATTAATTAAGCGTGTCATTAGTTTGATTAAAGATTTACATTTTTTTAATTGAACTATTTTTAATAAATCATGTTTAACCTAAATAAAAGTTTAAAAAAATTAGAGGTAAAATGAGCTTTTATCACATACATTTTACTTTTAAATTAAAAAAGAAATGCTTTCTTTAAAAAAAAAAAAATACTTTGTTCTATACTTTATCTAATATATAATTTAAAATAATGATTCCGAAATTAAATTTAGAAATTGAAGACTTTATTTCTCCTTAAAAAGTAATATATCATAGTTTATTAACATTTTATGAATTTCTTTTAACGAAACAACACATTCGTAAACATGACCTACTATTTCATTAAATTCCATATATTTTTATAATTTAATTTAAGAAAAAAATACATTTTTTTGCATTTGAAATAACAAGATACTAATTTATTCGTATTTAGTCACTTTATTTTAATGGAGTTTGCAAAAATTAATGATCAGAAATAATTTGGCAGAATACAATAGAATTAGTTTTCCCAGGAAAAGCATTGCTTATTTGTGCTACCATGTACACTTAATAATTTACTATCCAAAATTGGATGTGTGAGATATGTGTGAAATGATAATAGTATTAATTCACACATCTATGTTCTTAACTTATAATTTTAAAACGATATAAACCATGATGTAAGGAAAGCACTGTTTATATATATAGGTATTTTTTTAACTATGCATTTGTTACCATTTACCATATATACCATATATGTATATATTATATACATACATACCGGGTGTACTAAGACTGATTGAGAGTTCACAAAAATATTTAACTGGAAAAGGATTAAGATTAAAACAATAAATTCTCTCTCTCTTGCAGCAAATGCATGTTGCTGGGTATAAATGCTTTTTCCAAGCATCCCTGGTTTAAGTTCAATAATTTTCTGAGAGAGGACACAGCCTCAATTTTTCTTGAATACAAGCAATCAAAAAACGCTTTCACAGCAGGAATTGATGCTCTGACTTAAAAAAAGAGTATTATCTATAAGCAGAAAATAGCAATACAGACCCGAGCAGTAGGATATGAACTGAAATGTTGAAAACGATGTATTTATTAGGGGAAAGGATTTTATTTGAATTTGAATTCCTCCAATATCACATCATTTGGGACCATCAGACATTGGCTGAGAAAATAGCATCAAGAAGAACCTCTCAGTGCCAATTCATATTTTTTATGGTTCGCAGCGGCATGCATTAAATTTTAAAGAGAAGGTTGTGTTGCGGATGAAAAAGTCGAAACTGTAGGAGAAACAGGTCAACTGTTACAGAAACAAATGTGCAGGTCGTTGAAGAAATAATATTCCACTCTTGTGTGTGCGTGTGTGTGTGCGTGTGTGTGCGTGTGTGTGTGTGTGTGTGTGTGTGTGTGTGTGTGTGTGTGTGTGTGTGTGTGTGTGTGTGTGTGTGTGTGTGTGTGTGTGTGTGTGTGTGTGTGTGTGTGTGTGTGTGTGTGTGTGTGTGTGTGTGTGTGTGTGTGTGTGTGTGTGTGTGTGTGTGTGTGTGTGTGTGTGTGTGTGTGTGTGTGTGTGTGTGTGTGTAGAAAATCCGTTCGAAAAACTGCAGCTGAATATCATTTGAGCAACACTATGACACATAAGATAATGTGTAAGTGTTTGGTTTTCTTCCCGTTCCCAAGTAAGACATGACTACCACTTCATATGGTATCCTAAATGAAAAGAACGTGTTTACGAATAAATTGTAAAGGACGTTTATGGTGGCAAAATTGATGGGGATATACGGTTTTTAGATTAAGATATTTTGGATAGATTTTTCAATAAGGTCAATTGGTGAATTAGTGGAACTGATAAGTATCATTTGTGTGTACCACAATCATTCTAATCAACTTTCAAAAACACGCTCTAATGAAATTTTGTATGTGGATTATTAATACTTAATTCCTCATAAGGAATTATACGTAGAACATGATGTTTCTTTGTCTTTTTGTATTGTGAGTAAAAATAAGAAATGCAATTTATAACCTGAAAAATATGTCTAAACGAAACTGAAAAGCTCGTAAATTTGCATAAACAAAGAATATTCTGAACGCCACTTTATTGGAAATAAAATGAGCTGAACGAAAAATAAGGTGTGAAATCTGCGACCAAATCTTCTGTTGTAGTTTACTATTTACCTTTAGATAAAAGTTTATTTCCCTTGCATTATTTTTTTATTTAATTAGATTCACATTATGCACATACACATTGCTAATTGTTTGTACTTTTAATAGCATCAAATGATAATTTATTTTGAATGGGCTGATTAAAGTAAAAGATAAAAGCTTACTATACGGTAAAATTAAGTATTTTTAATACTATAATCACGAACATTTATATATATGGTATATACCTATATTGCCCAAAATCAGGCAAAATGACTGCAATGTTAAGGAATAACTAATGTGTTAAAAATTAATTTTTAGTATTTTTATATTATTTACAGTCATATAACAAGTTATTAGTAAATATTAACAATAAAAAAATTACTTCACTTGGGAGAACAATTTATTCTAAAGAATTCTAAGAAGTTGTGTCATTATATAAGTAATTGTTTTTCTAATTGAAATCAAAAAGCTGCCAAAGTGACTTCCTTGGGCAATCTAGTGTTAATTGAAGTTTTAAAATCAAAGTGATAATTAAAATAATTCATGGTATGTTTAGAATGATATCTCTAATTTGGAATATGTTTAATCCTTCCTCAGATTTAGAAAAAATAGAACCGCAATAATAAGTAAGATAAAACAAGTGAGAAAACCAAAGAATGAGTAACATTACTTCTAGTTTACAGTGTCATTGCTTTTACATGATGTGAATCCTTTTATTTTCAGTAATATGTGATTAAAATATTATTAATAAGGGACTTCAACTACGATATTAAATAAAGAAAAAAATGATAATTTTTATAGTAAAAGTTATTTTGTACTTAAAAATTGCAAATTATGGATTATAGGTTTTAGTTACTAAAATACAAAATTATGTATTCAATAAACTTTTTCGAATATATATTTAGACGTTTCTATAATGTTCTTCGAAACATTCCGTATCAATAGTAAAGAAGATTTTCTTGTGATGTACAGAGGACTTAAAAGGCATGCTCAAGATAGACACACGGAAACAAATGGCATTACGAACATCACAGTAACGTCTTTCTTAAAAGGATAATGCTTCATATAAACAAGGGTTCCATTCCATTCCAAGTAAATATTTTCTGAATAATAATACCATCTTCTCTATAATAAAGAGCCTAGCTTTGGGGCCAGAAGGACATATTGTTTGTTGTGAACTTGTTCCCTGCTATCGGAATATACCACTGCGAATCTAGATTAATCTTAGGTAACAATTTTGAACAAATGTAGCAGTACATCGGAGACGTTTCTGGGCGTACGATGGCCTTTGCTTCCAGCAATGTGCCCTGAGCAGAAGCGCATATGCAAATTAAAAATTTTTTATGTACAGCGAAGAGACAATTCTGAATTCTATGGTTGCATATATTTTTGTGCACAGCTTTTGAATCTTGTCTACAATAGAACTATCCTCCAACTTAGATAAGCTTGAATGCAATTGTGATGCCTAAATGTCATAAATCGAAAGTTCAGCTAAGAAAAATTGCATGTGTATTTGTATCAAACTTACAAAATAAAAAATATATATTCCTTACTCTGCAAGAGCATGTATACACTTGCATCATACATAAAGTAAGCTTTTTTGTTTCTTTATATAAATGCAAAAACTTTTTTTCAAAAAACTATTTTCTATTCTTACATAAATATATTATTTTCTGCATTTGTATCATTATAGAACATATATTGCAATTATACAGAGATTTTAGATATGGCAAAATCGTCATCAGATTGGGCCTTCACTTCAAGAATATATTTTTAATACTTTAACAAAAGCAAAAATGATTAAATTTGTAGCTTTAAGCAGTGGTTCATTTATTTTTCAGTGCTGATTCCATCACTACGTTCATAAATCTCCAAATAAATATCTGTACCAAAAAAAATTTCGTTTTCTTCTTTGGTTATCTTTCCTTTGATATTAAATATTTAATTCCTAATATGTGAATTAATTCTTTGAAAACAATCATTCATATTTTCTTGTGGAAATAATTTAATTTTCAAGGAACTAAGGAATAAAGAAAATTGGAAACAAAAATAATTTTTTCATGCTTTTGTATGTGTGTTCATCAGCTTGCCGCTTGATCTGTCCCATATCGTCTACCTACAACGATTAAATTTTACAATAGCATATTCTGTTTAAGTTTAAAATAAGGTTTAGAGAAGAAGTTCATACAATGAAAAACGAAAAAAGAAATAATTAACTACAGAAAATGATCAATTTCACAGTGTGCATTGATGGGAAACTGTACTTATAATAACTGGTTTTTATCAGGGAAATAAAAGTAGAGGAAACATATTTTTTATAAAAATAAATTGAAAACGTCCATCACACCCAAATTTGCCAAACAGATAATGACCCAAATTACGAGAGTTAATTTTGATAATAATTCAAAACAATACATGTAATTAATTTTTAATACAGATACATTTTATTCTGTTTTCATTAGTTTAATAAATAATAGCAACTTATAAAACAATAAAAATGACTTAGTTAAAAAAGATAATCGGAATGTATTTACTATGAAAATATACATTTGCGATATCTTACTTTAAATAAGAAAATATAAAATGTTTTGAAACACATAATTTCCATCATATTTGAGGTAGGCATTTTATGCTAGTAATTACATTTGGGATTTGTATTTATATCATTCGAACAGAATAAAACAAATTTTAGTGAGAATTGCATATTTACTACCTCGTCTTTCAAAGAAAATAAAATGTTCAAGGCCACCATGTTATGTCTGAACCATTTTCTTATTATGGGCAAATTAGTACCTTAAATGCATATTTTTATTATTATTGTTATTTTGATTAAAAAGAAAAAAAACAGAAACGTTATGGCATTATACTCGTAATATGTTTTTATTCGGAATGGAAAATATTTATATAAAAAAAATAATCTTCAAATTCAAATTGCATACGCACACATTTTTTGAGTTCAAATTTATGTCCTATTATCAGAATAATAGTAATATAAAAGAAAATCACCGAATAACTCCTTCACGGACTTTTCCCGTTCCATTCAGATGTAAAAATATGTAAGGAATATATGATCTTCATTTTACTTTAGAAATTATTAGCTTTGTTGAAATTTAAATTGTAGCTATTTGCATCTGGACTTGTACATTACAACAGTAAATTCATTCACGATTACTGAAAATGCATTATACAACAAGGGTACACATTTGTACATGAAAGTAACAATCAAACACAGGTGGTAAGCTTAAGAAGAATAAATAATCCTTCTCATGAGAAAGGGTTCCTGTTTATATATTCAAATCTTGCAAATTGGAGTTCTTTCTTTACTTATAAGATTTTCTAGCTTTAGCACGCGCTGATTGGCGATGATGCAATATTAAACACTTTCACAACAAAATCTCGCGGTAGGGCACATTTTTACACACTAAAGCTCCATTTAAAATGTACGTGCGGTTACGTGGGCAAATAAAATGAATCCAGTACCATCCAGTTTCTAAGAGTATTCAAGACTATAATAAAGAAAATCTCTCTCAAGAAAACTTAATAGAGCATCATTACACACACATATAAACGTCCATGAGTATGTATTTTAAATATGTTTATGTAAATATATATGTATATATATATATATATATATATATATATATATATATATATATATATATTATAAACCATTCTCAATATGAAACTACTTTTAAAGAAATAAAACAGAAAATTTATGAATTACAAAGGAATTTTATCATAGTTTACATTGATAAAGTACCTGGTAACTATGCTGTGATTTGTAAGTATTTTTATTATAATATTCTTTATGATCACTGTCTTAATAATGGTTCTTTTAAAAATCTATAAAAAATTAGGTTATTGTATTCCTAAAATTAAGTATCCATATATTTTTTTAACTTCAAAATTCCATAAAAATCCGGTTAAATTTAGAACTGTGACAAATGGTTTTAGAACATATATTACTACTGCCGGCAAATTACTTCATAATATTATACAAAACTTTATTAATCAGGAATGTAATAAAGCTATAATTAAAATAGTAAAGAGATTATAGATTTTTTTAATAATAGAAATATTTATTCAGTTCATAGTTATGACTTTGAAGATCTCTTCAATTCCTTTGATTTATATGATATTATTAAAGTAATTTTAGAAAACCACAGTATGTATAACCTTAATATTAATTTTAACAAATTTATAACTCTCATAGATTTTGTCTTAAAAGAAAATTACATCAATTTTTTTAATGATTCTTTATATAAACAAGAGAACGGCCTCCCACAAGGGGGCCCAGCTAGTAATAGTTTGGCTAATCTTTATTTACATTTTTATGAATATAATTATGTTATTAATAATGACTACTACATTTTTAGATATATTGATGATTTAATTATTTTTGGTAAAAATGATAATTTAATTCCTATTATTAATTTTTATCCGTCCTACTTAAATTTAGTTAAAATTAATAATAATCCAATCAAACAAATTACCTAGATGTATCATTGTATATTAAGGATTTGAAACTACATAGTAATATTTATGATAAAAGAGATGCCTTTAATTTTAATATCATCAAAATGCCTTTCTTGAATTCTAATTTATCAATATCTATATATAGAAATATTATTTTTAACTATATTTATCGCAATAATGTATTAGTTAGCGATAAAGCTAATATTTTTTTCAATCTTAAAAAAAAAATTTAACCACTGTATTGAACATGGATACCCTGCTAACTTTCTTTGTAATTATATTTATAACGGTTTTTTATGATACAATTTGTATTACTGTAATTATTTACTGTTATTTTGTTTTGTAATGTTTTTTTTTAAATTTAGACAATATCTAATTTATTCTACAATTATTAAATAGATGGCGCCACATGCTTATTTAAAAAAAAAATTAATGTATATTTTTTTGAGTTTCTTTTATGTTTTACGCTAATTTTATATGATTTTTATTTTTATGATTTTTTAAAAGTATATATATATATATATATATATATATATATATATATATATATATATATTTCTTATTATCGTATATCGTATCGCAATTAGTCGTTTCTTATATCGTATCGCAATTAACTTTATGCGATTCTGCTCTCCTTATTTGGCGGGAATACGTTACTGCACTCTTGGCCATAGTTTTAACTCCGATTTAGTAGGTTATGTTTATGTTCCTATGCTATTTAGTTTAATGATTTTTTAATATTTAAATTCTACATATATAACTCTGTCCTTTCCTCTTGGTACATAGTATGTCAAATTACAGGTGAAGGTTGGCGCCGCAAAACTTGTTTAAACCTGCAATCCTGGTTCCTAAAGCCAGGAATTTGTCTTTATACTATGTGCCTCCTTCCTACTTTTAGTTATCTTAGGTAAATAACTATATGTCTATTTTTATATTTTTGTTTATGTATTTATGTATATGTATATATTTGTATAAATTTATATATATATATATATGTGTAGGTATATGTATATATTTGTATAAATTTATATATATATATATATGTGTGTATGTATATGTATATGATTATATATTGAAAAAATTCTTTTATATTGGATTATATATATATATATATATATATATATATATATATATATATATATATATCTGCACTAATTCCCACTAATATCCTTTTTATTATATCTTTATACTTATATTTATACAAATTTTAATTATCTTTGGTTGAAAAATAGCACTGTAATCTTAATATTAATCAGCTAGTTTAAAATCCCTTTCCCGCTCATTCTATCAATTCTGATCTACTATTACGTAATAACCACTGCCGGTATAAAAGCAAACATTTTGTGTAATCGCTCTTTTTTGTCTGCATGCCTTCATCAATTAATCAGCCGGCTGCAGCGCGTTCCGTGTTTGTCTTAGTGTCTGTTCCATGATATATGCTTCTTGTTATGTGTAATGTCGTCCATACTTGATTTTTATGTGTTCCCAGATGTGAATAAAGTAGAATAATGATTTACATGAATGCCTCTTCGATAATACAGTACTCGACCTCGCTCCAAGTAACACATAACATCACACCACCGACCACGTCCTACCTTTGGTTCGCCATTGTTTAAATCAACCACTCGCCATGACAAATTATTGACTGCTAAAGTTTTATCATTACACACACACACACACACACACACACACACACACACACACACATATATATATATATATATATATATATATATATATATATATATATATATATATATATATAGATATATATTAGTCTTGATTTAAAAATTTAATTTATATTTTTTTAAAAAAAAAAACTGATGAATAATATGATGAATATTGAAAGAACTCAAACATGTTGATTGAGATTAAATTGAGTTTAAAGAGAGTTATAGTGAAATATAGTGGTCATGAGAGAGAGAGTGAGAGAATTGCAGCGTTTGCTAGTTGGTAGATTTATAATTAGATAAAATTAGTACTTTCAGTAAGTCACAGGTGTATAAAACAGAATAATATCTTCCATATAATGTTGCATATATATCACAAATAAAAAAAGAAATATATGAATAGATTAAAATATAGTTTTTTATCTACATTAAAACATTTGTCCAAGTATGCTTCTTTTTTTCTGTTCTAAATTTCATATAATACCGTGAGAATCAAATAATTTTAAAAATAAGATCTGTGTATTTCGTGTTACTAGAATATAGTTCAATAATTTAATAAAACATAAATCCATCACATAATTCATTCGGTTTTACATTATTGAAGTGTAAAGCAGTGAGGGCGTCTAAACGTTATTATAAACCCAGGGAGCAAAATTCAATTATTTGAGTCTCTAACACACACAAGGCCTTCCTATCCATTTTATTTTGAACACTATCTGTGATTTCAAATGCGAATTACTATAAGTTGACCTTTAAACATTGCAATTAAAGAATCGCGATGTAATTAAGTGATATGGAAGTTTGGAGAGAGAAACATTAATTTACAATTGGATTGCAGAATACATGTAACATCTGGTTTTGTGATGTAGCTATGAGTTTTCTCAATTTATTAGTTTTGTTTTTATTTTTTTATTTTTCGGAGTTTCAAGTTTCATTCATGAAAAAATAATATGTGTATGTGAAGTAATTAAAATAAGTATCCATCAGTAGCATATTGTTTTTAAAAATAGCACATTATTAAACTATATATAACGATATTACATATTTTTCCAGCACTTAATTATAACTTTCCTATTGTAAAATAAAACACGTGGTGAAATCTGCATATACTCTATAAAGTATTACCAAAAATTAATGCAAAAAAAGAATCAGCATAGTAAAAATCCTGCATTTAAAAAAAAAATAAGGATTTGCTTACGCAAATAAATTGCAACATAGCATTGTACATACATATATATATATATATATATATGTTTATACGTATATATATACAGCATAAAAGATATCGTAGTTTTTCGGTTAAATCATATTTACAAGAAGTATTTTTGACATATATTGTTTTATCAGCAATGCATTTTAGATTATTAGAAATTTTTTATTACATATGGAGTCAATGAATATAAATCATATTAATTCAGAATTATCTTGACATCAAGTTCAAGAAAAACCATAAATATAGTTGATAAACATAATTCATATCAGAAGACTACGTAAAAGATTTTTACACGTCAATTTAAAATACTCATGAATCCCAGCTCTGACTACTTTTTTGACATGTCTCTTTAAGTTAAAAATTTTTTTTGAAGTAGCGTATCTAATATGGCAAGAACATTTACACATAAATTATAATTCCGTGCATGTAAAACATTACTTTATCTAAAAATAAAGTATTTTGAAACATGACTGACATTATGCGTTGAATACTTCATTTCTTTAATATAAATCAGAAAATACTGCTTCTTTTAGCGGGTTATTTCTTTAAAGATAAACTGAGAGAAATTGTTGAAGTTTTCTTTTAAGAACTCAACCATATATTAAGAATTATGGAAATTATGTACTTTTTTAGCTCCTAAGGGACGTAGAATGCTTAATGTCGTATTGAGATATCATGAAGGCATAAATAATTTTAATGTATTTTTTGAACATTATTCTAAATACGAGACGTATGCGTGCTATGAATTCGCCTTCTATTGAACAAAAAATGAATAAAAATATATGTCTCAGAAACTTATATCATAACATCTAACAGTAAGATGAATTTTCCTATATATCCTTAAAATATACTTTTAATCAATGCGTAATACAATGACATAAATCCATGTTAGCGGGAGAGAAATAATAATGTAGGTGTTAAGGTTTGTGTTTTGGAGATGCATTCTTTTCAAATCGAGTTGTGCCTTCCCACAGATACTGCCATAAATTGCGTTATGGATTCCTGAACATGTACATAAATGTGTACATCAGGCTATAGTAGAGCAACTGGTGAAGGATATCATAATTTTAAATCACAGTTAATTCCAAGAATGTTTATTTAGCTACCATTCCACATTCTAGATTTTATGTAGATTTTGAACACCGACATATTTAGCCTAAATCATTCTCTTTACTCTTCTGAATCATTCACAAACTCGTGATTTGTCAGGAAAAGATACCTGTTATGCATTTGTGTTTATGTTTGCTAGCTTTTCGTGGTGATAATCGACACTTACAATGATCGATGTTTTTACATTTTGAATTGATTCAGGACTTAAGTTCTTTGCGCATAAATATTAATTATATTTTATAAATAGGAATAAGTGCTATCATTGATACAAACTGAAATTCCATACAAATGAGTTTATACACTTCTGTAACTTTAAATTAAAATATATTACACTTTAACTAACATGCAGTCGGTATTGCAATAGAAAGGAATTGACTCTTAAAGAGCATATTTGATTTAAATATACATAATACATTAGCTCTCTTTCCTTTTTTTATTCATATTCTGAACACTGTGTAGTCTGTCAAACTCCAAAAAATTTCAATGCGTGACCAAACGTTCTTGTTTTCAGAAGATAAGAATATGAAATTCTCCATTTTACCCTTGCTTTCTGAAACCCATTAATCCCTACAGTTTAGCAGGTGAACAACAAAAATCTTATTATCACATTATCCGGTGAATCCTGGTAGAAATATGACATGGGCCATCATCGACAAAAATGAAGGAACATTGTAGCCAAAATCCCCCGTTGAAGAGAAATCCCTTCTTAAAGCCAATCGTGTCCTGAAGATTAAAACATGCTTGTATATTTACAAACATTCGAAATTACATTAATACACATTAGCTTTTTTGGAATATTAGAGGAAGAAATAATTTCAGAAAAAATGTGAAAATAATCTTTAAACGGAAATATATTTGTTTCTGACAATGTTTTAATTTTTTACCTTTTCTGTTAAAATAATGGACAATTTACACTGCTGGATACACAAAATGCAACACCGAAAAGGACAAGATTTATCACAGTGAAATTTATTTGGCAGATAACTTATTATACAAAGATCAAAACATTAAAATTACAGCCCATTACAACTTTTAGAGATGATGGCAAAATCAGAAGTTAGTGTAGCCACCTTTGTTGGCTACAGCCGTTGTCAGACGCCTCTTCATAGAATCAACGATGCTTTGGATGAGTACAGCAGTCCCTGCGGTTTCCACATATTGCCAAAGCTGATCTAGTGTAACATTGACTGGTGTACCACCAATTAGTCACTGGGGAAGCATGAACCACACGTTTTCGTTTGGTGACAGGTCTGGAGAATAAGCAGGTGAAGGAAGCAATGCACTATTTTGGGTAAAGAAGAATTCTTGAGAATTGCATGCTACTTGTCGTCGAGCACTATCATGGGTGAATATGGCTCATGATGAGCACTGAATGTATGAGAGGACCGTGGACTCCAATACCTCAGAAATGCAGTGATGGATGTCCAGTGTACCGGCAATGCGTACTGGAGGGGTGCGTGACCAAGATACCGGGTGTAGAAACAGTGTAGCTATGCATAACGCAACAGTTCTGCAGTCTGTCACCACGGTGTCTCCAAATTGGAATCTAATCATCGTGCTGTGTCAGGCAGAAGCGGGATTCCTTAGTAAAAACAAGGTAGCTCCATTACTTTGTCCATGTCCACCGTTCATCTCACCAATGGCGTCGTAAATGCCTAGGGTTTCCAATGAAGGGTAAATGAAGCAATGGACGCTTTGTGGACATTCCTCTCTGCTGCAAACGGTGTCGAATGGCACAAGCGGACACCGAATGTTGCGTAACTGACTGAATCTGTTGTACTATGGTTCGTGTCGTGGTTACGTGAACTATAACTGCTATGATCACAATCCACCTATCTTCACGGGAAGTGATACAATGTAGAGGGTGTGGTCGGCACCGTCGGGCCATTGCTTTCTCCTGCATCGAGCGATGATATATCCACATAGAGTTGCTTCTTTTTGTCCAGCAGGTTGACCGACTTCTTTGAAGGACAATCCACCATTCCTATAGGCTACTATTCTTCTTTTGTCTAAAACCACTTCAATAGCCATACTTCAAATCGCCGATATTTTGGCCTCTTATAAAGCGATGGCCGGTGACGCTACGGTCATCCGTGATGTGCGTCTGCGCTATAATGCTTATTGTTTGCATATTTTATAGCTGCCAACATATGATGCAAATTTTACACGGTTTGCAAGCTTTCTTTAATGTATTGCATTCTGTGCTACCAGCAGTGTAAGATAATTGAAAGATGTTTTTAACCTAATAATATACTCTTTCATTACACCGAAATTGTAATTTTCAAATATGCTAGAAAGTAGAATCTAACTATTTCCATTTCGTTTCAAAATATGTCACAAAAAAGATTTAGGAAAATGGCTAAATATTTTGAAGTTACAAACTACTTCAGAAAGTCCGATAACTAAAATCCTGCTTACCGTATGTTTAATAGAAGGTTAATGTTTAAAACTTGTTCCACTCAGAGATCCATTAGTTAGAGACTAAAAAAATTAAATCTAAAAGTAGGTTAACACTAATATTAAATAGGATCTTAATCTTAAGGTAATAGATTTTGGTTAAGAAAACACGCTACATGAAAATCGGTACTTAGCAGTATTTATTGATTGTATTAATACGAAAGACTTTCAGAAAAATATATTATATTCTTTATCAACATTATACCATAAATCAGAAAATTCTAATCCAGTCTTTGCATTTTATTGTTTTTAAAAAAATTGAAAAATTATCCTAAGAAAGGTTATTGCGAATTAGCTGCTAATTATTCTGTATTGGCATAATACAAAAGAAAAGCAGAAATTTCTTTTGATTTTTTTAAAGGGGTTAGTGCATTTTTGTTTTTTAAGTACACGACTGGCACTAAATTTGATTTTAAAACAATACTGATAAAATTGTTTGTTATGTATTAAATATTGTTCATACTCGTTTATATATGAAGTTATGTATGCAGATACTTCTTGTTCCTAATGTAATAAAAACAAAATGGTTTTAAAGAAAGTAAGCATTTTTCAGAACAATGAAATTCTATGAATATATATATTCATTATTTGTCTATGAATTTACAAAACTCGGCATTTTATTAATTTTTTAAGTTAACAATCCACGTCATATATTAATATTGAAAATAATTTACATGCAGTAATAATAAAATTTAGTGATACATTTAAGTATTTTAATAATCTTCCAGTAGGCCAATAATGTGTGTCGTTTAAAATAAAACATGATTTACAAAATGATAAATAAAACATTTATGACTGCTTTTGTCTGACGCAAAATCAAAGCGAAAATAGAAAATTTAATGCTAAACAATCATTAAAATATTATTTTCGTCAAGGAACAATCTCGAAAAGATAAGATCTGCAGTGACATTCATCGTAAAATAATCGTAAATTTTTAAGACCTTCACAAGTAGGTTGAATAATGTCAAATATCGTTGCCGTTAGAACTGTCGATTATAGAACTATGAGAAAGCACTGCACTTGCTTAACTTTCTGTGTATCATTCACTTTCGAAATAAAATAATACTTCTTTTTGATTACACTACATACTGTTTTATCTTAAAAGTAAAATTAGGAGTTTTATGAGGTAATTTCGTTAAAGTACTTTTCTTTTAGGAGATATATAAATATGTAATGCAATACTGAAATTCAAGAAGACCAGATTATTATTATTATTACTAACATGTGTATATTATTTTATAAACACAAACAAATATTTGATGAATTTAAGGTAATAAATGTATTTATTCAAATTTATAAGAATTTAAATTATTGTACAGTTCGTGTAATCAATAAAGCTGGTTATTTCAGGTATCTTCTTGCATGTTGAGTTCAAAGTTAAAAGTTATAAGTTTGTCTCAAACTAATAACGTTGAACTTTGTTTTGCTCGGAATCATTTTGTCATGACCTCACACAACTGCTTTTGCTGTTATTGCCTAGATTTTTTTATAAATTCCGTACTGTTTTAACACTATTGAAAATAAATATAATGGCAGGTGATATATATACAGATTTTCCTGTATGAGCACGTTCTTAGGCATTTTAGAATTTGTATGCTTTAATTCCCATCAGAACCTTTCTTAGGAATGCAACTCTCTTTATTAAAACTCATATTTATATTATGAATGAATTTGATACGTCGCCTTAGACATCAATGATAAATAAACCGATATTGTTTAATGTAGTGCCCCAATTTATCTTGAAAGCTCATAATTTATCACATCCATCAGTCGTTTCAAGTTATTAGATACAAAATTAGATTTTAGAGCTAAAGAAAAACTATACTGAATAGTTTGAATAATTAAGATTCCTTTTAAAAACAATATTAGTAATACTATATTAAGAGTTAGAAACTAACACCAATCGCAAAGTAGTAAGAACTTGGATTTATATTGAGACCTACATGGAATTTTACCTGATAATTAAGTTCTGGTTTTTTAATGTGTATATCCTATTTTCGTCAAATAGAATTGTTATTTTTTTAGATGCAAGACATCTGATATAACGATCTAAAAAACATTAAGGTATTCGACTACTTTCGGAACCTTGACTTAAAAAAAAGTATAAATGGATAATTTTCATGATATTTATTGTCATTTGGATTAGAATATACGTATAAAATTGTTTTAAAAATATTATTGGAATAAAAAAAATATTTAAATGAAATATTTTGGCAAAAAATGAACTTAGAATTACCTATTTTCAAAACATTCTCCTTTAATGAAAAATACTTCTAATAATAATATTTTACTTATATCATGCAAACACTTCTCCAGAGGACCTGAAATAGGATTATTGAAAAAATCACATTATTTTCAGAGTTTCTACGAGTTGAAATACTTATCGGTATTTTTTTATTAAAATTTCTTCACTCTGTTGTAAAGAATACGTATAAATCCACTTCTAAGTCATGTATTTCAAAAGTCCTAGATCAGACTCTGTAATTACATCAGAGCTATATTTAGGTAGAATATTACTATTATAGAAGTATTTTCCATAAAATGAGAATGTTTTGAAAATAGGTAATTCTATGTTCATTTTTTGCCAAAGTATTGTGTTTAAATAATATTTTTTATTGTAATAATATTATTAAAACAATTTTATGCATGTATTTTAATCTAAGTGACACTAAATATCATAAAGATGATCCATTTATTTGATTTTGCAAAAAAACTGTTCCGAACGCAGTTGGATACATTAATAACATTTTTAGAAAATTGTAAGTAAAACTATCTTCATTTTAGTTAAATCAAATAATTGTTTAGATTCATATCTTTCATAACTAAATGAATATATTTTTTGTATTCTAAATATAAAAAAAAAATATTTTAATGAATGTTTTAACTCGGATTGTTTTAAAGTACATTTCAAAAAATAAGTTAGCTTCCTTGACGATTAAATTACATTAAGTTAGCTAGCTAAAAATTAGACTGATGTAATAAATAATAAGCATATACGAAATCCACGTATTAATATGATACCGTATATTCATTAAGAATTTCTAGGAAATAAATTTTATTCTTGACATGCTTTCCGAATAACATTGTTCTAATTCAGAAGCATTTGGCACAAAACCTAACAGAGCCACCATCAAAAATTTTTGAATTACTTCCAGGTCTTCAGCGGCTGTACAAGAAAGAATACGACACTGAAAAGAAGTCATCGCCAATGACAAATGAGTTGGATTCCAAAAAGAAAAATGTCGTGTACGTCTTCAATGCTGGATTGTGGAATGAGAAGCAGTTTCTGAAATCGTGTAGAGAGGGAGATCTCGACCAAACCTTCGCTGAACAAAAATAGGATACGGAAAACTAGATAAGATATATACACGGAAAAAAGAGTGAACTTAAGAATAATGCATTTCCGGTGGTTTTGCACATATCATTATCCCAGGGAAAGATGACAAATGCGATGCCGTTTCTGGAATTTTATTTTAGTACTTAAAGGATTTTTTTCTAGCATTTTTTAGATGTTTTTATTGTCCAGAAGAAATATGCTTTTCCAGATGACAGCATTTATACACATCCGACTTAGAGCTTGAAAAGTTTTTAATTCTCTGAACTTAAATCATTAATCTTAACTTAATTTGTATCCTAACTTATTTAGCTTCGAGTTGGTGAAAATAAAATTCCTAATTAAACCAAATTTTTAAGAACTGAAATGAAAAATTATGCTATATTTTGACTTGGAAAAATCTGCAAATATATGTATTATTTAAGAAATACATGTGTCTTAATTTGATTATAAATATTACAATTGAATTATATAAGGGGAAAAATTCAAGTTTAAAAAACTTTAGATCTATAAATCTGAGATACAATTAAACTATAACTCACATTCTCAAAATTTGGATTTTGTCTATAAGATACGTAAAAAGAATATTCAAATTAATGAGCGTAGTTTGGCATTAAATAATGTCAACTTATGTGTTTTAGAATTAATTTAAACACCGAATATATTCCCATATGTAAAGCATGTATCACTATCAAAATGCTTATACTTTAATCTAATAAAATAGGAAACAATAATTAATTCTTCTTGAATTTAACAACTGATTATTTGGATGAAAAAAAGGAAATGTTTCTTAAGCAGGATATAATATTTAAAAAAATCATGGTGGAAAGCTAATTTGTGTAAAATATTTTAGCTTATTACGGGTATATTAAAAAATTGCTTATGTACCTTATATATTTCTTACAAAATTTTAATTTCAATAACAATATGATTAGTTTTCAATTACTAGGAAAAGCTAGATAAATGTATGTTTTAAAATTCCATGGCATAAATTTCAAGATATTGCTATGTTCCCCCAAAAGGAATGAAAATAAAATGAATATGTGAAGTAGTACTATATCGAGTTATGGAAAAGGTAGCTAAAAGAAAAAAAGGACTTTGCATTGGTTTAAATAAAAAGTAAAACTTTTAAGGCAAAAATACTTTACTTTTATTTTAACAAAAAATTTACAAATCTAAATAAAATAAGTAAATCAAAAACTTAAACGTAAAATAGCCATATGTTTATAACAATAAATTGTAAAAATGGTAAAATTTGAGGAATGGTACTTTTTAGTTATAAATATAAAAAAAAAATTAAAATAATTACTAATTGATGAGTACTCTGTCCTCCAAAAATTAAGTTTCAACCTGTTTAATGGGACTAAATGAAAAAATGTATGATCATAGAAACAAAAAATTTGGAAGAAATGTGTTCCAAATAATTTCTTATAGAATGCGAAACACAGATTTGAAATAAGTTGAATACAAACATTCGTTACAGCAAAAAATAAATCACTGTTGTAAGAAAAATTCGTTATTGTAGGAAGCAAAAAAATCAAAGTTTTATTATTAAAAATGACTTGGAAACATTACAAAATTAGTTATAATAAGAAGTATGTCACTATATAATGCATTGGTAGCATGGATATATCCATGATACCAATTACGTTATTGGATACCGAGAAGTGAAACGCGGATCAAATATAGAGTAACCCTTGTTCTAGTTAAGAGGACCTTGGAGTTGAACTTAAAACACCAATATGTTTACCAATGTAGCTTCATATGTATTCTATCGTATTCAGATATACATATTCTAATCGTTCTAAACTATTATGAAGAAAATAATCCTAAACAAGCATATCTCGGCAATTTCGCACATTATCACTCATCCAAATGAATTAATTCCTAACTGCAGTGGCGTGTAGTAGAATATATCGATCTCAACAATCCCATTTAACTCAAAAATATGTAGTGGATCAAATGCAAGTCAGTGTGACACAAGAAAGAGATATGTACCCAAACCATAATTGGTGTACGTTTGTAATTGTGTCTTTCACCACTGTTGGGGTTGGTTGTTTTTGACAAGTCTCCCTCTGGACAGCAGACACCCAAAATCGCACTTCATCTGTGAAAAGTATTGAAGTCCACAGCTGCCTGTTTCAGGAAACATGCTCCTTTATCCAGTATAAAGGGGTACATCTATGTCAAAGGCTAGGATGAACATTCATAACTGGTCATTCTGCAAATAGACTTGCATTGTGAAGGTGTTTTTGCCTCATTTTGGCGAAAACCTTTACTCCTCATACGACAAAATAATCTATGACGAGCTGAAATATCTTAGTGTTTCTTCTCATTCAGCCTGAAAGAACTAAAAACAGCCTACCACGAGTGCTGTAACTCATGCCATCTATATAAGAGTGTATAGATTTTAAATTTTAATTGATCCCACAGTCGTTGAATAACGCTAGAAGTCAGTCTGAGACTCTCTAATAGCAGAATCTTACAATATACCCAGTTTCTTTCCCCTAATTGCTAAGAGGGGACGCCGACAAACGTGGCAAAATTCCATTCGTTCCCTTAATTGCTGGGAAAAGTTTCGCAAAAGGGTGACCAAAACATTCTGACCAAGAATTATCACGAATCTGGGGTGACAGTGTGTCTGCAGGACAGAACTCTCACTATGATCATAGACAGACTCCCGGACAATAGATCAAAAGGGATAGGTGGTGATTGACCATAAGAAATGAGAGGTTTATAACGGGAGAGCGAGGAAGTACCAGGGACAGATTTTGACTAGAGATAACCCGATAAGAGGCATCTCTTTAGCGATATACTTCAGAGTCAGCGATGTCTGAGTCCGCTGTAAGGTGTAATTCGAACCGAGGAGGTTTCGAAACAGAAACCGTACGGCGGATATAGAGCCAGCGAGCTCAACCGAACTCGGTGTGGAATTACTGAGAACGCGCGGATAACTGTTGTCCCTTTGGCACATCATATGTATGGCACTTTTCTCTAAAGGATCATTTTAGTTAATTAATTGTATGCGAGTGATATTAAACACGGCAGCGAAAAATACTTTTTATCTGCGGACGCACATTTTGCAATTAAATTGTAATTAAATAATTTTTGATGAATTTTCATACTGTGTAATAAATAGTTTTTCCTGAGCTGTTTGAAGTCATTACAATCCAGGGACAAGCCCGATTCTCACCATTTTAGTGCCAGCAACCTAAAAGAACCAAGTAATTAATTTCTATGAGTCATTTCTAAACTCTCCAGAAACTTTTCTACGGAGTTACCAACAACAATGGATGATCAACAATCATATACATAACGCACAAGCCAACTATATAAGCTTTTTTTTCTAATTTATACTTAAATCTTAATTTATTTTAAATAAACGCTATGTGACTATCGCTTTTTTCATAGTAGCTTACTTAAAGTACATGATTATTTGTTTCAAAGATCAATGAAGGATACTGTTGCTGTCATGTTATTAATGTCAAACTTCAAAAAATGCAATACACCTTAACTTTTCGAAGACATTGTTTACACGTTTTAATATATTAAAGAAATGTACAAAAATTAAGAGCTTTTATGTGATTTTATTTAAAGTGTTTATGGCAATTTCTACTTATTTATGGTTTTAAGGTTAGTATATGATACATAAGAGAATGTAATTTGATAATTTGTAAAAGATTTATTAAGGTCCATTACATTATTCTTACATTCAAAACTTTATGAATTCATTTATGGACATGTAACTATTATCGGTAAAGAAAAAATTATTTTGATATTTCATAAGCTAGTATACACACTGAGGGGTAAATTTATTATGATTATTATATCGTTAGGAAATCTTAGCATTTAATGCAATCTTTTTCTTTGTTTCTTAGGCTAGTCTCCACGAGGTGTTCATATACCGTTTTTAAATTCTTAGATATTGCAAGTCAAAAATAGTATTTCACAAAAGTGTAGGAATCAATTGTTCTAGATCTAAATATTGAATAGCACTTTTAATGTCAACTCACAAATGCTTTAAATAAAACGTAATACGCATTGTGAAATTTAGAATGCATTATTTCATATATATTATATACTGGAATCAATTATTTTTTTCTCTAATGGGCTGCAGATTGGTATTTCTACCTTTTCAGACCTAGTGCATTTCCCAGGAGTTAGTATTTTTCTGGCAGCACCATATAGGGGATACCAACTGCCGCAAGTAATTTTGACACTCAGTTCCCTGCACAGAGGGAGGCCCCTGAGCTCTGCCAATACGAAATTTGTACTTACCATTTTAATTTTCCCGAGAATATCCGAACCAAAAGGACATTCAAGAGATTTTTTTTTACATTATGCCTAACCATACAACATGGAGGCTGTCAATTTTATGCATCATGAAAATCCACCTACTTGGTCCGGGGTCAAACCCACAACCTTGGGTGCCGAAGGCCAGCAACAAACCAACTGCGCCACCCCCCAGCATATTAAATACTAGCCGTTACTTACCCGCTTCACTGGGTATTTAACGATGTTGAAGAAATGTATAATGTTTACATATATATGAATTACTGATTACACGCATTAAGAATTCGCACGATTGTATTGAAAAATAAATTTATAGCTATAACTCTCCCCTCTTGATATAAAAAGAATATAAATTATAATATCTAATTTCTATTTATATCTAAAATAGAAGTAGAAAGATTTTTTGTGCTTACTTAACCTAATAATAAAGTGGATTTCCACCAAAGCAACTTTCTGTGGATCTCTATTCCATAAAATAAACATGCATGCTTAGTCTCAAGTTTAAATCTAACAGAGCAAAAGTGGAATTTTCATCATCAATACCTCGTTGAAAGCATTCTTAGCGGATTCCAATTCAACAAAAGAAGTATGGAAATCTAATTTTATTATTATAGTCTTAGCAGTTCGAAAACGGGAATTTTGTCTATCAATACGCCCCAATAATTCTCCCCGCTCGCCCTGGAGTTGATTTACGTAAAATTCATTCTTAGTGGAACTCTATTCAACTAAAGAAACGTGCTCAATAAATTTCAAGTAAATCGGTTAAATTCAAAAACAGGAATTTTTCTATAACACGCCTTAATTTCTCGCAACCCCACTCTTTTGGGGTCCGTTTTCGCAAAACTCTTTGTAAAAAGAACTCTTTTTCATGAATGGAACATACTTTCTATTTTTCAATCAGGTGGGTCTTTTAGTTGAAATACGGAGATATTTATCTATTACGCCCCTTAATCCACCTCAGTGACCCTTGGGGATCAATTTTCTCCCTAATTATTTTATAGCGGATCTCTTCGCCATGAAATAATTCCAACTACCAAATTTTAAGACTGCACGTCTAATAGTTTAAGAATGGAATTAATTATACATAACGTCCCTTAAGCCCCCGCAACGCCACTTAGGAAACGATTTTCACAAGACCCGTCTTATAGCAGATCTCTACTCAATGAAGGGATCTTACTCAGTTTCAAGATTTTATGTCTAATAGTTTAAAAAAAAGGAGTTAATTGCCTATAACGCTCCTTAATTCTCCACAACGCCACTTGGGGGTCGATTTTCACAAAACACATTTTGTAGCGGATCTGTAATCTATTCAAAAAATCTGCTTAACAAATTTCAAGACTGTACATCTAATAGCTTAAAAATGGAAATAATTATCTATAACGCCCCTTAATGCCCTGCAACGCCCCTTAGGTAGCGATTTTCACAAAACCCATCTTATAGTGGAACTTTACTTAATGAATGGGATCTTCTTACTCAATTTCAAGATTTTATGTCTAATACTTTGAAAAAAAGAGTTAATTGCCTATATATAACACACCTTAATTCTCCAAAACGCCACTTGGGAGTCGATTTTAGAAAACCCATTTCATAGCGGATCTCTACTCAATGAAAGCACTTCGCTTACCAAATTTCAAGACTGTACGCCTAATAGTTTAAAAATGGAAATAATTATGCATATCGCCTCTTACGCGCCCTCAGCGCCCCTTGGAGGTAGATTTTCGTAAAAAATCATTGTGTAGTGAATCTCTACTTTATGAAAGTTATCTGTGTACCGAGTTTCAAGACTGTACATGTAATAGTTTAATAATGTAAATAATTATCTATAAAGCACCTTGGGGTTCAATAGTTCCAAAATTCGTTCTTATCTGATGTCTACTCCATGAAGGGAACCTACTTAACAAATTTCAAATCTGTAGGTTTAATATTTCTGGAGATATCGTGATTCGTCAGTGAGTCAGGGAGTGATTCGCTTTTCTCCTTTATATATATATATATATATATATATATATATATATATATATATATAAATATATATATATATATTACGCAACACTTTTCTCTTCTGAGGCTGTATAATTAATTGTAAAATATTCCTACTTTTCTATGTCTGTTTATATATATATATATATATATATATATATAATAACAGACATAGAAAAGTAGGCATAGAAAGTGTTGCGTAATTTGCCAAATTAGTGTAAAAACATTAAGAATTTAACCAGCTTTTTTTACGATACATTTCTTGCAAATACAATATGTTATTCAACATTCTATTTCCTTTGAAAAACAAATTTTATAAAAAAATGTATGATATCTAAATGATCATTATTTTTAGAAAATTTTCAAATATTACTTGCCGCAAAATTTTTCGTTTGAATTTACACAAAGTAATTAACATTTTCATAATTCATATATTTTAAATATATACGTAATATTTTAAATTTGACGTAACATTTTAAATGATACATTTTATGGTTGAATATCAAATATTTGTACCATTTAATACGATATTATATATATTTGATAGATATTATCAAAAAATGTGCTTAATTCATTTTCTAACTCATTTTTGATTACTGGAATTTCTTTTGCATTTGATGCAGTTGCAAAAATTGAATTTAAAATCCTAGTACAGGTATGTTTGTCCCAATTAAAGAGATGCTTATTTTTAAAGGGAATTTTTTAAACAATACTCATCTAGATGTATTCGCAATATATTGAATTTACTTGTCTACAACAGCAGTTATTTAAAAAAATATATTAGAGCTTTGAGACATTTTTGAATTATCCCTTCCCAAACATATGTTTAAAAAAATCCATGTGTGCTTTTCTAGCAAATGAATTTTTAAAGGAATACATTACTTTTATCTTTTGACAGAATTTTTAAAAGGAAGCCAGAAAATTCTTTGTCAAAGAGATGATTTTAAGTGTTTTATTCTCTAATAGAAATTTCATATTTATGTGTATTTACAATATTCACAAAGATTATGAAATTCAAATATATATAACTTCATATGATAAATTATTTGCCAAACAGTATTATTAAATTTTTAAAATAAATTTATATTACTCTATATTTTCAATGGTTGCTTTTACACACAATGTTTGAAATTGCTTTTCCATAGATCATAAATTTTTAAAAAAAATGCATCGAAGTACATTTTTATAATGCAATATTTCAAAAAAACAGCTGTGTATTTTCTTCTGATTGAAAATTGTCAAATAAAAAAAAGATTTCAAATATAATTTTACTATTATGTAAATATAATATGTATATTTACAATGATTTATATGTCTTTTTTCTCATGCTATTCATAAAATTATAATACTTTATAAATATTAGTAATATACTGTAATATGTGATAAACAGTCATGAATATTTGTTAAAATTTGTGATGTAGTGAATTTTACGTATTATTAAATAAAATACAACTAAAAATATTTTGATTCGAATGTATTACCTTTTAGTATGGGGTAAATTCGAATATATTACCTTTTTAGTATTATACTCTTTTATAAAAATAAAATTATAATGAAGCAACTCAATATGTACTTTAATACGGAAATAATTGTAATTACATATACTTATTGTATACATTTATAACGAGTCAAAATGTATTATCACATCCATGGTGCTCAAAACTACGGCTAAGGATAGGCGTTTAATTAACCTCTTGCCACGATGAATTTTATGGAGCCTCAATCTGAAACCGTCAATTGAGTGACAGCAACACTTTTCAGAAAACTGAAACATTATTAAACTCGATTTGATTAATTCGTATTAAGGCTTAGTTTACTTGATGCGGCAATATGACATATAATCTCTTGTCTGATGAATGTTAAGCTAAGTTAATGTACCCTAATTATGTTTCACCCGCTCGGGTTGTTCTGTACACCTTAGCAACAAGAAAAGCCTTTCAGGGATCCAAAAAAATTACGACATTTCTGTAGCTGCACATTTTAGGTCATTGAAACTTCAGGTCCGATGCAATCACGCTCTCTTGGACGATTGGAAAGTAATGAGTTTAAAAAGTTTATCTTGGGTGCTAAGAGTACCCCACGAGTAATTGAGTTATATTGTTTTACTCGAAGCATCTAAAATGGAATTTTTGATGAACTTTTCTGCTTTCCATTTACATTTTTTTTCAAATATATTAATATGCATGCATATTTTATTTAACATTTAAATAAAAATAATATACTATTATAAAATAATTGTAATATGTAATTTTTTCTTTTAAATTTTTTGAAACACTTTCCAGAAATTATGGCAAAATATCGATAGGAAAGGGAGAAACCGCAACTTTTTTTTTGTCATGTATTAGATAATGCATCGACAGATTCTGAGGATGAAATGTGATTTCGAAGACTGTGTAATTTCAGAACCATACTTGGAGTAATAAAACTTGAAATTGTGAATGGCTATATGACCGAAGGTGGTGTGGATATCACTGATGAAAATTGCATTATATATGATGTATCGCGAATAAGAAACCGTTAGACATTGGAAATATTTTATCATCTACTAAATATTGCACAAATTAATGCTTCAATTGTTTATCATTGAGTTTTTCCTGAAATTAAAATGAGACGTTCAAGATGATTAGAGATTAGAATGGATACTGTGCAATCACCCGCACACACACACAAGACACACACAGTGGGATATGAGATCGGAACTCCCAGACCTTAACAAAACACTCAAATGAAGCTTTAATGAGACATACAATATTAAAAGGAACATTAATCCACCAAAAAAGGGGCGGTGTACTGTTTGTCCACGGGTAAAACATATCAAAACTAATTGATTTTGTCTTCAATGTAAGAAAAATATGTGTTTACAGCATATGAATACAGTCTGCTCTGAATGTTTGGAAATGATTAAAATATTAGTTTTCTACTTTCTACTATCATTATGATTAATTAACAAGGATGTTTAAGGGGTGTTGGAAAGCTAAAATCTTATTTTTTTGACAATTTGAGATTTTTACATTTTCAAACTGTATAGATTTTAACCTTTCTAAAAACACCTTACTTTAACCTCTAGGGTATTTAGAAGCCCTTAAAACGTATTTTTAAATAATCATTGAATTTGGGCTGCGCCCATTTTAATGGCGAAAATTGTAAACAAGTTACTTTGTTTTTGCTTAAAAGTGTAATGACTGATATAAACCAAAACATGTATCTTTTATTTTAAATTGAGCCTTTTATTTTTTTATTTCCTAGTCGATTAGAAGTCCCACTGTATACATTAAAATCAATTTATCTCAAAATGTAAATTTTAATGTGCGATGTACCTTTCCTGAGAAACTACTGTTCACAGGTATGTAAATTTTTTATGAATTATTTATAATGATGTCTAATGTTTACTAAAATGAGCTCTTTGTAAAAAACTCAAAAATTTAATTTTTACAAATTTTTTAAGTAAAAAATGGGTCAAATTTTGCAACGTTTGATAAAATATTTCATAATTTATTAAAAAATTCAAAATTAGCTAAAAGCTTATTTTAGTACAATGAGAGAGGTGTACTTTAATAGTATGAAAAATTTCAAGCATCTACATAAAACAGATTTTGAGAAAAGGTACATCGAAAACAGCCAACTTAACATTGTCAGAATAGAGAAACAGAGAGGTTTCCAACTCTCCTTAATAAACGTATATACGTTTTACTTGTGGTTTATAAAAAACATGTAAATTATGCACTTTAAATTGAAAATTTTGTAGGTTTAGTTTAAACTAATGTTAGACGCATATGCATGCAAAAAAATTAATAACTTTATTTGTACAATACAAAAAACCTCTTGTACTTTAAAAATATGCATCATAATTCATTAAAAAAAATTTAATATATAAATACATGTATTAAAATTTTGGGGCGTTCTCTACACTCCAAGGGCAACGGTGGTAGCAAAAACAAGTGCAAGTGACCCCGGGTTAACAATCTTTCATTAATCAACACACAATTTATGAAACTATTTATAGCTTAGGTACCCTTACAATCTCATAAATCATTGGACATAATACGTCTGAATACTATGTCGCGGTTTCAGATGACTTCGCATTTTTAAAACTTTTTTTGATTTATTTCTTATCTGTTTGGTCTGAATCAGGTGAGGTCCATTAGTTAGTTCACCCTTAAAAAATCAAATACCAAAACATTCAAATGGTTCTCTCGTACGAAGTCAACACAATCAAGTAAATGTTGTGTTGTAGCCTCTGTATGATTGCCCTTGGAGCAAATTCGAAAAGTCTTGACACCATGAAAGAATCTGAGGAACTTTAAATGCCCCGTAGTTTGATCTCTTCTGTCACCTTTAAAACTGATTTACTCTCCAGGGTACTGATTAAGATACAACGGATGCGGTGGTGGTTGTTTCCAGAACTTTTTGGAGGTCTACATTTCATGTATAGTTCAAGGTACGTTAAAGGTTCATATCTTAAACCTGATTCATTGAAGTACCACCTTTTGCAAGACATTAGCAACCTTTTTCAAGTTCACATAAGACGGAATCCACAGCAGGAGAATAACATCAGAACTGGACAGCTTCCTGAGTTTATTAATAATATTCATTCCATTGTGGTTTCCAATTAGTTTCCAATTGTTTAAATATTGAATAACACTTCGACTGCCTGAAATAATCCTGATTTTTTCAGATTTCAAGAAAAGTCCTTTTTTCTTCATTAAGATTGGGACTAATTTACTTAAGATATATTTTTCATATTTCTTCTTTTGTGTATTTATGAGTAACTTGCGTGTTTCTTACTATTTTATTTGATAGTGTCATTGCCACAGTCAATTGTTATATGTGTGTGTTTTAAAGTGCATTTTATATTTCTCACTAAAAATTTTCTCGCAAAGTATGAAACGATATGCGTTTAGTTTCTGAACATGATAACATAATTCTACCTCGCAAATATGGAACCATTTCATGGGAAATTCTTTAAAACCACACACATTTTTTTATCATTTCAAAGTGATATGATTTAAAAATAAAATTTAAAAACGTCTTAAGTGGAAAATACTAATTATAAATATTCTTCAATCGATTAAAAATATTTTTCTTATGCAAAGAAAACGTTGGTTGATTTGTTTGAATTGATTGAATGACCGGATCTATTTCCGTTTTTATCTGGATATAGAAAAATTAATCCATTTAAAAGAACATCTTTGTGAGAAAATAAAACATCTAGACATATATATATACACATATATTATATAAAAATATATATATATATATATATATATATATATATATATATATATAGCATACTTATTTCAAGATAGCATTTAAATCATTCTCAGGGAAGCCAATGAAATATTTGGTATACTAATTAAAAGTTATCTAATTTAATTTGTTCTGTGTTCTGTGTATTTCATTCAGGGGAAATTAATATTTTTCATTAATAGGAAAAATAAAAATAATAATATTTGGGATATATATTAAAATGATCTTATTTGAATTTTCAAAGCTCATTTAGATACTAGATAAAATAAAGAAACATAGAGACATACAATAATGGATAATATAAATAAAATAGAGAGAAAATTAATTTCAGACACTACACAGATTATACTTCTTGCATTGATTTTTTCCATAGATTATCTCAATTGAATCTGCACTAATACGAGTTAAATTATGTGTGCAACACTTTGTAATTTATAATTAATGTATTCCAATTTGTGAGCATTTCTTCAACTACGCAATAATACGTTTTATTTTACCTTGTATAATATATTAAAACATATTATTTTTTTGTTAATCATATCTTTAGAAAAATCAGCCACTACTTAAGTTGTTTATATCATTGATTGTTTTTAATTAAAAGTCTTTTATTTTAAAAGGCAATTAATTTCCTTTGATTGTAAATCGTTTAATGCCATTCCTTGAAACGAACTATTTTTAATATTTCAATTAATAATAATTTTTATTTTGATTGTATTAAAGCTTCCAAAATTTTCTAAAATTCTAAGAAAGTAATAACGTAAATTAAATTTAATCTGTCATAAACTGCTAATTTTTTCCAGTTTTCAAACTTCCTTAAAGATTTTAATCTTTAATTTAAAAAATACATGGCATTTATAAAGCATATTAATGCAAATTTTCGTAAAACATATGTTTTTTACGGCATTATGAAATTAATCTTGCTATTTTATGTAAGAAATATAAATAAATCGTATGTATTATCTTGTGCACTTCATTAAAGTTTTAAAAAAATGAATAAAAATGGCAGAATAGGAAATGTATAAATATATAACTATATCATTTGATTTTTGGAAACAAAAAAAAATGCAGTAAGAGATTTTCACAATATTTACATTTACTGTTCATTTTCTAGATTTTTTTATTTACTAAAGGGAATAAATAATGTGTTTTAGTGTATTTACAATTTTACAAATTATTTTGATAAATATAATTTTTTTGTGAATTTTTTGAAAATTCAAATGCTTATAAAATTTACTATTGTTTTAATTGTATGCTATTTATGTGTGTGTGTGTGTGTGTGTGTGAAAAGGCATATTTTTTTTAATCACACATTTTTAAATATTTATACTTAACTTAAATCAAGAAAATTTCCGACTGTAGAGTAAAACTAAATAATTAATAAATTTTAAAAAAACGTTTCATTTCTTTTTAACCAATCAATTTAGCATAGTTGAACAAATCCTTTAAATATATGCTATACTATTGTATAATTTAGAAAAAGATGCGTACATAATCATCTATTTGTTAATATCATATTTTACGATAAATTTTGTGTTACAGGCAAACTGATATACATTTCAAGTACATAAAATTTAATATTATATCATACCTATATGCATTTCTCACTATATAAATTCATGCAAACGTATAAAAAAAAGTTTGGGTACACAAAACTCAGTTACAAGTGAGAATTTCAAAGCTTCTCTCTCTCTCTCTCATTTAGGTATAAAATTCTTTTGTTTTACAAATTGACAGCTTTTAAGCATTGTTTTATCAATACTAACTTTTCACGACACACACACATACCGATTTTTTCCTAAAGAACTAGCTATTTTTTTAAATGTAAGTGTATATAATATACATAAAATGACCCCATAATGATTCCAAATAATGACAGTTTAACTAGTTATATGGAAATATTTAAAATTCAAGGGAGAGAAAATTATTTTTGGAAGTAGCTTCTTCTTTCTGCTTACACTTAAATATATTCTGCTATTGGAATCTTATTACCTATTGATGGAATAAAACACTTGAACCAAAAGATTAAAATTTCCATCTGCACTCATGTATAAATTTGAAGACTCAAACATTATATATATATATATATATATATATATATATATATATATCAGTGAAAACTGAAGAACTATATATTTACTGTGTTTCTACAAAATTTGACTCAGAGACGTATTACATTGTCAGAAAGAATATAGCAATAAAATAATATGTAAAATGTTTTAATTGTGCATTAAAATACAAGTCATATAAAAAATGTGAAAGCATATTTATTACAGATAAATCATTTAAGTCCGGAAAAGTTTGCTCAATATACGTGAACACAGTGAACTGTTATACAAGTCCCACAACAAGCTGCCGTAATGTTTATGAGGGTGTCAATAAGTATTATAAGTTGATTCTCTCTCTAAAAGCAAAAAGTCATGTTGGCCAACCATTACCTTACAATTTGTTTAAAAAAAATAAGAATTTTTGAAGGTTTTTTTTAAATTTTTGTAAGATGTTCAATTTTTATAATTTTTTCAGTCATTTTAAGTGATGTATTTTATTTAGATTATTGCAAACAAACTTTAAGTATGCATTTGAAAATATGTCTCATTGTTTAGTTTTAATAATTATTTCTTTAGTTATATCTGGGAAAAAACAAAAAAAAAATTAAGAATTAATTTAAGCATTCAAAAAAAAGAAGAAAAACTAGAGATTTCAGCCTTAAATACATAATAAGTTTTATAGAACATACGTTTAGAAGTATATACAAAATATCTGAAGACTCTATTTTGAACAGAAGAAAAGCCTTAGGAACACTTAGAAACAACTTTATCTTCAAAATCAAATGCCTGAGAAAAACGCATTTGAAGTTTTAATAGGGATAAAACAAACACCTATAATCCCTGCAAAGCTCTAACTTTTTAATCTACGATTTTCCAATGCATGTTCTGTAAGAAAACACTACTTTAATTAATTATGACAAAAAATATTTTTTTAATTCAAAATATATTTTTACATAATATTGAGACAGTACTTTTTACGAAGACAGGTTATTCGGTATAATCTTGACAAAATATTTCCACAAAAGTTTTGAAACACAAAGTCTTTATCTACAACATAAAAATGATACTAACTTAAGCTAAAAATCACCAGATTTATATATGAAATTTAAATGTTTTAGTTTCAAATTGAGGAAGTTTAGCAAGATTTAAATTCACCCAACAAAAATTCACATACCATAACATATTACTAAAATATGTTTGCTATAAAATAGTTTGGCACATCATGGGAATATTGTGTTTTACCTGCAATACTTGTAAACATAATACTTGTATTCATAAGTCTTATTAGAGCCGCGGTACGCAACCCTTTTTCAGCCTTGCCACATAGATATTGTGAAGAATCTGTACGGAACCTTTCCGCAAATATTCTTAGGCGTCTTTTTGGGGATTATAAATTCGCGTATATTTCCAATCAACTTCAAAAAGTGAACGGGATATGCAAAGTAGATAGGGTATTTAGGTAGAGCTTTGTAAGCTAGAAAGTATGAAGGCTATTGAGCCAGCAGCAGTAGCCTCAAATTTAGAGGATTCCACTGGATTACGTTAGTGAAGCCTTATTGCTGTTATTCTACGTAATAACAAGAAAGCTGACATACCAAGCGGTAACTATAATTTATTTACGCTTAAAATAAGCGTTAGTTTAATAAAATTAGTTAAAATTAATGAAAGCTAATAATTCGAGTAACGAGTATTTCTCGGACCTCCTATTTCGGTGGACCTTATTTGATCTTGCGCATAATTATGGATTAATTTCATAATTCGTAATTTAATTTAATATTAAAGGTAAATCCCTTTTGTTTGACGTAACATAGAAATATTATATGCTATTAGAGTTTCTGATATTTGAAGTTTTGTAATAAATAAACAAGTTACAAGTTTACAAGTTATTACTATACAAAATGGCTTTTAGTGATTATTTGCCTCAAATTAATCTTGGTATCCAGGGTGAAACCCAGGGGAGTCCACACAATATGATAACTATATCACGCGGGCCGCATACATATGACAACTATTTCTCGCGGGCCACAATATGATGATTAACGGGGGGACGCTACAAGAACAAAAACATTTAAAATGTAGAAATTGACAAAAGTATTAATAGTTTTGGATTTCATAATTTAAAACTATATCAAACTTCATCAAACTCAACTCACACAAGAAAAATAAAAGAGTTCAATACATTTTTTTTGCCTTGTTATTGGGTAATTTCGATTTCCTTTTATCAATGATCCCAAGTCCCCTACCCCCAAATATTTTGTGGCTCAAAAAAGGAGGCAATGAAAGATCTGTGCTTAGTGGTATAGTGACGAGCAAAATTACATATTTTTAAATATAGCATTTTCATATTTGTTTTTTCTGTGAAACAGTCAAGATCCCAATCGTCTCTAAATAAAAAATATTCTTCTGACATTTTTCGCTTGGAAGGCAGGAGGGTTAATTAAAAATTAGTTTCACCCATAGAATAGTCATTGTTCTACTGTTACTTGTTAACACTAACTGTTAAAATTAGAAAAGAAAATAAGTTATCCCTCAATTTCTACCAGCACCACTTAGGTAGCAAAATTGATATATGGGATTTCTTGATAGATGTAATTTTTTGCTAAGTTTTTTTATACATTATTCTTAAATAGTTAAATTTGTTAATGAAACGGCGCATGACTGGGCCCCTCAGAAAGCTCCAGCGGGCCCCAGGTTGAGTATGGCTGTACTACAGTATCAGCGAAGGGCTGGTTTTACGATACATAATTTTTAGTAGTAAGCTACCTCTTCTAAATAATGTTTCTCATAGCAACCAGAGAATATTTTGGCCGTGACATTTTATCATCGGGAAAAAATGAATGAAAACACTTCAAAGCTATAAAAACTGTTTTTTTTAAACAAAAATTGGCCTTGAAATCCATCTTAAAAAAGTAAATATTAGAACTCAAAACATATTAAATCAGAAATAATTTTCGTAATGAAAATTGAAATCAATAACCATTGAAAAATTTGACTCTGCTGAAAAATATTTTTAATTAATTATATTTAAGAATGAAAAAAAATATTTTGACATGGGGATATAAGAATTCCTTATAGGAATATCATGGTGACTCTAATTTTAGTGATAACGCCCCCTAGGCTTACTATCTACACACGAATTATATAACAGATGAAAGAGTTCAACGAAGAGAACCTATTGTCCAAGTTTCATTAACGAAGCTCAAAATTCCTCGGAGCCATGAGGGATTTAAAAAAATTTAAAAATGTTAAATATAGCTGAAGATATATGATACTGAAAATATATATATTGAATGCTCATAGGGAGAACAATCGAATCCAGCTGGTGCGGTCGACCAGGGTGGCATGGGATTCCAGTTATTACTGAAGGGGCTTTATACGGGGGCACTGGAGGGTGTCAATTCCACGTAAAGGTTGCGCTAATACGAAAATATGGCTGACACAATGAGAATGAAGTAGATGACTGGATGGGTCTCGACGAGTGGAGCATTTGGTTTAAATCTCAAGTTCGAGACTCGAACAGGAGCCAAAATATTGCGAATTTAAACAAATAAAAAAGTTTAAATCAATAAAAAACTATGTAAGAAATAGCCCTCTGAGCGTGAAATTATTAAAACTGTAAGAATAGATAGAGAGGTATCAAATGAGCCAGCTGCGAATAGACTTAGAGGCACGGTTGCCAAGATATTGGCCAAAAAGTTGTAGAGAGTGAATTGCACCGGGGGGATGTGTCCCAACAAATATGGTAATGCAATAGTTATTACGATCCCCCTAATATCAGGCTCCTAGAACCAAAAAAGTTGCATCTACACTATTAAAATGCGTAGGTAAGCAAACGTATGTACATCTATTTTCTCACGAATCGCGTGACGCAGATGCTTCAAAAGTTTTGAAATGATCCGAGAAATCAATTTTGACCATTTATATTCCGATATTCCAATTACTTAAAGATATTTTTTTAAAAACCTTAAAACGCATAATTAGGGGCATCCTTCCTCGCCTGGGGCAAAGTTCAAATTCTCGACCTCTTTTTTTCCAGACATTTTTAAAACACAATCTAATTTTTGGTTTATTATAATTACAGAATTGGAAAGATCATTCACTTCTTTATGATACGGTATAATTTATTTTACAAAATAATTATATTTTCTATTTCTTACGATTTTTTCTAAAATCAGTCAACATTGGTACGTTTTTATGAAAATGATTTATAAATAGTTCCGCTTGCAATTTTTTAGCATTAATAAAATATTTTCCATAAAAAAAATTTCATGTTTTTCTTTTTTAAAATCTGTCATTTAAAAAGTTAAATGTCAAAACATTTTTTCACGATTTTTCAAAAATACTCAAAATGTTATTTAAATACTTAATAATTTCTCTATTTGTAAAAATAATCCCGCGAAACTTGTTTTTCCATGTGTAGAACGATATTATCCGTAATCTATACAAGGATTGAAAAATCACTTAAAAATTACTGTTTTTTTTTTTAATTGTGTTTTTTGTTTTTTTCCCTTTTTGTGAGAAATATTTAAGCCTTACTTTTGTTACATTTTTTGTTTAAAAATTACTCATTTTGAAATCGATAAGCGAAGTTAGAACGCATATAACTTAAAAATGAAGCCCGAAAAAAAATTAAAACTCTAACAAATAAAGCATTTTTACAATAGAAATAGCTCTTCCGTTTATTTTGAAGGTCTGATTACTTCTTTTTCCCGATCATATCACGGCGCGATTGCTTAAAGCGCTTCATTACTAACACGTAGACCCGAGTTAGAAACAACAGCATCATTTGATTTTTATGATTTTTGAAAAAAATACTGTAAATTTTTTCCCGCATTGAAAAACTTCGCCAGCAAGTTTGGAATGGGAAAGATAATTTATTTCGTCATATATATTGCGGTCTTTGTCTTTTTTTTTACAAAACAACGATATTTTGTATAATTTAAGATAATGAACCAATATCAATGTGTTTATTTGGAAATGATTTTTAAAAAAACTCATACTTTGATCTCTTAGAGTTACTGATTTAAAAAACAAAATGCCGAAAACTTTTTTTTACGAATTTTAAAAAAATACTCAAATTTTAGAAATTTAATAATTACTTTTTATTCTAAGTTTCTTCATTTATAAAAATTGTATGCAACTTTTTCCGTGTATCGAACATTTTTAAAAGTGCTCAAAATTTTAATTCAACATTTAATACAGTTGTGAAATTTTGTAAATATAAAACTTTCTACATTTTTCAACATACAACTATTTTTAGAAAAGTACATTTTCGTTTCCGGGCCTAAAATGTTGCAAAGTGAGTGACTGAATATTAAGTCTCACTGTTCACGTACTCTAGAGCTCTGATAGCGAGAGGGCTGCGATAGTCCAATTGCTAAGGTATCGAATCATTTTAGACATGTCATGTGAGTTCGAGCCCATTACCACTAAAGACCCACTGTGCAGGGCAGCGTCGCACGTTAATTATGCAGCCATTTTGAAAAAGAGTATAAGAAGTGCTGGTTTTGAGAAGGGAAGGGAACAATTATAAAAGTAGAGAACGCCCGAGCAACGCGGGGTCATGCAGCTAGTGATAAAATATTAGATAACGGTGTCCACGTGCAATGGTGTCATGACGGTGTGCGTCACATCCGTGACTGATTTGTGTCTCCTCTTTGACGGTGTGCGCGCGCAACGTAAAAATTTACCCTCGTCCCTATTCCCCGACGCGCAATAAGAAGTATAACTTCAAAAATTACAAAATGAGCAATTTCATCAGACTCTATAAGCAAGTGAAGAACGCGTGCTACTTATATTTTCATGATCTTCTAATATGTAGCAATATGTATAAGTGAAATAACACGATTGTATGAGAAGAATATGGTATATATATATATATATATATATATATATATATATATATATATATATATATATATGTCATGATTTTTAAGACAGAATCAGATTAAAGTTTAAAAAAGGAGATCTTTATTCAATCGTTTGTACATCTGTTCTGACTCTGAGAGCAGGGAGGAAAAAGCACGCCATGGTGGTGGTTTCAAGTGGATAACACTTGAAAAACATATGGTAAGTATCGCTGCTTTGAAGAGGTTGCTTGCAAATTAATGCTGACATATGTTGGCTATTAAATCTAACGATCTGGAATTAGACATGTTTATTGGCTAGGCCATATGTTCGGAAGAAATAAATGGGTGATTAGTTTGATACTTGAAGATGAGATTTGAGAAAGATGAATCAAGTGCTAGATAGGGAATTTAATTTTTAATCTAATTTAATTATCCTTACATATATATAATGATGGAATTAATAATAACCATAATATATACAAATTTTGTACTACGTGCAATTGAAAATGAAGAGAATATGAAAGAACAAAGATACTCTTATCATACACAAAAAAATGATTGTAAACATAACAATAATATGAAACTTGAATCTCTTACACTTTATTCTAAATATGTTCTTTTTTTTTAAATTTCCTATATATTATTAGTAAGAGATGAATGTCGTGAAAATATAAATCTAAACATTTTTTTAAGTAACTGTCTTGGAGTTTTTCGAATATTGTTAAAATTGAAGTAATGAAAGTTGTTTTTTTTTTTTTTTTCGAAATAAATATTATGAGTGATGTTTTATGTATATATGTATATATATATATATATATATATATATATATATATATATATATATATATATATATATATATATATATATATATATATATGATGAAAGAGATTAAAAATATATTATAAAATGAGCACTAAAATTTAAATTGTAGATAATTTCATTTTTTTCTTTACATATATAATAGAAAAACAACTCGTTCTCTCACCCACCATGGTATATCCAGAACCATTAACCTTGTAGACTTGAAATAGGGTAAACATGTTTTTTCTTTTTATTTGAGATTCACTTAAAACATTTTTTTTAGCGAAAATGAACAACCAAAAGAGATCTGAGGGGTCGTGATAGTTAAAATAATTCCCACTCACAAACTATTAGACTAACAAACTTTCTTACGTAAATTGACTCTCAAGTACGCGTCAGACAGATCTGAAATTTGGCCGGTATGTTTCTTTTGATTACAGCTCCCTCCCTCCCTAAAAATGGGCTTTTCGAAAATCAACTCTCAAGTGAGAGTCACAAGATTGTAAAAGATAAATAAATGTACAACTGCTTTAGAAATTAAATTGTATTTTTTTGTTTGTTTGTTTTCTATTTGTAAATCCAAGAGTACATGCCTCTAAAAGTATTTTTTAATGCAATTGAAAGTTTAATGCTAGGGCAAAGATACAAATAACTTTAGAACAATAGCTTTATTACATCATAAAGTACTCAGCAAAGTGGACAGATTATAGCTATTCCCATGTACTAATTTTATTATATTTAGGACAATATAACAGTAATTAATTTTTAAAAGCAGTGTACTTCCTTTCGAATATTCAATTATAGCAAAAATGAATTTTCATAAAAAAAAAAAGATTTTTTTTTGGAATGAAAACACAATCACACCTATGTTTTTTGATTGTTTATAAATGTTTAAAAAAATACTTCATTAGTTTTTTATAAGCATATGTGTATCTTTCAAAATTCAATAAAGAAAAATGAAAGAATTTTATAAGTTGTATTACTTAATATCTAAAATATTTCCTTAACTTAGGCTTTTGCATTTTAGACATTATCTGATAATGGAAAATAATTTCTATGAACTTTAATAAAAAGACAGTTCATTCATTTTATATCTATTTTTCTTAAAAAATATCAACAGCCAATATATATATATATATATAAACTTCGTTACTTTAATTAAAACATACTTTTCATAAATAGCACCCTATAATAAATCAATTCCTTAATTATTTTTCGAATTAGAAAATGCAATATTATATGCATATATATTTAAAAAATATGTTTTGAAATCCACGTCAAAAACATTATAAGTTATGTAATAATATCTTGTTATTATTGAAAAAATATCAACATTACCTTCCTAACAGATTTTTTGAATAACATGAGAAAACTCATTTTAAACATTTGTGTATAAGTTCTAGTTCATAAATGTATTTACGTTGTATGTTTTGATTTAAATAACTATATTCTAATATTTCAACAAAAACAATGTGTAAAGCATTATTTTTACTATTGAGAAAGTGCAATTAACATTATTAGAAATGTTTTAACAAAATATACATTACTGAACGGAATTCAGTGGCACAATAGCCCATGAGGGAAAAGGCCTTCTGTGCCTATCTCAGTTTACTTGACCTTAGCCCATGTGCAGATGTTTGTTCAAGTTATCAGCCTCACGCGAAACCCCTAGTGTTAAATTCCCAAAGAAGATTGGTACTCGTTTATTGACGCACTGAAAGGATGAAAGGCTGAGTCGACCTTCCCCAGCCTGGGATTAAAACTCCTTGAGTTGTGGCGTGATACACTACCACTGAGCCACTAGGCTTCAGAGCAGGTACTAGGAAATAGCTTTTTTTTAGTTCAAATATATATGTAAAATATAATTCTAGTACGTCACGTTACTATGCTTTTTTTATGCTTCATAACTAATAAAACAATAATGGTTTTAAAATGTATTAAATTAGTCTAAAATACTGTCGATTTAGAAAATTACATTGGATTTATTAGCCACAATTAGATTTGCTAAGAATAATTTAAACCGGTTTTACTATTCCAATACATTATTCATGGTTTAGGGAACAATTCACTTCCATGCTAGCATTGAATCGAATAACACAATGGACACAAATATCAATTGTTAAATTTCAAATAACCACAACAATGTTTGGGTAACAAATGTACATAAGGTATTTTAATCTCATATTTATTCGTACTATGCAGGCATTAAACATTCATGTATTTATGGTTTGCTGCGATTACTGTCTATGTTATGTTTCTAAAATTGTGTAACAAACTCTTATTTTTAATTATAAATCAATTTATAATTCTCTATTTACAAATCTGTCCTGAAAACGAAGTATTTAAAATTAATGAAACGAACGAAATATTTTGTTTCAAAGTTATTCATCTGCAACATGGTTGATAGCAGATATTTTGAAACCAATGATATATATATATATATAATGTTTGACTTAATTAACATTTACAAGATCGAAACTTAAAATAACTATTGAAAATCTTTTTGTTTGTTATACGGAGGCATATTTTAAATGTATCATTTTCATTCTGCATGAGGACTTATTTTTAGAAAAACAAACTAGAACAAAAATATCATTTATTTAAAATCAGCAGCGATTCTAAAAAATACTTTCATCATTTTTTTTTGAAGACGAGCCGGATTTTTGCATTTGTAGTATTCTGTGGAGTTCTATTGATCCCTATCAGTATAAAAACCTTCCATTTACAGCCGTTTTAATCTTTCAAGAATTCTGAGAAAACGATGATTAAATTGAATTTTTTTTTGTTACTGTTATAAAAGGCATAATGTTACAAACGCTCTTTCATATTAGTTCATTTCTTCATCATTTTAAATGCGGCAGCTCATATGAAGGGTTTTTTTCGTTAGGATAGGAGAATTTCTTTCTTTTTGATATTTGTATGCGAGTCAAATCACGGCCATCTCAGTTATCAAAATCGTTTTCTTTGCGATGCTAACAAATCTCAATTTTTTAGGAATATATATTCGCTTACCTCACAAAAACATGTTACACTTTTCTTCAAATATTAGCTAATGTTTCTCATTTTGCAAACAGTTACAATTATAGTTTCTTTTTCAGTATGATTCTCCCCAGCTACGAATTTCAAAGTTAAGGTTTTTGTGTGGGTATGTGAATGCGTGTATGGGTATGTGTGTTTGCTTTCCTTTAATGTTTTTGATTTATGTTTCGACGCTTCTGTTCTATATTTCTACTTGCATATTTTGCTGAGCTAATGAATCAAGGCATATTTCCTGAATGAAAAAATTAATTCAAAAGGGAAAGACTTCGGTAATAACTATGGATATTCTTATTTTTTAAACTGACATAGAATCTCTTGAAATAATATAAAATATTCTTTATCTTCATATACTGGCTTGTAAGAATTAATGTGCAACCTCTTCTTTTTGTATGAAATTCAAAAATGAATGAGTATAGAAACAAGAAAATGGGAAGAAGTGTGAACTAAACCCTTTTTTTTAAGAAGTTTTCATTTGTCAACATACTTAACCATAAAAAATACACTCTTGGGAGAAAATTGTATTCATCAGGAAAGTAAAAAGTAATTGTTTGTATAGGAAATATGTAACAGAAACCACTTAAAAATATTTTTTTAATTAGTAATGTATCTCCATTCCTCCCTAATTTCAGTGCATTGGTATTATCGACTTTTCAGGTTGCAAACAAATCTATCGTAAGCCATAATGAGAAGTGAATACTAGATACGGATAATTTTTTTAGCTCATGCAATGATCTTGAAGAAGGACTTAAAGCAGAAACTTGTCAAACGAGGTAGCTTCAAACACACCCTATCAGATTCAGGTTTGGAGTTTGAGCCAGTCATTTCATTTGTTTGCAACTGCGATTCTCAATTCTTAAAAATACATTTCATTAATATTGCGTACTTTCGTCCATCAGAATCTTGTCCCGAAATTCCCCAACTGTCATATTTTATCCATCATTTACATACAGGTCCGTATGAGAACCATGAGGGAGCCTTGCTGAACCATTATTCCGCTACCTCTGTAATTATATTTTCAACGATGTTGAATTGATTCTATTTGGCGGGTTGTTCTCTCCAGATCAAATGACGCCCTTAATTGCCTTCCGGTGTGATCATGGAATTGTCTGTGAATAGTATAAAAACCAAATCTAACTCAGAAAACGTGTTTTCCTGCCCAACATAAATGGATAAATCTCTGTCGTCAGCTCAAAGGGGTAACACATACTGGTCTTCACACAGTCGACATGCTGTGTGAAAGGGTTACTCACGCAGTAGTAGTGGATATTCTTTTTCTTGGTGCGACAAAATTATCTACAGTGAGTTGAAGCTTAAAAATTCCTTCTCTTTGGGTAACAATGGATGATAAATGGTCTACCACTGGTATTGTAACTTATGATCGACCTTGAACATATCTTCTAGAGAAATAATTTTCAGATTTAAACTGACCACATTATCTTGAAATACATTGAAAAATATATTAAGATGTCTTTCAACATCAGTTTGAGACAATCTAATTTCCATTCACTCAAATACCCGCTGCTGTAACGAATCGAATAAAGGACTTCCAGATGAAAAATATTCAGATTTAAACTGATCTCACGGTTTACAACCCCAATGAGAGCCACATTGAGGTATCTAGCATTATCAGTTTGAGAAGTTAAATCTCCATTCATCTGACTGTAAACCACCTTAACAAATCAGATAATTGATTCTTTTAATTCATCATTACTCTCCAGGATGTTATTTTCAGTTCTTTTCGGCTGTGTTTCGTTGTTTCCTTCCGTTCCGTTTTACTTGTTTCCTAAACTTTGAGCAAAAAAAAAGAAAGAAAGAAAGAAACGCTATTCAACAATATGTTCACTATCAAATCAATAGTCCCAAATTTTGGAAAAGCGCAAAATCATTACAATATGTCTGATCAAAGTTATATTCTTATTAAATAGTTACCCATTACAAACTATATACCAATATGTATTTGGAAACCCATGCATAGGAGGATATCTCCAGTCCTGATCAATGTCACGCCTTCTTTACTTAAACATCGTGTAGGAAAAATCATTGGTCTGAGCACAATACTATCGAGTCCGTCAGTGCCAAAAATTGTAATCAAGCCGTAAAAGTTTGGAAATGTTTTCAGAAAATAAGTTTGAAACTTATCAAGGTAATATAATTGCCAGCTTGACATACTTATTTTCATTATTTGCCATAATTACTGCTGTTATTTTCAGGGCTTGGAACTTACAAGAGACTTTATCAGTGGATTATTCTCAAATATGAATTAAAGTGTAAATACTGCTCCTTCTTTAAAGTATCCGTACTACAGAGAAGATGCATGATTATTTCCTTTTAAACTCTTCAATTGTTTCGGGACTAAGTATAATCAGGAAAGGAATTTCAGCTGGCAAAATGTTAGGTTGCTTTCCTTGGTTTACCTCTCCTGACAAAACTTACTTTCCGCAATCAAGAAAGGAAACTATTGAAAGTAACTGAAAGCGTTGTTCAAGAAAACATCAACGCTGTCTTGGGTGAAATCAAAGGCTCAAACAATTTCACTAAATGTGGAATATCTTTTGATGGTACTTGGCAACGTAGAGGTTACTCATCTTTGAATGGTTATGTAAGTGCCATACCAGTTGACACAGGAAAAATTTTGGACATGAAGTAAAGACGCAATATTGCCACATATATGAAAAAGGCAATAGACGGTCATCGAAACATGCATGGTCGAACTATAAAGGTTCTGCTGGGAGCATGGGGGTTGTTGAAGCCTACTATATATTTGTGTGATCAAATGTAAGGAATGTGCAGTGCAGTGAATGGTACGGAGATGGGGACTCGAAAGGGTATGACGCTGTAAAAACCTTTTATGAAACTAATTATTTAACCAAAATTGAGTGTATAGGACATGCTCAGAAACTTGTAGGAGGGGGGTGGGGCGTTGCGTCAATTAAAATAACAATTTAAGTTTTGGGAGGGAAAAATAAATTAACTGAAAAAAAAAATATTGACAGAATCCAGAACTATTATGGGATAGCTATCAGAAGTAATGTAGGTAATCTACAAAAGATGATGAGTGGTGTGATAGCTGCATTTTTCCATTGTGTATCAGGAAAAAACAATTCGTTGCATCCTGAAATATCTGAGAGCTGGTGTCTTTATCAAAAGGAAAAATCAGCTGGGAGTCCTCTCAAAGAAAGTAAACTAGGACTTCCTAATTAAATCAGAAACCATATAAAACCTACATATCTGAAACTGTGTAATGAAACTTTGTTGAAAAAGCGTCTTTATGGCAAGGCACTAAATTTTAATGAAATGTACAACAACATTTTGTGGAATCTTGTTCTCAAAAATATATTTATTGGACTAGAAAAATTTCGTTTGGGTGCATTATTAGCACTAATAATTTTTAATTCTGGACATGCTGGTTTATTATATGTAATTAAAAATGTAAATAGTTCCCTTCCAAAAAGTGTTGCACAAGAATGGATTAAGTTTGAGGAACAACGGATTTCAACATCTTTAAGACAATCTTTACATCTAACAAAGTTGCCTAAAAAAAACGCAAGAAAAACAAAAAGTACTAATGATGAAAAAACTGAAGGCTTAGTATATTCATATGGAGGGTTTTAAAGTACTTCTTTGCATGATGTTTACTCTAATTTATGATAATATTTGTGCTAAACAATATTTTTAAAACGCTTTTTTGATAATGTTTACTGCTAAAATAAAACAAATATGCCTGTATTAAATATTTCTTAACTTCTAAAATACCATGGAAAATATATACTTGTTTTTCCATGCAAAAAGTTCTATTTTTAATGCAATAACTTTTTTGTAATGTGCTTTTTATGTTTAATCGGTATTTCGAAAACTACGTACTTAGACGTTAAAAATAGTTTTAAGAAAAATATTTTTGACACTGTAAAATTGTCAAAAATGTTAAAAAATAAAAGTTTGAAGAATGTATACAAATATTGATATGCGCTTTGAAAAGGTTTATTCTTTTAATATAGAGAGGGTTTAGGTTTCTTTAGCTGTGTAGTTTTTAATTTTGAATCTTTAAATGCACTTTTCTCTGAAACAACTTATTTGATATTTTTCAACACGGTAAACATGATATCTCAAAAGGTTGTGTAGATAATTATCTTAATTTTTTTATCTTTGTTCATTATTATAGTATGCACGTTGTATGATAGGGATTAAGAAAAAACAGCATGTTTTTTATACCTTTTTTATGATTGTTTTTCATTGCGATAAATGTAAATTTTTTGAAAAAAATTCATCTTGTGCACTTTTTTGACGCCTAACTTAGTGTTAAATTAAATTTTTTCAAATATAGCAAATTAGTTTATCAGTACATGTTTTCTGAGTAAAATTTTATGTGTTATATTAAATTTCCATGCAATAGAATTTATTTTACTGTGTTTTGTGGAACGTGCAAATAACGCCTAATTTCAACCTAAAATAACCCATATTAAAAAAAAAATAAGTTGTTAGAATTTTTTTTGCTATTTTTATTAGTTTTCTGTTATAATTAAACAAAAATTGGGTTTAAAAATAAATTTTCATCAAAATTTAGAAAAAAAAAGTCTTCGCAACTCTAGTCAGGCACATTAAATAATATTATTGAATTTACTTTATGCTGCTCTGGAACAAATACAACAGTAAATCAATCATGGAAATCATTATCACCCAAATGTGTGTGGTAAGAATTTATCAAATTCGGCATCTTCCCGTGAAATTTATCTTTGTGTCCTCATACTCGCTTCCATATTTCATAAAATTATTATTGAATAGGGCAAATATAGGTTTTACTCTGATAAGGTTCGATCCTGGAGATGCTGATTTACAATTCCCTTGTCCATAAATTGTAAATAAGATTTCAACTTTTGGAAGCGATTTCATGGCATGATATTTTTTACCATGGTAATGCCAAGGTCTGAGCATCTGACCAACAATCACGTTCTCAGGTATTTGTATGCTGACCAGTTAGAAGCAAAATTCCTATAAAAACACGTATTTCGTAAGAAGTGGACAAGGAATCTTGATAGTTTTTTACATCTGCTGCATATGGCATAGTTCCTTTTACAATAAGATTGTAAACTTCACCTGAATAAAACTGCTCAAGAAACTTTGATGGACTTTTATCTTTCTAAGCAGTTTCCATCTGCTTGAGCTAATCACTTGTATTTTTGTCGGCCTGTGTTTCCATTTTGATAATGCGGTATTTATTCTTTATCAAAATAATTTATATCTTTTAGTTTTTCTGCTATTTGTTTTCAAAACACTAGAGCTTGTGGGCGGTTCATCATAGAAACTATCTCCACTTCTAACCTCTAAGGAGAGAGATAATCAGGAACCTCTTTTACAATATTCTTACCAATGTTTACTTATTTCTCATTCCCTTCATCTTCGTCAGTTAGTTCTCAATGGTATTTGGTATAACAGCAATTTCAATATCGCTCTCATTTGAATCTAAACTATTTAAAAATTCTAATGCATCTTCTAACTTCAGAAACATTTGCACTGACATAACTAAGCAGGGGAGAAACACTAGAAGTGAAATTATTAATTTGTTTTACTATTCTCTGTAAAGAGAAAAAGAACGTTTCAATTACATGCGTATTATCCCAGTCCTATTTAGAGGGACAGTTAAAAAATAATTTGTGAAAACTTTCCTAAGAACAATATCGCTTCAAGTAAACAACGCGATCATAACAGAAGAGTACTATCACAAAAAATGACCAGCCAAGTGCCCAAAGTAAACTTAAAAGAATTCTGCAACCCCTAATAGATGATACAAACATAAATACATTGAATAAGTTAAATTTCTAGAAGAAGTGGGTAGGGATGAGACACATAACTCACGTTGGAAGAAACTAATGCATATTCTTATATGTTGCAACTATCAAAATATTCGCTATATGCTAATAATGATTTTCACATAACAGTTTTGAGCTGTCTTCTAAATAGGACAGTGAGATAAAATTGGTTTAGAAGAAAAATACGACGAGAAGAAATTTCTAAAATTCTAGATTTAAATACTTATAAATAAAAAAAAAGATTGAAAGGGAAAAACAGATATATAAAAATATAGTCACATGTTCAAGTTATGGGAATTATTAGTTATTTATAAAATTACATCATTATTAAGGAAAACTATGAAACTATTTTGTAAAACAAGTGTAAACTATTCTGATATTATTTTACAAGTAACCGCCACGAAATCTATCAATAATTCAAGGTATAATTCTTTCAACGAGATACTGAAAAATATGTCAAAATATAGGTTTTTATCTTTTATTCTAAATGAAATGAGACACACGTTTCAATATAGATCAGAAGTTCCCAATCTTTTTCCCTCATAGAGCCCTTGCCATGTTTTCGGTTTTGAGTGGATATCTACTTACCTAATAATGATATTTTTGCAAATTCATCAATTTAAATATATTTTTGACAGATGATATATACACTGCTGGACAATTGCTAAGGACGGATAACACTATCATCCATAGCAACCACAAAATGAAAGGAAGAAAAATGTGGAAAATTAGAATAAGTGCGGGATATTAGTAAGAGAAGTATGAGTATGCAAATTTTTTCCACGTCTGTTCATCACGTGATAGCGTTCGTAAGAGCTTTAAAGGTTTTGACGCGTGTGGACAGTTGTTGTTTCAAGTCAAAGTTTTACAGGAAAGATTTAATAGAAGAAATTAAAATTTTTGGCATGTTTTCCCGACATCACATAGATGATTTTATGCGTGGCCTAATTATTGGAAAGATCGAAGAAGGGCGAAAAATAACAGATGTTGCCAGGGGAGTTCGACATCGCTCACAGCGTTTTTCATGGCTGTGGAAGTCATTTAAATCTACTGGAATGTGTAGTAGACGGCACGGGGAGGTCGTGTTAGAAGTACGACGCCTGGAGAAGACAGTTATATCGTCCTATCAGCAAAAAAGGAACAGGCGCACCACAGCTCAGCAGGTGGCAAATCAGTTTCTTGCTGCCTCAGGAAAGCAGATCTCCCGAAAAACTGTTGCCAGACGTTTGAGGGGAGGAGGACTATACGCACGCAGACCTGTTGTGTGTGTCCCATTGACTAGACAGCACCATACTGCCCGTTTGCAATGGTGTCGTGAGCATCACAATTGGACTGAACAGGACTGGGCATGCGTACTATTCTCAGATGAGAGTAGGTTCAGTCTGTCATCGGATTGTAGACGCCAACTGATCTGTCTGTGATAAATTTGTTTTTATGGACGACAACGCAACATGTCATCGAAAACTCACTGTTCAGGATTGTCTAGACAGCAAAGGTATTCAACGTCTTGTATGGCCAGCGTGTTCTCCAGATCTAAACCCCATTGAAAATGTGTGGGATGCTTTGGGGAGGCAAGTTGCTGGTCGAAACTATCCTCCGACAAACAAGAACACCCTCATCCGTGCACTCACAGAGGAATGGGATAAATTGCCTCAACAGCTACTGGATAATGTTGTGCAAAGTATGGTACGACGTGTGGAATGTTGCAACACACTCCACGGTGGACATATCCCGTTCTGATACGTTTCTTTAAGGTGCCTGCTGACTTTTAGATGCATTTTTCCATTTCTCCGTGCGCAGATCAAATGAACATTTTTTTTTTTTTTCTTTCAGATGTTTCACAGCTTTTGTACTTTCCAGAACAATAAATATTCTTTATTCTAATGTCTTAACAGTGTGGCAACTACAGTTTATCCTACTAGGCCTCATGTCTCGCTTAATGTTATGCTACATAGCAATTTGTGATCCGTCCTTAGCAATTGTCCAGCAGTGTATATATATGTAGAGCTACACTTACTTTAAAAGATTTAAATTTCTAAATGCGGTGAAGAATAATGTTTAAAACCTAAGACACGCATGTTAATTATCTAAATTAATATGTGAATAATACATAAAATAAATGTTATGTAAAGTAACTAAGCAACAAACAAATGCTTTTAATGGGAGGGATGAGTCTGGTGCTTTCAAAATTGGTGTGTGTGTGTGTAATATCCGTTTCTAAATTTTATTTCCAGATCGTTTTAGTGCCTATGCTATCAGTTCCTCTTGTAATATGACATTTATTTTTTCTTTCAATGTGTGCATATTAATTCAATGGCTTCTGTGGTATTACCATAGTCAAGACATTCTCAAACCTAGTTTCAAAATCTGAAACAAAAGGGCATTTAAATGTTGGACGTAGGTTAGAACTTCCTTTACCTGACAGAGAGAGTGCGAACAACTTGTAACTGCAATATTTTTTTAACTTAATAAAATTTAGTAAAAACATTTGGCTTCCACTTGATTATATTTTCTTTTAAAATTAAAGCTGTATCTAACACAGTAAGTGCGTCAGTATTTGATGGACAGTTTGGTGTCCTCGTCTTCATCCGTTTCATCGTCGACAGGATAGGATTCTTCTTGCACGGAAGTCACAATCTCGTCATCATTTATCATTTGCTGCATCCTATGCCATCCAGGTATCTACATCTTCTTCATAACATTCTTGAAATCCTAGGACCGATTGGACAAAGTCGGTAATATCCTCCATGTGGTCGTCACTGAAGTCTTTTTTGCCTTCTGAATCTGACCACAGCTTATTCCATGCATTTTTAGACTGTCTTCTGAGTGAGGCTATCTTCTGAGTGAGGCTGTCTTCTAAGTGAGACTGTCTTCTGAGTGAGTCCTAAGCTTCTGCCTACATGTAGCAGGCGTTCTTCATATTGAACTTTTCAACAAAAGCAGCAACACTTCGTCTTTATCTACCAAAAGTAATCTCCGCAAAACTAGTTTCCTATAAATTACCTTAAGTTTTTCAATGACGCCTTGGTCCATTAGTGAACCAGCGTAGTGACGTTTCATGAAAGATACATCACTCTGATGTCGTCCTCAATAGCATTGAGAATTTCGACAGGTGGGTGACAGGTAGCATTATCGAGGATCAGTAGAGATTTGCCTGTTTTTCCTTTACGTTCACGATGTTTCTGGACGTTGGGAATAAAGTCTTTAGAGTACCATTCAGTAAAATAGCAGAGTCGATAACGAGAGGAATGATGACACGTACATTTTTCTAAGAGATTCACTTACTAATACAAATTCCTTCTTAGTTAACTTATATAAATGTATATATCTCTTATTGTATTGTGTATATTAATAGTTGTATGTGTTATATTGCAAATTTATGCATTTTTTAGTGTTTTATTTTTGTAAATTAGAGAGTCACATTTTTATATTTCTATATTTTTATGTCGTTCCCTTCGTCACTGGGAAGGGGGATACTCTGTAGTGTACTTTCATAATATCGGATGATCATTATTCATATCGGATCACCCTTACTCATAACATAGGATTCTTGGTCCTTACGTCTCATTGGCTGTTAGTACTTCCAATTGAATTTCACTGATCGGAAGAAATTACTTCTGGCATTTCTTCTCTCTTCCCAGAATTCCAATCTGACGCCCGGAATATATATATTCGAATGTAGTCTTTAGTTGTTAGTTGTTGTTGAGGAAATAAAAGTATATTTCTGAGAGAGAGAGAGAGATGAATCACTGATATCTTACTTTTCTACTCAATACACCAAAACTTCCAAGATTTGTCAATCACAAGCAATGGTAAATTGTTTGTTCCACTAGCATTTCTACAAGCCATGGCTGTAACACGTTCATTGTTGACTTTAAAAGCTAATGTTGTAGACTCCTGTTTTGAAGCCAATGAATTTCTTGGCAGAACCTTCCAATTTACTCCAGTCTAGTCTACGTTTTAAACGTCGTCTCTAGATTAACCTTCTTTTTCCACAAGCTGTAAAAATGTTTCCTGAAACTTTGGAGCAAATCTCTTATCACCAGACATTGATTCGCCTTCAATCTACAGTTCCCGTAGCCCTGCGCGCGTTTTAAAGTTCCTTAACCAACCAGTACTAGCTTTGAAATAAGCCAAACTCCCTGATTTCTTATTAAGTTACACAGCTTTTTCACAGAACAGAGGGCCTGATATCGGGTTTCCTTTACTCCTTCTTTGTGAAAATCACAAGTGGAGTGCACGATCAAGAAAAACCTTGTTTGCTTCTCTCATGAATTTCCTTTTCTTCAAACTATGTTCTGATTCAATTTAAAATGGTTTCTCGGGGGTTATATCATAAATTGTTGGCTTTCCAACACTATAAAAATGTGCCGGAGACGCTCCACATTCTCCCTTCGCGAGATGGTTCAATATTTCAAATTTTATCTCTATGTTGAAGACCTTGTGCTTTCGTTTTGAATTCGAAGCTATAGCAGTTCACAACTCAACAAAAGAGCACCTATACACTCCTTCACTAGGAAATAAACTGACTCTAATACTCCGTGCAGATGTTTACTAAATTACACAACTGAAATTCCTCAAATATCCCTGACCTTGGGTTTTCCCGTCACTTTTGGCCACAAATGAAACAACTGTTGAGCATTGCACTGTTTGAAAACGTATTTATTTAAAGTACATATAGTTCATAATAAAAACTCATCCGGATATTTGACGCTCCGGATAATACACGCTCGAATAAACGACGTTCTACTGTATTAAAAAAATTATATTACCTTACATTTGATTGTAAGATGTCGTATATATAGTTTCAGTCCCGTACATACATAAGTTTACACATAAACGTACAGTATTATCCAAACAATTGCTATTGTATTCTTTTATTCAAAATTTAGATAGCTATAAATAAAGGATTTGTAATAGATGTATAGTGTAAGCGTGCGCAATAATTACTACATGAGAATCCACGATACAACGAAATTTTATGTCTGGAAATATGTTTAGAATATTTAATAGTTTATTTTTGCTGGGTGTAATTTACGATATAACCTCAAGTAATGTTGCGAATTAATTTCACAGCTGTAAACATTTAGTGCGAATCTGAAACCTAGAATAAAATTACCTTATTATATTACAAATTTCTGAATGAATAACTCGATTATAAACGTTTATTTAATTTTCAGTTTTCTATTATAAATTAGCTTCAGACTTACAAAAGGAGCAATAATTAAGATATACATGCATATATGTGTGAATGTTTAAGTTATGAAAGTTTTCAAAAAATGCTATAGTTCTGTAAATGACGCGCAGAGCTCACAAAAATTAACAAAATGTAATTAAAATATTTGTTATCTCAGAAGTTATTGTCTAAAGCATTTTGCGTTTAATATAATTTGTGTGATATTTGCTGATAAAATAAAACAATAGATTTTTTTTTGAAAAAACAAGAAAACAGTTTAATTACACATTTTTAATAATATGCATACATCTATTTTTTTTTACTTAAAATGTATGTATTCTTGTGGTCTTCTTACGGAAATCTTACGTGTTAATATATAAAACTATTGTGTTACTGATTCTATTTTGACTTATTTTTTTTAAATAAACCTGTAGTTAAAAAATCATATGAAAATCAAAGTAACAAAGAATAATAAAATATTTTTCAATTGTAACATTCTCTGTACAATATTATCGCTTATATCTTGAATATTATAAATAACTATTAGAATATATTTTTTTTAAGTAGTTTATCACATTGCTTGCAAAAATTTAACTTTAATTCTTCCAAAGATTCAAATGTCCGTGTGAAAGCCTAGTAGGCTTGGTCATTCTGGCATTTTATGAGTTCGAGCCCTGGGATCACTTCAGACCCGCCACGTAGAGGGCCCGAGACACCCTAAATCTATCGAGGCTCAAAATCGAGGCTTGTGATATTGCAGACTTTTTATTGGTTGCCAGCTCCTTGTCACTTGACCGAGGCTAAAATTTAAGAGGTCAATAGCTAATGACCCTCGTGTTCTAAATAGTGCGACGTTAATATGCATTCAATCATTCCGAATATTCAAATGTACGCATATGCGGACAGATTCATAAAAATATTTTTATCCCTGTCTAGTTATAATTTGATAGGATTTTTTGATAGGAGAGGATAATGCGATAGGCAATTATGCATTCTATGTATGACACAATAGTATTTAGAAGCCTTACATAACGATACAGCGCATTGCTCAATATGTGTTTTTCCACTGGTGAAATTCATCCACCATTGCAAACAATTGTTAACGGATAGCTACAGCTATATGTAAATCTCATTACTATAAAAATTTTATTTTTATGTTATGATGCTATTCCTCTGTGCATATTATATCAATCTCGTATCCAAAACGTAGCTCTCAAATGTTCAGTTTCCAATGTGCATAGGAGCTGGCGTGCTAATTGGCAGCAGGTCATCTTTTCTGACGAATCCCGCTTCAATTTGTGGCACCGTGATGGCCGAATTCGTGTCAGGCGCTATGCCGGTGAACGGCACATTCCGGAGTGCATTATCGAACGCCACAGTGGACGAACACCCGGAATTATGGTCATAGCATATCATGGACGATACGAATTGTGGGCAATTTGAACAGTACCCGATACATAAACGAAGTTTTACAGTCCCAAACTATTCCTTTCCTGCAAGGATTGCCAGAGGCTGTATTCCAGCAGGATAATGCACGTCCACATGTCGCCAAGACTGTCAAATCCTATCTTGATTCACAGACGGTACAGCTTCTTCCTTGGCCTGCGTATTCACCGGATATGTCACCGATTGAACATGTGTGGGATATCGTTGGGCGGTGTCTCGCTCGTGATCTTCGTCAGACGAACTTTGGTTGCGCATACAAACAACATGGAATACTCTTCCGCAGGCAGATATTCAAAATTTGTTTAACTCCATACCGCGTCGTGTAGCAGCTCTTATTGAGGTGCGTGGTGACCACACAAAACACTAATTTCTATCTATTTTAATTGTTTGTTTGGTTTGAAGATGTAATCATTTATTTGTACCATTACCACTCAACTGTGTATTAAATTTCATTCAACTATGATGCTTCCTTCGGGATGTTGCAATTTTCACAAACAGGAGTTTATATTTTGAGCCTCACAACTGGAGCAAATAGAAGCTGTTATTTACCTAGGCTTGTACTTTTGGATTGGGTGGATGCCGATGTCTTTTTTAAACATTCCAAATAAAGAATTATATCGATGAGATCCAGGGTCGGTTGGATCAGAACGTAAAAGTGAGAGAGATTTAGCGATTAAGCCAACAATTGAAGTGATATTGGAGCACACAGTTAAGCTCTAGAAAGGCGAACTGAACTTTATCTTATTGAAATGCAAGTCCAGGAATATATGAAAGGATTTGTAGATGTATCTCTGTACAGAAGATGTGTCACGGATGACAACTGAAGCATCATATCTGTAGTACGAAATTGCACCCATACTAAAACTGTTGTTCGTAATTCTGTGAGGAGAATATACTGTTAGCAAATCCATGTGGAAGACATTGGTACAGTCCAAGTACACCGATGGAAACACAATTACATGGCAGTTCTCTCTTAACATTAGAATATGTCCCCTGCTTTACACACATTACAGCTGGTCCTTTGGAATGCGCAGGGGCTCCAGCTGGGGGAATTATAAGGTGTAAAAATTATACAATTGCAATATTTTGTGCATGTGAGAATCTACCGTGATTAAAATGCATAACTATGAATGTTAGTCTAGTTAATTGAGTAAAATTTATGATGGCTGTTGAAAAATCAAATTAAGGAGAAATATTAAAAATTAAACTTAAGATGAATAGTGGAAATTAAAATTTACGTGGAGCATTGGAAATTAACGGTTAGAGTGAATATTTAAAGTTAAAATTTAAAGCGTCGAAAATTAGAAAAATAAAATTTAGGCACGTAATTTCTTTAGGGTCATTAAGACCCTCGAATAAATCACGTTTTGTTTCTTGGAAAGGGTTGTGACATATCACGCGTCTTTCCTTTAACAAGTCTTTTGGGTTCTTTGGGCCAGAATTAATGGCAACTCTTTTCCAACCAAATCCAAGAAATGAAATTAAAATAGAAGATGCAAATGAACGGACTTTAAATATCAGATCTTAGAGTAAACGGGATGGCATTGTAAAGGAATGTTAGACAATTGACGTTGGTTTGTGGCCGTTGGTGGTTATTACAGTCGTGTTTTAAGTTGAATGAGTTCTGCGTGACGTGAATTCAAGATATTAGTGATCGAGTAGATAAATTAGCCAAGTTGTATCCCATTGCGTATAAAGACAAGAGTGATCGCTACTACAAGCTGTAATAAGGCAGGATTGATTATTTAATATTAGAATCGAGGATTAAGCGGTTCGCTTATTGATATTGGTCTGAATTGGATTAGGTCTTATTATAAATATATATATTGTGTGTTGCGTATTGCGTCATCGTAGATTCTCTCACATTAATTATTATAATTGAATTTGTTAAAGGTTAAAGTTGAATATCTTAATAAAGTCATATTAAGATAGTGTTTGATCCTAGTTCTTTCGCTAATCCTACACCTCTAGCTCACGCTGATACTTCCAAGGGGAGGAACATCACAATTCTATCGTAAGGTAATTTCATACTCAACATCAATAAATGCGTATACATACTTGGTGTGCTTTGAATATTATATTAAAGTATTTTTTAAATATATTTCGTATTTTTACAACATACTAAATTAAGGGACATTTGATTACTGCTTTTGAATATTTTAATATGAAAATTGTTCTTTTGAGCATGGTTTCAAAATATTGCCGAAACTTTCCTGTGTTGATTTTGCCCATACCATTTTACGTAGATAAGACTTATATATTGTTCTCGGAAAGTCTATTGAAAACATTTTAAAAGCATTTAGACAATGTGTACAAAATGTGTTTTTGATTCAAACATTTAAAGACAGAAATAATCATGATGAAGCAAATATGAATTTTTTAGTTTGATATCAGAAAAAAATATAAATTGGATTAAAGCTTACCATATGATTCAAAATAGATGAGGAAAGGAGAAAAGTATAAAAAAGAAAAAGTATGTTGTATGAAGAAAAATGAAATAATAATTGAGTATGCTGCATAAAAACTATGATATTCAATTCAAATAACATAAATACCCCCTTTATGCAACGTCAGTTTCTCGTAAGTCATTCATTGTAAATAAAAGTTATTTATATGTAATGCAAAAAAAAATGACATTTGATTTTTAATAACGGTTACGAGTATTATGAACTGAACTCATCAGCGATAGTCTTTACAAATAGTAGTTTAAAAAAGACACATTATCTACGGAATATTTAGTATGACTAAGTCTAAAATAATCACGACAATTTTTGAAATTGAGTTTCGGAATTCTATAAAGCATTAGAAGGTTGAATTTATTAATAATAATGACGAAATTTATATATCTTTAATACATAATTAACTTAATAATGTTTTTAACTAATTATCAGAATTTACTATTAATCGATTTCACATAAAATCCTTTCTTTATTTCTGACAAAACTTGTTCTTATTCAGCATTGAGTCATTTATTTTAATAGATGCCCTGCTTTAAGTCATTTATCACTGAAAAAAGGTATATTTAAGAGTAGGAAAATAAAACACAGAAGGGACACAAGCGAAAAAAATAACAAGAAATGTAATAGTTATTTCTACATTTGCCCTCTTCCATTTTACATTTCTTCTCGTTAATATCGAAAACAAAATTTTCCAGTTTAAGTTGTGATGTACCTCCCCAAGGAAGTACATCCCTCGAAGTATCAGCGTGAGCTAGAGGTTTAGGGTTAACGTAAGAACTAAAATCAAACATTATCTTAATATGACTTTATTAAGATATTCAACTTAAACTTTGAACAAATATATAAATTAATGAATGAGAGAATCTATGATGACACAATGCGCAACACACAATATAATACAGGCCTATATCAATAATTGAACCGCCTAATCTTCAAATATAATTATAGTAAGTAATCAATACTACCTTATATTATTCTGTAATAAACTTGTCTTTATCTACAGTGGTATGCAGCTGTACATTTAACTTCTAATCGATCACCAATATGTTTATCCACGACACGTAGAACTTGAATATTTGTGAACAACGAACTTCAGTAATCATCCAATACCACAACGCTCTTTAACTGTCGAACATTCCTTTACACTACCATTACATTGCCATCATTGCCATTACGTTTACTCTAAGATCCTATATTTATTATATATTATTTGCATCTCTTCACTTCTAGTTTCTTGGATTTTGTTGGAAAAGAGTTTCCATTAATTCTGGCCCAAAGAACCCAAAGGACTTGTTAAAGAAAAGACTCGTAAGTCGTCACAAAGTTTCTACTGTTTCGTTTTTTTTCTATTTTATCTCTTCAATTTTTTCAATAATCACAAATACCCTAAGGAATACATAATACATTTTTGTTTGAGAAATATAATAAAAAATGATGAATCGAAAACATTTTAAAATTGATAACCTAATGAAGAATATTTAAAATACAATGTCAACATTTGTATGTGTGTTTATGGAAAATATTTGGGTAAAGTAATTCTTTTTGGGGTGGTGGGGGTGATTTCAATGTTAAAGTGGAATATTAAAGCTATTGCATCAAAAATGTATTTATTTCTTTTTTCAGTCGGGGGAGGGGTTATCTTCCCATTCATTATATTTAATTCTTAAGAAGCGTAATATTGTTTTAGGTTTTTAATGACTTAAGAAGTTGTATATACACGTTTAGCAACAGAGAAGCGCATTTTAACAAACTTAATTCATATTTCATACATACCCATTAAGTTTCTAAATGATACAAAAATCCATATCGGATTATAAATGTATTTTTAACCACAGTGTAGTTTTCTTCTTTCAAAATTCATAAATCGAAATCAGTTTCTGTTTAATAAACTTAAAGAAATGAAATATTTAAATAATATGTAGTATTTCTAGGGTATGTGTGCAGTTAGTTACGTTATTAACTTAGACATATATAACTATTGCCTCTTTATTACTGATTAAAGTTCAGCGTAGATTGAAATATACTGGTACATTTTTTAACGAAACAGAAATAAGAAATTTCTTTCATATAAAAAACATTATCAATATACCGTAAAATCCGGCTTATATAACACGCAACTATACTTTCAAGCTGTATTTTTTTAATTTTCAGGTATATTCACCGTATACCACGCACCCCTTTTTTACGAAAAAATTTGAAATGTACGTGTGCAATTTTCTTATGTTTTGAAGTCATTATTTATTGGATGAATCATTCTAGACTCTCTTTTTAAACAATAGTATACTTCTAGAATTATACAACCCTTAAGCGCAAGAAGGGAGCGGGGGTAGACCAAATTAGTGCCACGTCTGGATTTTTCCCATGTTTTTCTATAAATATTGATTCCTTTTTCCCCTTTCATGTGATGTACGAGTCGGACCATTGATTTTGAAATAAATTAGAACAAGCCTGAGACTTATTACGCTCGTTGTGTGTAGTATATTCAATACTAAGAATAATATTGAATACTCTTCAAACAGCGAGCAGTAAAGATGGGTCCTGGTAAACGAAGCAAAACACAGTGCCTGTTTCAAGATCTAAATGATTCAATTTGCAAAAGAAAATGGAAATCGTGCTGCAGCAAGGATGTTTGATATTGGCGAAAGCTTCATAAGGGAGTGGGAAGAAATGAAATGGCAATAATTAGCATGTCAAAGAAGAAATGTGCTTTAAATAAAGGAGTAACGAAATGGCCTATTCTAGAAGTAAGTTTTGCGAACTGGGTACCTAGAAAATCGCCTGAATGGATTAATTGGACTAAGAAGCATTGTACGTTTATTCGCCTTAAAATGGTCAAAAAAGAATGCCATTTCATGTTATCCAACAATGAAAGATCATAAGGTATGTTATTTCTTTTAAGTAAACATTATTTCGACATATGTCTAAATTTGTTTTAATACTCATTTTTTTAAAGCTCTCATTTTTACTCGGCGTATAACGCGTACCCCTAAATTTCGATCTTGTTTTTTGTGTTAAAAGTACGCGTTATACGCCGGATTTTACGGTAGTTTATTTTGTAGTAATTAAGTAATATATGCATTTCATTATCAAAAAAATAGAAACATATCGAGGACTAATAAATTTAGAAATAAGTTTCAACCATTTAACAACATTTAATTACTATGCGAATCCAGATTTATTCGTATGTTGAATAAAACCACTAAAAGCACACGGAAATTCTTTCCAATGTTCGAATTAACATAAACACTATAATTGCTCTTCATTGTTTGATTTATTATACACACACATCGGAAGCGAGTCTCCTGAGATATCACAAAGGCGTGTAAGCGACATTTTGCAAACAGCTAATGTAATTTAGTTTGAGCTTAATTGCATTGAAAGCGTTTAGAAATTAAATGACCGCAGAGAGCTCACGACACAAGAATATTTCATTACTAACGGATTGACTGCGGGTTACAAACACGAGCAGGAATGTGAAAGGATGAAATGCAACTTTGCATAACGTGAATTGTATGGATATTTAATACCTTGCTCTATCAAGGTTATTATTCTGTCTTTCGTGAGGATGTGGAAGTGGTAAGTTGAATTCCAGAAATTAACTGTCACGTTCTAAGCTTTGCAAGCTTTAATTAATTGTTGTTTAGAACCTATTTTTGTTTTCTTAACCCTAAATTAGCCACCTTCAATACCTTTTCAATAAAGTAGTAACTTGTATGAAAAACAAATTTAACACTGAAACTCTTTTCTCTTTACTTTTGAAAAATAATAAGGCACATAAATTCTATTTCATTAAATGTAAGAATGTGAACACCTTATAGTGTGCCTGCGTGCTTCTAATATTCCAGTCAATTGACCATGTGAAGTTAAGGTAACTCCTGAAATTGAATTAATTGAGATATTTATGAATTTTTAAATGACAGAGTACGCTGTGTTTTCAAAAAAGAAATAGAGTGGATAAAATGTTTAGCATTCTATTAATGAATACAATTCTATTAATGAATATATTCTATTAATGAATTGCAACATTATCATAGAAAATATATCATCCACGTCTGTCACTTATTTTTTCCTTTAAAATTGAAAGCAAATGCGAAATTTAAACAGCAGCTATTTTCCAAACAACGCTGCTAAAATGATTGTATATATTTTAAATTAAATAATAAGCTGTTATATATTCAATTTTTTTGATGAATAAACTGATATATTTGACATATAATAGCAACAAGTAAGTTTTATTACAGCATTTTTATATTACAATAATTTCTTAACCGATATTTTTAACTTCTTCATTTTTATTTACATTAAATTTGCACAAGTGTGTGTGCAATTCAATATCAATAAGAATTATTTTACACCTCGTATAAGTCTCTATCTTAGAATTTTATTCATATTGATGCGATACGTTTCTCATCATAAATATACTGTTCAGCGTTGACCTAAGTGAGTTTACGGCAACAATTCCAGCGTTTATTTATTCAAAAAAGATACATGTATTCTGAAACTTTCCATGCTCCCTAACGAGGCAATTTAAAAACGCGATTTCATACTATGTAACACAATGCGGATTTAAAGTATTAAAAATTCATATTGACTCATTATGTGCACATTTAAAAAAATTAAAAACCAAAATAAGCGAAAGTAAGTACGCATTATAAACAACATAATTTAAAAAGAAAACACTACTAATTTAAAATTTAATCCATAGAGAAAAAAGAAGATGCCATGCAAAAATTTTAAATATTTGGGGGGGATTGGGATGCTTCTTAAACAAGTATATATCATATTAAAGTAATATTTTCATAGTGAGTTTCCTTAGATATTATACGAAATAAAATTAATAATCTAATTACAGGAAGAACTTGAGAAAAAACGAAAAGCAAAAATAAGTATATGTATAAAGAATAATACACTCATGCCCATAAATTAAGGATAATTCAGAATCACACAGAATTGAACTCTAAAATAAAAATTTCACTTGCAGAATTATCACACACATCTTGAAGAACAATATGCGAATTACAGGAAACCACCAGATGGCGCGGATAGTACGTCACAATGACAAGAGTGTAAGAGAGGGGTTTATAAGGAATGGTGGCAAAGAAGTAAAATTGTTCACCAGCGCTTTAAAAGCCTTTCAGTGCAATAACCACATAGTTATGGCACAAAGGAAGCATTTGCATGATTTTTACGTGGTAAAATTTTTGGACGAATGGAATGTGGACGTTACCAGCTGTAAGTATCCCAGGAACTTGTAATCGCCCAGAGTGTCATCTCTAGGTTTTGGTAACGATTCCAAGATGATGGTAATGTCAGTAGATGTCACAGCACAGGTCGCCCCGAGTTACAACGCCAAATGAGGACCAGTATTTGGCAGTTAGTGACAAAAGAATCAGACGGAGCACAGCATCTATGTCTCGTCAGCTCTCTTCAGCTACCGGTACGACAGTTTCAAGGCAGACCGTGTACAAAAACTTAGGGCACATTGGTCTATATGCTCGTAGGCCTGTCATATGTGTTCCACTTACCGCAACTCACTGTCGCCTGTGAATAACCTGGAGTAGAGAGCATGCTTTCTGGGCACCACAACAGTGGTCTTGTGTGATGTTTTCCGACGAGTCCAGGTTTAGTTTGCAGTCTGATTCTCGTCGGACTTTAATATGGAGAGCGCCAGGTACCCGTTACCACCAAGAGAACACCATTGAACGACACCGTTACTGTGGTGCAGGATGGCTCGTTTGGGGAGGAATTATTCTTGGTTCCAAAACTGATCTGCATGTTTAGAGTGTAACGATGGCAGGCCACATCTATCAGGATGTTATTCTGGAACAACATGTACGTTTGTTTCGGGGCGCCATGGATGCTGAATGTCTGTTTATGGATGTCAACGCCCGTCCTCACCGTGCAAATATTGTAGACGAATGCCTTCAATCGGAGGATATCACCCGTATGGATTGGTCAGCATACTCACCGGACTTGAATCCAATAGAGCATGTGTGGGATATGCTTGGCCGAAAAATAGCAGCCCGTCAACCCCCTAACACCTGTCTACCGGAACTTCGGAGGGTATTGCTTGATGAATGGTGTAATATTCCCCAAGATCCGATTGATAATTTAAAACTCAGCATGCCTAGGCGTTGTACGGCCTGTATTGCATCTCCCGGGAGACATACTCCGTATTAACCATCATACTAACCATGTTCTACTGTTTTTTTGTAAATAGGTTCTTTTTTGAAATGTGCTCCAGGGAGTAAAAATCGTAATTTTTACGAATTATGTAGCATCTTTTTTGCTCTTTACCTTTTGTTTAATAAATAGACTTTACAAATAAGTCAAATTTGTTTTGCTTCTGTCTCTTTCTTTGCCTGAACTTCATTATCCTTAATTTATGGACATGAGTGTAATAACCACTTAGAACTAGAAAATACTATTTTTATTAATGCTTATGAAGATTTATTTTATGAAACATGAAATATGAAATGATAAAAGAAATATTTCATAATATTTAGTGAGTCCATTAAGCTTAGAGAGAGAAACTAGCTTGAGAAATATAAGGTGTGCAATGTTTGCCATAAATTAAACTACAAATCGTAATACTGCCAAAATGATTGAATTATTCTATTATTATTGATGTGAAGAATGAGCAAAATACAGGGGAAATGGGTGGAATATTGTTTGTCTGTGTCTTTGCTGTAGTTCATTCTCGTCGCCCGTTTCGTTGTTTTCGTTCATATGTTCGTTCACATGTACACACACACACACACACATATATATATATATATATATATATATATATATTATTTGGATCAGAGAAATTATTTAAAAATAATTTTTCTTTTTTTAAAAAAAATATTCAGGAAGGAAGGTTCAAAAATAATCCTAAGCGATTTCGTATGAAATGTTTACATATTCTTCTGATGACTATAATGTCTAGATTATGCAGGTTTTTCTTAGAATATATGACCTTCTGGTGATTCGAGAAGAAATATTCAAAAGACTACTGACTTCTTAGTTCAAAAACAAATTAAGCCATCAATTTTTTAAACAAATATTTGAAATTCAGAATTAATAAACATAAAGAGAATCTCAATGAAGGGTAGTATTCTAATATCAATATATACACTCACAGACAAAAAAATTAGATCACCAAGAAATAGTTGCGGGAATGTAACGAAACTTTGCATGGAAGTACATGTCGCAGAAATATGTAAATGATTAGAAATGCAGCGTTATTGAACATTACGTATAGCCAGTAGAGGGCGATTAAAATCGTTCTCCGTGGAGTAAAAAACATGTAACCAAAGCTTGTTTGAGTGTGCTGAATCGCTTACAAAGAAAGAGCTGAGGTAGACATGCCATTACGCCGTTTCGAAGACATTATGAGCATATGTTGCAGTTTGAGAGAGGGAAAAGCATCGGCATGGTGGAAGCTGGATGGTCAGCTAGGCGAGTAGCTCGTCAATTAGGCCACTCTGATTATGTTGAGAGGAGGTGTTGGGACCAATGGATCCGAGAGATGTCATTTACACGAAGAACAGATCCAGGACGCCCTCGACTGACCAGTCGTCGAGAAGATCGCCACATCGAAAGAAATGCACGCGTATAGCCAACTGCTTCATCGACCACCATCCAGGCACAGATAGAATCGTTACTAGGGGCCCCTGTGTCTTACCAAACCATACGAAGGCGCCTGGCTGAAGGACATTTCACTTTATTATTAACATATGCAGTAGTGCACAGATGAATTATTCAAGGGGGCGTCCGGGGTCGAAAGCTCACCATTCTTGTATCATGCCTCTTCCTTTTTGTCGATTTTCGGGAACAAAACAAAGCCAAAAAACTAATTATTGCATAAATAATTATCATCAATTAATACAATTAATCATTAATAACAAACACTTAATTAAATTTTACGTACTATATACTTAGACTTATAATCAATTGGAAAACATATCAAGGGCTTTGGGTGGGGGACTGAATCCCCAGGTCCCCCCTTATGTGCGTTATTGAATATGTGGCATAACACCAATTCTTTTGATCGATTTCTGAAATATTTAATTTTAAGTACATATTATAAAGATATATATATGGAGAGACAGAGTTAGAAATAAACATAGATTTAATTCAAAAATAAAATTCTATAAGAAAAAAAAAAGTGTAAAGGCACATTAATGATTAAAAACAAGTAAGAAATGTGTATGTAACTGAAGTTAAACTTGGTTACATACACTTCTGAAACTTGTACTACTCTTCTAAGTACTCTATAAAATGTTTTTTTTAAATGGAGTTATGGGGATAGCATGATTATCAGATGTTACATAAATTCAATAAATGTGATAAAACATTCACTACAAATAGAACATTAAAAATAAAACACAAGTCTAAAAGAAGTGAAAATGTAAGTAATACAAGCAATTTTCTAACGTTACCGACTACCCGAACTTCGTGACTAGAGGCAAGAATGAAGAAAGCAATATATCACTTGATAACATGGCAGTAGAAGCAGAAGAAATAACTCAGAAGCAAAGTTGAATCAAAAATAGTGATATTTTGAAATCTTATTTTGCATGGTTTGTTGGATTCGTTTGCCGAATGTTTCCGCATACAAATGCTAGTGAATTATATTCTAAGAATTAAGGAAGTAGGAACGTTTCTCGAAGCGAAATGGAGGTATATTTGTTTTCTTAACATGAAATATCAGTTGATATTTCTAAACAAAGTGTATTCTTCGTTGTGTTAAAAATGTAACGACATTTTCTATGATGCCTCCAGGGTTTTTTATACAGAAAATAATTGTTAGCTAAAATAAATGTTTTATGATGTTGAAATGGCTACCTAGAAACGAAACTGTTAGTATTTACATTTCTTTTTCATAATTGGTAAGAAAGAAAAATACTCAAGCTGCTATGTGTCTTCCGTATTATGCTTTTTGAACAATCGATTTATTTCTGATCTAAATTAATTTATTTCATAAATCGACATTTTCTAATCAAATTAAATCTCAATATATATATATACATATATACAAAGATAAAACAAACTATTCACATATTTATCCCTAAATATCCGGAATCAAAATGCTTGTTGTTTTTTTTCAAATAAAAAAAAAATGTTTTGACTACTTTTCACAATTTATTTTAATAAACAAGAAATAAGTTTCTAAGACCTAAAAATAATAAATATTCAATTCGTTCTTCATATTTAGTTTTTAATATTCTAAGCTATACCTTTTTTATTTCGAACTTTCATTGATAGGTACTCAAAATTCTTACTCTATCAGGTGTTTTAAATTGAATTCAATTTTCGTTTTTTTTCATAAATTAAGATAATTATCATTTGATTTCACTTAAAGGTTAAAAATATAATTCTTTAATCATTTAATTGAATCTGAATTTTATTTAATTTATATCAAATTTCTTCAAGTTTGATTTCCAGTCAAATAAAAATATTTTGTCGTCTTTAGATTTCTTTGAAAAACTTTTTTTTATATCATTTAAACAAATAATGATAACGACAAATTAGTTAATCTAATGACCAATATATTCATTCTTTTGAATTAGGTATCTCATGCATTTTCAATAAATTTGAAAAAGATTTTATATCCTTTTCTTTTTACTTTGCAAAGTAAACTTTGTTTTACTGTGTGAGTGTAACTGAACAAAAACCAGTTATGTTTAGTTACACTCACATTGATTTTACTATTTTATAAAAATGCTTTGATAATGGCATTTATTTAGAAATCTAGTTCTAGACTTTCAAATGTTTATTTGTTACTCGATAACATTCAATAATTTACCAATTGACCAATTGCTTAAAGTGAACAAACACGTTATTTTTTAATTATTTTAAACTTTTTCTAATAAAAAATATCTAGTTCTAATTCATGTGCTTAATTAATTCACCGGATTCTGGGTATTACATTTAAAACATAACGAATTATTTCACAGGAATAAAAAAAATAAATAAACCATATCAAAGAGAGAGAGAGAGAGAGCAATTTTTAAATAAATTAAATACAAGAAATAATTTAACGCTAAATATAAGCACTTAATTCTCTTAATTTACAACATAAACAACATAGATTTCTCTAATATAAATGTGGCCGATTTTGTCATTAGGAAGTTTTTTTCCTTTGCAAAATACTAGATTTAATTACATTTCGATTTCTGTTGCTTTTTTTCACATTTTTCTATTATTTATTTTTCATTATTTCTTAATGTTACGAATCGCGTTTTGCAATCATCAAGTCCAAGCACGATTCTCATTACCAAAGCTATCACGCTGCCTGAAATTTGATTTCGAGAAAATAAAGCCAAATAATTGTTCTCCCATTTCGTTTAAATAATGAAACTATCGACCACATTAGATAAGCTAACATTCCAATATTCCATCAAAATTAAACTAACTAGTAAAGAAACAAATATTAATTATGTATTCATTTACTTTCAATGCTATTTTTAGCTTATTTTAATTCTAAGACTCATAATATTGCCTTTGTAGGAAAGCCTTTGAGTTGATTGAAGTTGCATTGTCATAAAAATGTAATAAAATTGCTTATCTATATTTTTTAATGATAACCACGAAAATAAACATAATTATAAAATAAAACGAATACACTTTATTCATGTTTTCATTAAAAATAAAGTCGTTGCATCTTTTTTAATATATATTGTAAGGCACATTTGCACATCTTTTATTTAAAAAAAACGCACAAACAAATAAGAGCATAGTTTAGTGTTAAGTTTTTACAATTTTAATTACCTGTAGATAATAACATCTCTTTCAAAACAATTGGGAAAAAAACAATGTATATTTGAAAAATGTATAAGCAGTATTGAAACAAGGATTATTGAGGGGAAGATTTGGAAGGAGATTTCCAACTGCAGTCTGCTATTATAAATACGGATCCTACTTAAAAATAAATATGCTTCTAATGCAAAAAAAGTTCTTTTAGAAAGTTTAATTTTTGCTTTTGTTTTCAACTTCTCAAACATGAGAAAGTTATTATTGATAGAATAAACACATTGTTAATAAAATCCTGTATATCAATGTAAGAACTTGTTTTTTTCCCTTGTTAAACAAAGACATAATATTAGTTTCATAAAATACGTAATTAATCACTTAATTACTGATTACTGAATTAAAAGTAAACCTAACAAATTGTTTTTTTAGTAAAATTTTACTTGCATTTAAGATATAATTCAAAAATACTTACTTTGACTTTTATCATCTAAAATGAAGGGTTAAGTTCTGAATACTTAAAAGAAGTTTTATGATGAATGCATATAAAAATTAGAATTTATTTTTAATTTTTTTTAATTATACTATACTGAACAGAAATTTTTGTCAGTTAATTTATCATATTTTGTGTATTACTAATTTATGAATATTTTACAAATTTTAAAAAATTATATTTAAATATAGCCTAAAGTTATTATAAATAGGTTATTTAAAACTTTTTTACAAATATTTACATACCTTTAAAGTCAATTATGGATATATTTTCTACTCTTGACATAATTAAATATTAGTAACATATTTTTTTTAAGAAATACATTGCTTAAAATGAAAATCTTACGATAAATATCTGAATCCATATTCATTAGATCTACTTCTAAGCATCAATTTCATCTGAGGCTTACAATATAGTCCAGAAAAAAATCAGTGTTGGAAAGTTAAGAATATTATACAAAACATTGTTGAACTTCATAAAGCTTCAAAATGATGAGGTTGCAAAATCTTATAATTTTGCACTAACCCTCATGAAGCCTTACAAGAAAATATTCCTTGAGGAAGTAACTTTAAACTATTTTACTGTCATTTGTAGAATAATCAAAAGTTAATATTTGAGTTACGTATTCATACGGGAAATATAATTTTTTGGAATTTCTAAATATGAATTATTTTGATTTTTTTTTTTCAAATTAGATTCTCCAGATTTCTGCTTTGTGAATAAATTTGTGCAATAAAATGAATCATAAGTCTCAGGAAAACCGATATATTCTCAAATGCAACTTCGAACTTTTATTTGAGAAATAAGTCTTATTTAAGTATTAAATGATTAAATATTTTACATATATAATTGATTATTTTTTATTGCAACATTGATTTCCAAATCGAAGCATCTTTGTATGTGTGAGATAGTTTTTTGTTGCATTAAAATTTACTTTCACTTAATAGTTTTTTGAAAATAATATTGAAACTTTAGGAAAGGACGCAGATACCTCCTTAAGCTCATTGTACATCTAATAATAGCAAGTTGATGCTAATGATTTCAAAATGCATTTTTCATACATTTATATCACACCTTCGTATAAGGAGCATTAATTTGTTCAATAGTTTCTTAGAATAGAGTAATTAATTCATATGGTTCTTAAATAAATATGCATGTATGCTCTTAGAAGTCAGAATAATTTTACGTTTTTGTAATTCAATTTTCATATCATGATATCTGAATGATTTACGAAAATCTTTGAAGTTTTACATATATCTGCTTATGTACTTATCCTTATTCATATTCGGGATTCATTTTTGGGTGTATGTAGAAATCTTATCTTTATGTCAACATTTTGAAAAGTGCTTTTTAAGCATTAATATATATCACATCTATTGTGATAAAATATCCCGTAATGTGTCTTTATTTCCCTTACTATCTAAGTTAATTGTTTACGTTTAGTAACTACATATGATGTTTCATGTCATAACTTTCTGTTACTATACTGTATGTAATGCGTTAAAAGATATATTAATATCTTGAAATAGGTTACTGATTTTCGTACTATTTTATTTTACTTTTTTCATTTAAGGAAAGTATGTTAAAAAATGGAAAAGTGAAGTTAAAAATTAAACACACACACACATATATATATATATATATATATATATATATATATAGTATAATAAAATAAAAAGAAGAAGTACTAGAACCTACAGTGTTATATATATATATATATATAGAGAGAGAGAGAGAGAGAATTGGAGGAATAAAATAAGTAATAATGTAATAGAATATACTACTGAGCAAAAATTGGAGAATAACAGAATTCACAAGAATGTGAAATATGGTGCAGTTAAAATTGTAAAGAAACAACGAGCGTCATTAGACTAAATTTGATAATTATTATGATTCCTAAGGCTGTCACTCTTTTTGGTCAGTAAAATAGAGTAAAGCATTGCTTTACAGGATCCTTTCTTTCCCGTCAGCTGAAATTTTTGGCATAGTAAAAAAAAGCCTTATTGAAAATCAGGCCTATATTTACACTTCTGATTAACACAAAACAATAAAAAATAATTCATGAATATTGAAAATAATTATAACAGGAAAAACAAAAACATACTTATAATTGTGTTAGGCAAAAATAAAAAATTAAACTGTATGCGCGGCGTGATATGTCGTGTTAGATGAATGGAATTAATCAACAAGACGACATCTAGATAGTTATTTTTCAAATTAGCCGAATCCAATGGTCTGTCCCATCTCTCCTAGGGTACCTTTCACGGTACAATATTTCTGCATCTGGTGCATTTTCTTCTGTCAATCCGTAAATCATGTGCACATCTGGCAGCTCGGTGTTTGTAAAACTTTTCACACTCCTCTACGAGTGATGGCTCAAACGATTGCAGTAATGCAGGTATGTTTCCTTAAATGCTCTTGTGAACAATGCCACCATGTACTGAACGAAGACGCATCTGACCATGGGTTGCAATGCAAATCTGAATACTTGTGATGTGTGTGACCCCTCTACCTCCCACTTAAGTGTCCCAATGAATTGGGACGCCCTGTATATGAATGAAAGCAATTTTGCTCTAGATATTCGCCTTTCTCAAAAACGTAGACTTTACAGATGATAAACTTTTATGTTATTTTTTGCCGAAAGAACATTTACGCATACAGTGTACATTTTCTCATCGATCGTCAAGTTATGAACACTTATTTTAATACAAAGATTTTTGTTCTTAAGGACACAAAATGATTTATGAGTATATTGAGAAGTGGATTGTTTTTCAGCATTTCTAAATAGCACCTAATGTGAAGGTTTATGCTTGTGATTTTGTTCAAGTCAATACTATAGTTTTCCCCCATTTTCAGACTATTACACTCTAGTCATTTATTTATTATCTTAAAAAGTCGTTTATAATTAACACATAAGTGTTCATATGACATATTTACTGGAATTTTCTGTTCACGGTTTCCATATCCAAGTGAAAATTTAGAATATCGCTTTATGAAAGGAAAAATTATCATGGTGATATATATTTCATTTCTTTGTTCATTAGATTAATGAAGTAAATGCGGAAAGAGATTATCAATTGGTTACACAAATAACATGCCATAAACTAAATTTTATTGATATACATAATATTTAGATAAGAAAAATCCCGAAAGCTGCCGGTTGATTCCAAATAAGTATGGCCAATTTTAAAAGTATATAATTATTTGTGATGAATTTCTATCGTTTAACTACATTTGAAAAATGAAACATTTAAATTACTAATCTAATAAATTTTTATTAGTGGGAGTGAATTACATTAGTGAAATTAGACAACACAGAGCGAAATTTTACAATTTTTGAAGGATTGTTGTTAAAATTCTGTAAATAATAAAAAAAGAAATGTTTCTACTGCATTACTACCTAAACTCTAAAAAGAAATAAAATTTGGATCACAATCAAACGCTCCATAGAAAGAATGTGAACAATTATACGTCCTTAATGAAAGAGAAAAAAAAGAAATGTTTTGCCTTAAAAACCTATGGCGAAGAAACTATAGATATATCAATCGACAATGTATCTTCAGATAAAGAAAATTAGCTATAAAGATGCAAACTTTCCAGTGTGCCATCAAATGTCTGTTAAGACCGTAGTAAAACCAAGACAAAGTTTTTGGCCGCTGTATTTAACGTTGCCCAAAGATAAATACAAATCATGGATAACTGTTTCATTTGTCATTTACTACTGGCAAAACGAAGATGCAATATATTTCAAGCAAAAAAAAAAAAAGCAAAGACGCAGCTGTTTTCAAAAGTGCAAGTTGGTAATCAGGTGTTATGGTATGGGCAGAAATGTCCTCTCAGAGCTTAAAAAACCATTTTTGTGAAACCAAACTTTAAAAGTTATGTTCAATACCATCAGAATACAGTTTTGAAACATGCGATCAAAAAATCAAATGTCTGTACTCTCAAGGAAACTTCATTTTTCCCCAAGATTCTGCACTAAGTCTTACTGTAAAATCAGCTATAAAACGGAAGATAGATTGAAAATTAAATTTTCTGCCTCCTGTGATAAATGGCTACCACTATCCCCTGTCTGTGTTCCATGTGATTATTTTTTACGGCGATACTTAAAAAAACAATTGAATCGACATAAAATAAAAGCATTTCAAGGGCTTCAAAAATAATTTAAGAGGGAGCTGTAAAATACCCAAACAAACATCGAAAAAGCTATTTTAGCTTAGCCAAAACACTTTCGAAAAGTGTACTGTGTTAGAGGAAACTCCGTTGAAAATTATATGTAAATAACTTTATTCAATAAAAATGAATGATCCTCTGAAATTGGTAACACTATTTATGAATCTACTGGTATGATTCAGAATCGTCAAAAAATCAATTTGTATTTCATTCTGTTTGTGACGGTTTTTTAAATGTTTATATGTTTCAATATTTCGTCTTCTGTTTTACTATTATGGCAAAGGATGTTCATAGTATCGATTTCATGGACAATACTGATCCACAACCTGTAATCGATTCCCCAAAATTTTAGAGATTTCTATAAGCGGTCGAACCTCAACACGAACAAAAATTTCAAACAAAAACCAACGCTACAGAAAATTAGTAAAATAATTTTTGGAGTAAGAAATTTTATTAATATGTTTTAGGTATGAATATCAGCTTTCCAACATTTCATTAAAATCCTCAACAGCTTACCATATTGAAATATTATTGACTGTCACAAATAAAATAAAACTGGTCCTAACATTAGCACACATTTAACCTTTATATATATATATATATATATATATATATATATATATATATATATATATATATATATATATATATATATATATATATATATATATATATATATATATATATATAAGCTGTTATACCCGTTCTTCGCACGGGAGAACTGAAAAATTAAACCACACAGATTGAAGGATAAAGAAGTTTTTAATGATTTAATTTCAGCAAAAGTAACACATTGTTAAAAGTTTTGCGTAATGAACGCTTAAAATATTGTAAATAATTTATGTCTGAAAGTGAAATACATTAATATTACTTTCTGTTGTATTTATTTTATGTTAAAATTGTAATATTAGCAAGCAACACCATTTCATAAATTGTAATGGCTATAATGGCAATTCAATGAAAAACACAGCGAAATGATAACGATAGAGTCAAGGTGACAAATAGCTAGCTACTTTCATAGCTCGAGCTTTATTACAGCTTTGTAAGACCCTCTGTGTAAGGGTGCGATGCACGTTAATGCTTTATCTACCACATTATGATTTACTTCATTTTTTCATGCAATATTTTTTTTATCACTACATTGAAAATTAAGGGATATACATAAACGAATTACTCCACTTTGGAAAATTTAATCCGTTAGAGATAATAAATTAATTAAAGATGTTCCACTGTAAAATTAATTATATACACCGTTCACTTAAAATAAATAGTTAAATCGTTTTCTAAGGTCTTCATTAATATACAAACACATAAGACACTTAAATTCTGACATAAACTACTTTTTCGGGACAAAAATAATAATCTTTGAAATCCGCTGAAAACGGCTTCAGCTAAAAACGCATACCTGTGCTGCCATATATCTTGGAAGAGTGGATTTCAAAGAATATTCCTGCTAAATATTGGTAGAATATTCCTTCTAAGCTGGTGTGGTGTAGTAGTTAGGAGAAGGGGTGCCAGCTCAGGTGACGTCCACGTCACTTGACTATGGTTCAAAATTACGTGGTCTGTTGCCAAAAGCCCTTGTGTAGCTGAACAGTGCGACGTTAATATTCACTCACTCACACACTGCAAAAAATACAGTACAGTAGTTATAATTATTTTTATACTTAAAAATGCAAAATCCGCCCATTGAATTAAAATTATAGCGTTATAATTAACTACTGACCACAAACAAACTATGCAAATGTGTCCAAATGATGTAGTGTGAAAGACAAAATTTATCTACTGTTAAGTACCAGTAGCAATAAAAGTATTTATTTTGAAAATAGATCAACTTCTTCCTACTAATGCGACGCCTGTTTAACTTAAATTAAAGTGATTAATTTATTTCGTTGGATCCATTTTTTATTAACACCCTGTTCTAATTTATCATTTGGCGTCACACTATAGCTTAAGTTTAAACAATTAGATCTTTAATGACAAATAAAACAGTACACTAAATTAAAAAGGCCGTTCTTCATATAATAATTAATTTATTTAAAGTTATAAGATTGAAATTATCTTAAAAATTCTAAAAGCATTCTTCATTACTTAACTGAATAGTTTCGGAGAGAGAGGTATCATGATGTTGGCATCCGAGAGTCTCCAACCGTGATCACCGTCAAATAGGGTCATGTCAGAACAAAATCGGTGATAAAAAATTGTGTCAGAGAGTGTCTCAATTCGTCGTGCATGCGCTTATATTTCGCGGTGGTTTTCTTGTGTATTCTGGAGCGGCTTCTTTCCCGAAACTCAATCAGCTTTTCTGATTGGTCTGGAGTCAGTGGAGGATATCTTCTCGCGGTCAATGACTTCCCCCAAACGCGGGAAATTCCCCAAAACATCCCAAACCATGATGTATTTATGGGTACATTGCCTTCTTCCAGGCGTGGAAACGCGTCACCCTTTCGGTGGGGTAAGAGACGCACCCAACGAATTCCTTTCGTTGTAAACAACAACAGGGCAGATATAAAAATTACAGTTGCAATCCTTAGGGACCGGCGGCCCCCCATCACTACCAAATGTGCATAATAAAATCATAAAAAACCCATTAAAATAAAGAGAGATTTATAACAACATCTCCCTTCAAAACTTAGTTTTATTCTGAAATAAAAAATAGGCATTATTCTGATCACAGGAATTATTTAGAAGCGTTTCCCTTGCGTAGCCAAAACAAAAAGAGTTTTTCACAAACAAAAGATAGATATATGCTGACGTGGGCTTTCTTGCAGCTTTTTTGCTTGCAGATGGCAGAATTTTTTCCTTCTTACTTGACAAATAGCGTTATATTTTGGACACTTTTTACAAATTTTTATAAATTATAGCCTATGGTATAAATTATAGCCTATGTGTTATTCTGATGTATAAGCTATATTACTGTAAAGTTTCATTAAAATCCATTAAGTTGTTTTTGCGTGAAAGACCCACAAAGATTTTCACAAACGTTCACATTTATAATATACACTCTGTCGCAAAAAATATATGCACCCAGAAGAAATCAAGCTACAATCACAAAACTCGGCAAGAATGTAGTCTGGTAAGAGATATGCAAATGATTAAAATTTCGAAGCCAATGAGACAAGGCTAAGTGTGCTATGCGCATATTAGTTGCGCAACTGGGAGAGTTTAAAAGCATGAGTACGAGCGCCTTACGGCTATCCAAACGAATCTGATGACTTTGATAGACGATATTGAGACTTAGGATGCCTCTAAGACGTAACCGGCGGCAGTACGAGCAGCTGACGGACTTTGATAGGGGCCGTATAATAGGCCTCAGATAAGCAGGTTGGTCGAATAGACGTATCGGCCGCCCCCTCGGTCGGAGCGATATGGTAGTTGCTCGGTGTTGGCAACAGTGGATCACAGAAGGTAGAGTGTACCGTCGCGGAGGGTCAGGACGTCCCAGGAACACAAATGATCGCGAGGATCGTGGAATCAAAAGAGTGGCCACTTCGGCACCAACAACGTCGCTAGCATCGATTCAACGCCACTTACCTCCATCCAGACATCCAGTGCCATCAAGAGAAACCATAAGGAGACGACTGACCGAAGTTGGCTTGAGGAGCCGACGTCCGCTAAGACGCTTACCACTGACCCCACATCATAGGCAGTGTCGACTGGATTTTTGCCGACCTCGGGCAACTTGAGTGTGACAGACTGGAGACGTGTCATCTTCAGTGATGAATCCCGATTCAGTCTCAGTGCTGATGACCACCGCACACGTGTCTGGAGGCGCACCGGCCAGCGGTCCGATCCGGCATTTATTGTCGAGCGGCATACAGCAATTTCACAAGGTGTGACAGTGTGGGGAGCAATTTCTTGGGACACACGATCATCTTTAGTGCTCCTTCAAGGCACTTTGACAGCTCGCAGATACGTGGACGATATTTTAACGCCGATTGTGCTACCCATGCTATCAAGTCGCCCAGGTGCCATTTATCAACAGGATAATGCTCGTCCACATACTGCGCGACTCTCCCAACAATGTCTTCAAGGATATGACGTCCTACCATGGCCTGCCAGGTCACCAGATCTTTCGCCAATAGAGCATGTCTGGGAAGGCAACTGCAGCCGTCCCGAGATACAGGAGAATTAACTGCGCAGATGCAAAGACTATGACAGGATCTTCCACAGGGGGTCATAAGTGATCTAATTGAATCGATGCCACGCCGAATTTCGGCTTGTATAGCTGCCAGAGGTGGCTTTACTACTTACTGATTTTTAACCTTTTGCAAGCTGTAACCACTTAATAAAATGATATTTTGTTCTGAATTTTTAATCATTTGTTTATTTTCATATACACTACATGCATACCAAATTTCGTGAATGTAGCTCAATTTCTTCTGGGTGCATATATTTTTTTTTGCGACAGAGTGTATATTAGATTTATGTATCGTAATAATTAGCACTAATGCATACCTTTATTAATGCACTTTCAATGTCTAATTTACTACTTAATACAATATATTCCAATTATGCAAATATTTCTTTAATTTAATCCATCTCGAAAACTTTAAAAATATGGGTAAAAAATTAACAGTTTAACTATATTAGCAGAGGAAAATGTTGATTATGTGAATTTAAAAAAAAAAAATCTTACATGTTTACTTCATTTAAATACCTGCTTATAATTAATTAATTAAGTTAATTTTGTCACTTTATACAATACCAATATTCCATTTACCTAAATTAAATTTGTTAAGAACTTACTACTCATAACTAAGCAATTTTAAGCAACATTTCTGAGCGAGATAAAAATTCAAAGGGTCATTTGCTGATTTTCTTTACCTTAAAACAATCGTGTTTCTAAAATGTGTTTGCATAAATAATGTATTATATGTATTATTTATGTTTAGATACTTAAGTGTAAAATACACAATTTATTGTAATAGGGCTTATTTTAATTAATTATCTTATAATGTTCATCCCACTTTAAGTACATTTGCAAAGATGGAGTGTAAATTGATGCTAAAAAGGAATATTTAAATTTATAGATAAATGTAAATTATATATAAAAAAGATAAGCGAATGGAGAATGATTATGTATACACATAAAAAAATTTCCGTTTTTGAGCTACGAGATTTACAAACTTAAAACTTAAAGAAACGTGCTTCTACTCTGTTCAGCAGAAATCCAGTTAGAACGGTTTTTGAGGAAGACGATTCGAATGAGGTGTTGCGCGATCGTTATAGATAAAAATTTCTGCTTTTGAACTATCACATCCACATACATGGAATTTGGAAAACAAGATTATTTTATTGATGAGTTCCTTATATTTATGGTTTTCCCCAAGAGTGACTCCTAAAAAGAATAGCTGGGGTTTAACGGGAAGGTATTGATAAAAAATCATATTTTTTGAATTAATAGAGTAACAAACTTGAAATTTGTCAAACGTGCCTTTTCTCTTGAATAGATCCACTCCAAGAACGCGTTTGGCAGACATTGAATTTTCAAAGGAGATGAGGACGATTTCAAAAGCGTTATAAATAAAAAAAATCAGCTTAATTTTTTTCAGTAGACTTACAGACTATGAAGGTTACATTGTTCTTTTGTTGAGTATTTTTTGATTAAGTCTACAGAGGTTACAGAGGGACTACATATGTGTAAATGATGAATATACTGTCTTAGAAATGCAAGTATATTTAAATCAAAAGGCGAATAATATAAAATTATATTTCAATACAACTGAAATCTTAAATCAATGTTTTATATAAGAAGCGCATAAAAAAATATATTTTTTTTAAAAATGTCTTTAAATATACTAAAAAAATATGGTGGGTGATTGGCATTATGTGTGAGTGTGTGTGAGAGAGAGATTCTTTTTATGAATCATATGCTGTAAAATATGATGTTTAAAAGGTAAAGTTCCAAAAAAATATTTTTTTAAAAAAAAATGTTCAAAATGTCAAAGAGAATAATAACATGAGAAAAATTACAAAGAATAGATGCAAAAATGTTTGAGAATGGTTAAAGTAAATTGTATTTTTTTTAGATCACCTTCTCTCGAAATGTGTGACTGAAACCAAGTATAAGGCAAGTACACTTTTTTGTGTACACTATGAATTTCTTTGAAGACGGATCAAAGACTCAATGTTGAAATATATTAGAAAAGTTTCGAAATTTCTTTTGATATGCTTGAGTAACCTTTATGTCAAACATGTTTTGAATGTAAGCCGTTTTGAAAGTTTTGTTTTATTTGTTTTTATAGAAACAAATAAACCGTGTAATTCTTTCAGATATTAGTTGTTTTTACAAAATAACGCCAGTTATATACGTAAATGTAACAACAAAACATCATTTATTTAACATTTACAAATGAAGAGAAATGCTTACAAATATTTAATTTAACACTATTTTTTCATGTGAGCTTAAATATTAATCTCACTGAAAATAGGTTTGAAACGTAGGGGAAAACTATGCATGTTTGTGTATACATACAGGCTTGGAAGGATATAATCCACTCATAATTACTAGTAAAAATGAATTTTACTAACTTTTCTTCTAAATATTATTTTTTATCTCGTTTTCTATTTGTGTTATATTAGGAATTATTTCACGAACAAATTGCTTTCACTCATTTTAATATAAGTCTCATCTTGCCTTTTGCTTAAAAATTTACATGACTATTTAGTCAATTAAAAATGAAGTTAATTTAAAGCAAAAGTTAAACAATATGCTTAAAATGAATAAATGGCTCATGTCAACAACATTTATCTTCATGTTTCAGGTTTTTCAGTAGATAATCGTGATGTATGACGTACGGAGTAAGGTAAGTGACGAGGATATCCCAAAGATCAAGCTCCATTACTACGAAAAACAACTTCTCCCTTCATTCCAAAAAAGCAAAATGTGGAATAATCACTAAGTGTTCAGAATACTTGATGTGGATATCTGTTTTCAAATATTCAGTAACTTATTCTTTCTAGTATCGATGTTTTTACGTGAGAAAATGTTTTAGAATATGTTTGATGTAATACGAGCTTGGCGTACGTATTTTAGCATATAAAATGGACTGTAGAGAAATATTCAGAAAGCAATTCTTCAAACTTAAACTTTGTTTATTTTTTGGAAAGCAAAGCACTTGTTATAAGGAGTGTATAAAAATGTTTTCTCTTTTTTTTATCAAAAATAGGGCACTTAATGCAGATAATTGTACATAATATTTTATTCAAATTATTGTCAGCGTTAACACGTTTCGAAAGAACGTTTCATCTTTAAAGGCTATCCACGAATCAAATCAATTTTTGGTATCTTGTGATGCAAATTGCTGCAGAGACAGATACCATGCATCATCAATCCAAACATGAAATAATAGGAAGAAAATAATATGGGGTACGACTGAACTTATGAACCAGACACTGAAGCTTATGGACTAGAATTATCGTAACAGAGCTTTATTTTTAAGTGCCTGGAGCAGTAGAGGGAAGTTTCAGTATTTGGATATGTCTCATCAGTTGTATTTTGTAGCCAGCACCAATAATTTTTTAATCAGTTTGAATTATTCATAATACACCACAGCAAGATCTCAGCAAATACACAACAGAAGCTTCTTTAGGAGTATATTTGTCTGTTGAAGTATGACCATGTGGTTTTCATGATTTCCTCTTGTTTGGGTTACCGTATTGGATCTTTTTGTTATCACCAGTGGCTATACAATGCAGAAACCTATTTATCTTATGCCTATAAAAAAGAATTTCTTTACATGTGCAAAATCATTCTTCAGTGTATCATGGCTTCAGTTCATAAAAATAAAAAAATATTTAAAAAATCAAACAATTTCCTTGATTCTGAATCTTTTCTAGCGATTTTAAATGATGTGAAATTGCTTGTAGAGTCATCTCTAATGTAACTAAAAGTTATACTTGCCTTTAGAAAGAATTTTTTTTTAATAATAAACTTCTGCTACGTTTCTTCTAACCTAACAATATACGCTAAGTACCTTCGGTAGTGTTCCTTGCTCTCAAAGTCAATATCACCGTCCTTAAATTTTAAAACCACTCACAACATTTTTTTTACTCAAAACAGCCTCACCATATGCTTCTACAACCAATCTATTCGTCTCAGTCATAAATTTCTTCAAATCGAAGGATAAATCAAAAACTCCTACAAAAGACACATTTGGCTGAAAATTCGACATTTTAGCAAGAAAAACATTATGTGATGCTAATACAGAAAAATGCTAGAACTTCAATGATAGGGTGTTGCCAGATGTCCAACAGTACGATAAGGCGTTTTACATCTGTAAATTTCTCCCTAACGTACTGGTGATGCCATATTTTGTCAAATGGCGGAAATTTATTTACACAGCGCGTCAAAAAGTTTTAAGTTTAGGTCTGTATAAAGAAATAGAAACAATACATTATAATTCCAGATTTGGGTTTTTTAAATAATACTCTCCGGTTTCAATTGACTTGTTCCAGCTATATGTTAATGAATCCTATGCCTGTTGTAAATTATTTCACGGAATGACATGGAAAGCATGTGACGAAGCTACTAGTATGGTCGAAGTATTTTCAAAATAACATACCATTTGAACTTTATTTTAGTTTTGAGTAATAAGGATTATTCATAGGGTGCTAAATCAGGTTATTACAGTGGATGATTCAACGTTCAGACATTTTTTCACCAAATATCTACAAACAACCTCCAAATGTGCATAATAAAATCATTAAATAACATTCAAATAAAGAGAGATTTATAACAACCTCTCCCTTAAAAACTTAGTTTGATTCTGAAAAAAAAATTAGGGATTATGCTGTTCACAGGTATTAATTAGAAGCGAGCGCCTTGCGTAGCCAAAATAAAAAGGGTTCTTTCACAAACAAAAGATAGATATATGCTGACGTGGACTTTTTTGCAGCGCACGCCATAATTGCTTGCAAATGACAGAATTTTTTCCTACTTACTTGACAAATATCGTTATATTTTGGACACTTCTCACAATATATTTATAAATTATAGCCTATGCTATAAATTATAACCTATGTATTATTCTGATGTATAAGCTATATTACTGTATTTTTTCATTAAAATCCATTCAGTTGTTTTTGCGTGAAAGACGGCCGAACATCCTCACAAACTTTCGCATTTATAATATATATCTAGATATATTTATTCATAAAGGGTTCCGGTTTGGTGTTTTACAATTACACATCTAGTATATTCCTCGGAAGCTGGTATCTCTTTTTAGGTTGGCACGATATATGCGGATACCATTCACCGAGTGTAAGTTCGATGCTCAGTTTCCTCCCCATAGGGAGACATCAGAACTCTGGAGAAGCGAAACCGTACTTAGGATTTTAATTTTACCGAGAATACCCAAGCAAAATAGGCACTCAAATGTCTTTTACATGCCGCATAATCGTGTCACATCACCGCTGTCGATTTTCTGCATCATGAAAATCCACTGATTTGGGCCGGGATGGAATCCTCATCCTTGGGCCTACAAGGCCAGCGACAAACCAAATATGCCACCCAGCTGGCAGTGCTTTATATATCTACATATATATAAGAGAAAAACGTGACTTACTCACTCATCGCGAGATCCTCTGACTTATTAGACCTTAAGACCTACAGATATATTTCTTTCACTAGCTACTGAAAAAAGAGATTTGAGGAAATCCACTCCTCAGTTGATACTCTACAGTCTCTGGCCAAATTATTAGACGCACTGTAAGATTTTATGAAAAACATTAATTATCAGGTGATACTATACAGGTTTTTTGTATTCATCAGATACAGTGTGTGTTTTTTGGTCGTACATTTAATGATCTATTATTATCACAAATAAAACATCATCATCAAAGAAAAAAAATATGTTTTTATTGACTCTTGGAAGAAAACAGGAACAAATATAATTAAATATTAATATTTTGCTGTGCCACCTTTAGCCGCTATGAGAGCTTCAATTCTGCGCGGTATGCTATTAATACAAGACTGTACTGTCTCCTGCATTTGAGGATGATGACTTCACACGTGAATTATTCTTTCTAAGAGCTGCGTTTTATTTGTAATCACATCTTTAGCCACTTCTCTTTTCATTAACTCCCAAATGTTTTCGATTGGGTTCATATCAGGGCTATTACCCGACCAATCCAATAGAGGGATATTTTGTTCTGTCAAAACAGCTTTGATAGACCGAGTTGTATGGCAGGGAGCTCCATCTTGCATAAAAATGTATGCTTCTCCATTTGGAAACCATTCTTCCAGCTGTGGAATCAAGCGATTTTGCAAGACATATTTGTACTTGTCTTGCCGCATCATACCTTTAACAGACGTCCAGTACCCTTGCCGCTGATGACTGACCAAATCATTATTTTTGTAGGGTGTTTCACAGTCTGAACAGCACAGTCAGAATGAAACTTTTCTCCACGACGACGACGCACAAACTGAGCTTTGTTCTGCAAAATTTCAAATGTGCTTTCATCACTAAAACAGACCTTTCAAAAATAAAAAATAATAAACATATTTGCTGTTCCTTCTTTAATCATAGAAAATGGTTAAACACTTTGTTTGTGAATGAATTATAACAACATACCGATCTCCAGAAGTCCACATCTTTATCATGCCACTGTTTGGCCCAATTCATACGCTTTGCTTTCATTGCAAGGGTTAATTTGGGCTTCCTGGCGGGGCGGCAGGTCTTAAAATTTAAATCTTTTAATTTTCTTCGAATAGTGCGTTCAGAAGCATTTACAATAATATCTTGGAGTTGCGATTTTATCACTTTTGTGGTAGTAAATTTGTTTTCAGAGCAATTTTTCTTTAAAGATCTTTCTGACCTTGGGGTGAAAATAGGCTTTCTGCCGCATTTTTTCTTTCTTTTTAGGCTTAATTCTTCCCCTGACTCAATTTTCTTCTTTATGCTTCGTACACTAGCTTCAGAAACTTTCCACCTTCGTGATATTTTGTGGTTCGAAAACAATTTGGCATTCACAAGGGCCTTTACTTCTGCTTTCTTACATGGTGAAAGATCGCCTTTTTTACCGATGCTGAAAGTGTACAAACTGATTATTTAAACGACGCACACGAAATGAAGAAATAACTGCGTAATATAAAACTGCTAAATTAACAAATAAAGCACATTAACCCACAGAAACACGCAAGCAACTGAAGCATGCGCGAACGCGACTTGAGCAGGTTTAGACTTGTTTACGTTATTGTGAGAATTTATTAACTTTGTGTTGCCATGTGTGAGAAATAAATACAAATACAAAATATATAATAAATTCCCTCATTAAAAATCCATTGGTTCTATATTTAAATGTGAAAGTATTGCATATATAAACTTATATAAAACAATTAATTATTTAAAAAAACAGGAGTGCGTCTAATAATTTGGCCAGAGACTGTAGATAAAAACTCACGTTTTAGAGCTGGTAGACATACTGATAAGAAATACAAGTATATCAAGCATGTTTTTTCGTTGCTGTTTGGAAGAGATATGCAAAAGAATTAGTACTCAAGAGGGTTATAAGTGTTACGGTATGCTACACATGAAACAAAATTCCCATTTTTTAGCTATAAAACCTACAACCCTGAAACTTGGGGAAAACGTTTCTTTTGTTGAGTCGAGATTCATGAAGAAAGTCTTCTAAGAAAATCAACTCTTAAGGGTGTTTGTAGATTTTTCGGATGTTATAGATATGGATTATCTTCTTTGAACAGTTAAACCTATATATTAGAAATATAGAAAACAAGTTCATTATAATGAATAAAGATACGCTATGGAAGTTTTGCGGAAATAGACACCGGAAAGCTGCTATAGATAAAAATTCCGGTTTTTGAACAATTAGGCATGCATTCTAAAAGTATGGAAGGCAAATTCATTTTTGTTGAGTAGATACTTGCAAAGAACAAGTGTTTTTGACTTTCATGTGTCTTTATATTGAAATCAAAAGCAGAGAAAGAGTGCTGAATCAATTCCAATGAATGACGTACATAATTTACAAACCTTTTATAAAACCCAACATCTCGTCTTCCTTTATTGTAAATGCACCGTATCTCCTTTACTAGGAAGCCATTTTAATGACCATTAGTATAGAATTATACATGTGGGCGTGTATTTGAACACTTAAATATAAATTTAAAATTCTGCTTTTGGTTTATTGTATGACATACCTGTAGTTTCGGAATTTATTTGTCTTCTACTTGCGTTTGTAGGTTGGTTCAATTCAAATAAAAATGACATTTACTCTTCTAAAGAGTGTTTTTTTTCAGGTAAAGAAGTATAAGTTGGCATTACTTTCCAAGATGGCCTACGATTAAACAGCTGTCAAGTGATTTGTTCTCATTTTGTTTTGGCAATTCATCAAAACCATCATCAAGCAAGGCGTAGATTCGTCGAATGGGCCCAAACGAGATTGCCATTGTTCCCGATTTTCATAAGCGAATTTTGTTTAGCGATGAAGCGCACTACGATGAAGCGCACTGTTGGCTACGTCAACAAACAAAACTGCCGCATTTGGAGTGAAGCTAATCCACAAGTGTATGTCGAAGCACCGTTGCATCCAGAAAAACTGACTGTTTGGTGCGCTTTATGGGCTGGTGAAATCCTTCTTCAAAAACGATGAAGGCTACAACGTTACAGTCAATGGTGATCGTAATAGAGCCATGATTACTAACTTTTCATTCCTGAATTGAACAATCATGTTGTCCAGGAGCTGTGGTTCCAACAAGAGGCGCAACATGTCACACAGCTCGTGCCACAATCGATTTACTGAAAGACACGTTTGGTGACCGCTTAATTTCACGTTTTGGACCTGTGAATTGGCGTCCAAGATCTTGTGATTTAACACCGCTAGACTATTTTCTGTGGGGCTATGTAAAGTCATTGGTCTATGCGGATAAGCCACAAACGCTTGACCATTTGGAAGACAACATTCGCCGTGTTATTGCCGATATACGGCCACAAATGTTTGAAAAAGTCATCGAAAATTGGACGTCCAGATTGGACTACATCCGAGCCAGCCGTGGCAGTCATATGCCAGAAATCATATTTAAAATGTAATGAAAAAGATTATCTTTCGAATAAAAAAAAAAATTCATGTCAATCGAATAATACATCGTTGTTTTATTGCAATTTAAAATTCTATATCTCTAAAAAAACACCCTTTATTTTCTAATTTCTTTCCTTTTAACCTAAAACATCCAATCTTTTTTTTTTCTTCATTACTTATTGATTTTAGTATTTTTAACTATATTTTAAACGCATGTTAAATATATAATTCATATGAAATCTTGCTGAAAGTGTTTTTTTCTTTTAAGAAATATGACATGCAGAAATTGGAGCATCAACACGCATTTTGATGATAAAAATATTCAGACATCGTTTTTCAATTCCAGTTTTGAAGTCGATGTGCCACAAGCTATGTGGCAAAGCAATGAATTATTGATAGAATTCAGCTGGATGCTATGCGGAAAAACATTTTTTCGACTGAAAAAATTGCAATATATCTATATTTATAACCTTTCGAGCGTTAGTTTTAAATGTGTGTTTGAAAATATGTGTGTCAGAGCAAAACTAATTCCTTTTACAAAAATTTCAATGAAAATTTAAACATTCTGTAAAATGATTACTTTTATACAAATTCTTTTTAAACGCTGAATTAGGAGCAGTGATTTTCTTATTGACAAAATAGGCAATTCTAAAAGTAATAGTACGCGTATCGTGTTGATTTATCCTTAGTTATATATGTAACTAAGCATACCCTATTCCTAGATAACTTCTATTAAATAACATATTTTTAAATAAAATAATTTTGTTATGATCGACATTTTCCTATAAATATAGAGATAATTTTTTAAATTTTAAATAAAATTTAATTTACACAATTAAAAACATATCGGAGCAATTAGGACATATCGGAGCATTAAGGACATATTTATCTAAAACCAACGATTTAAAGTTTTATGGAAAGTCAAAATAAGTAAATTTTTCACTTATGTGTAAAAACGATTAAATTATAAATATCCTAATAACAATATTTTTTTCCTATTCAAAACAATTTACTTAATATAATTTTCTTTGTAGAACAGTGTATTATTTCTCTGAATAAAAGAGAGTCCTGCTTATAATGATGTACCTTACCTCAAAACTTCACAATTTTTTAGATTTCTTCAGTTTCAGGTTATGACAATGCATTTCACCACTTAAATGTCATTGGGGAGGACTGACAAATTTTCATCTGTGTCATTTTAAATGCCATATTCTTGATGGGCAGATAAAACATAATTACAACTTTTGCAAATTCAGAAACTTTACTACGGCTCATTATAAAACTCGTTAATAAAACCTTGTGGTTTTCAAATGGATTCACATTTTCTGCAGTTTATTTTTGTTAGTGTCATATCGAAAGTTGGAATTTATCAGAATTAGTATGAAATATCAGAAGCTACACATATTGTTATTTCATTGTGTTGTCAGTATGTTTCTGCTTGTAAGACTGTAGAGTTTCATTTGAAGTATTACTTTGATGATTGATGGACTCTTTGAGTTCTTCTCACCAATTATTTTTAGTAATTTAAGCGGGTTTTTTTCCTGCTGCTCCAAATATCCTAACTCTTTCAACCGATAATTTTTACAGTAATATTAAAACAACTAATTAAATTAGTTTAAAGGATTTTTTTAGTATGACAGCTAAATAAAATCACGCATTCATAGAAAACTCGGTTGTTGTTTTTTCGTGAATTCTATAAACGATAATAGTACACTTTATTGATACATAAAAATAAAGAATATATTCTCTTTCGAAGATGCAAGTATCTTATTATTTAATTGCAGAGTCTTGCGTTATGAACTTTGTATATAACGCAAGAGTAGGAATTTGAAGATTTATAAATTGGTACATATTTATATTAACTGTACTGTTTTACACTCGGCAACTACAGGTATAGAAGTTCTTTCGTATAATTCTTAATTTTTAAGCCACCAGCTTTCAGCTACTTAGAAAAAACTCATATATTAATTGTGATCGCTGATATCCTTCTAGGAAATTACAGATTAATACGTACATACTTATGAGAAGGATTACTTAGAAGAAATTACTTTGATAACAGATAATTGGAATTAAAAATCCTTTCTACTAATGATCTTACCACACTTAACAATTTTTACCATATTCATCTTTCATTGACACTAATAATCAAAATGTGTCGATATTTATTATGACATTACAACCTGTTAAAATTGACTGAAAGACACAAAAAAACTCAATGAAATAGCTTTGGATGGCTCCGTTTCTACATACCATTGAATATACCACAATCTAATCATGCATTAAGAAAAGCAGAGCTGCAGAACGTCAAGTACGTGAGTTGATCGTGACTCTCTGGCATTCAGTCCCACTATTATATCCAAATTTGCTCAGAAATTTAATTTTAAAGAGCATATTTAGATTTTTAGAGTAAAAATTAACAATGAAAGTCTATTTATCTTAACTAAATTTTGTTTATTTAAATCGTGTTTAGCTGCTATTTTTTTACGTTATTTTATTATACAATATATGTGTTTATCATTTATTAAGCATTTTAAAAGAGAAAAAAATTGAATAAAACATTACATAATAGTGCCGTTTTCTTAATGGTGATTTGAGCTTTTTGTGCGTGAACAAAGAATATTTTAAATTTACTATACATATAGGGGCTGCGGTTGGTAATGAATGGTGACTGTCATGTCCTGAGCTCGAGTCATATGTCTCTGAAGACCCACCGAGCACAGGACTAATGCACGTTACATTTGTCGAGGATCAAATTCCTCTCATTTGAGTGGTCTGGAAGTTCGGAGAAGGTACGCCAGTTTTCATGTCATCCTCATCACTTGACCATGCTCGAAAATTTGGAGATCAACAATCAGTATCCTCCATGTAGTTTCCCAGTGCTAAATTAATAAACAGTTACTTTAAATTTACAGGTTTTTATTTTTGTTCTCTCTTTTTATATTCCAATCTTCAATATTCAGAAAAAAAATTACCTTATGGCATTGACAAATCAAAATATGAAAACCAGCAAAAAATAACGAAATTATTTTTTATCTGTAAGCACGATGTGTAAGCGGAAGGTATTTTAAAATCATTTGCCATAGCTAAACGAAAAGAAACTTCTGTAGAATATAGCGATCGAACATGAGAAAATAAATACATCGGCCTAACTTAGCATGTATATAACGATGTTTGCCAACAAAGCATGTATAAGTACACGTTCACATTTAAACCAGACAACTCTACTTTTCCAATATTTTTCATCTTATAGTCAGCAATATTCTTCAAAAAAATACGCTTTATATTTTAACTACAAGAGATGTGCTCAAGTCTTACGATCTTCACAAGTTAATGTAAAGGTTTGGCGAAAATAAACTTCTGCTACTCAGAGAGCCTTGGAGGCTGTTCTACTGTTCGAAATCAAAGAAAATGTTGGGACAACAGGCATTTCAGAGGATGCGTTCGAGGTTTCTATAATAAAATAATAATAATTTAAAAATTGCCAGTAGATGGCACTGTCTGTCAGCACATTCGAGATAAATATGCAAATACCACGCTCAATAAAAGGAACATGCTGCTCTTGCGACAATCAGATAAGAATTTCAGAATGCCGACGTTGCCTGACAGAGCACTTCTTTTGAGGTTTTGCTACCGCAACAGTGACAATGCAGTGGCAACTATCAGAGTTCCGTGGACCATTGTCGACGCGGGCTTTTAAAAACACATGATAATAAAATTCGAGAAAATATGACAGCTAAGCATTTTTCCTGGAAGAGTACGGAAGAGAGACAAGACCACCGTCGTAGAGGATATTGCTACAGTAGTCGTAGATACAAGCACTAAATCGTTTTACGGAATTGTCAGCGTTCCAACTATTTCACGTATTCTTAATATGTACTACTCCACTGTCCGACTTATCCTGCGTAACAGTTTAAATATCTACCCGTATAAAATTCAAGCGTCAACAATTGAAATCGCACGTCACAGACACTTGCGAAACCTTCACGCCAGAGTTTCTCACAGGAATGGCGTTCGATAATTCATGGTCATGGGACATACTGTGAACGGACGAGGCCCACTTCCATCTTAATATGCCAATAAATAGCCATAATTGTTGGATCGGGGTGACAGAAAAAAACCCACGTGGTACATGCCAAAGCTTTGCATAATACGAAAGTTACCTATAGTGCGGGTTCAATGCTTCATTCATTCTCGAATGCTGTTTTTGAACGAGTGACCCCTCAAGGAATTTGCCACCTGTTCTGTTAACAAAGAATTGTATCGTAAGATGTTACAGACTTACCTAATTCCTTCTCTCCTACAATGAGTCTGCCTACAAGAAACCATATTCATACACGACAGAGCCCCACCTCACATCGTGAGCTCAATCCAGCAATTGTTAAAACAGGGTGTTTACAGATAGACGTGAGATCACTTGATCTTTCCCAAGAGCTTGGCATCCATGATCACTCTATCTCACGTCTTGCGACTTTTGGTTATGGGGCTTTTTTGAAAGACAACGTTTACCTGGAGCGTTTGACTACAGCGTTGTATTTGAAGAACTGTATTTGCCGCCATATTAACAACATTCATGTTGAATCTCTCCATTCAGCGACAGAAAACTTGATTTTTAAAAAAATGAATTGCGTTGTCTAATATGATGATTCACATATTGAACATGTTTTAAAACACTGATTTGCATACTAAATACAATGTGTTTTTAAGAAACGTGCATTATTTTGAATAATTTGCAAGCCCAACGTAGCATTGGTGTTCTTTCCTTATTGTAATATTTTTGTGTAAGACCTCTCATTAAGGCCTTCACTGTTTCTTGATCTCAGTTTGTCCTTTTTCACACGATAACTTGTAGTGCCACCTAGTGACTTTTTTATTTCAGAAATCCTGACCGCATCAATTGAAATGTCTATTACCCAAATGTTTTTCTCTTTGGACTTGCAGAACGGCCTCCTCTCTGAGTAGCAGAAGTTTAATTTCGCTTTCGCGCTAACCATGTATTCCATCGTAACTTTTCTATAAAATATTTTCAAAAAATAAAGACCTGTAAAACGAGTGCATATTGTGTTTCTTCACATTTCCTTTTAAAAATAAATTGAAAGTAGAAATAAAAAATTAAATTTTAAGTATATTTTATCCTTTTTAATCCGTTTTATTCCAATTTATTTAATTTGTTCAAATTTCAGAAGAATCATATTTTCAGAAGTTAATTAAACCTAAATAAGTTAAATATAACAAAATTTCAGAAATCTTTATATTTTATCCACGAAATCCGACCTTTCCACTAAATAGGACACTCAGATAAAGTGGATAAAATTTGCACTTAGATGTTTTAGTGCTTTCTTCAACAATGAAAAGCGATTTCCGAGTACAAAATTTTACTTTATTTGAATAATACTAGTACTTTCTTTTTTTAAAAGATAATTCACTTTTCAGTTGAATTTCACTCTAATCTTGGGGTAAAGGTTTAAAGCAATTCTGACAAAGTGTTTTGTCATATATGCAACAGTATTATTTTGGTTCCACTTTACAGCTCTCTGTTTGACAAAGACTATCCTTTAAGCTAAAGTAAAAAAAAAGACCGTTATTGTCTTTACAGATGTCTTATTTTTCACCAGAAGGTACAGTCAAGATCCTAGGTCTACCTCTTGTTCTTATCACATTTATTTTAGATAAACTATTGTTATAGCTCTTAGAAAAACCTTTAAGTTTAGAATTTCATCGTTGTTGAGAGTTTTGTGAATTAACCAGGTGTTTACCATAGTCATATCCAATGAATGTATAAAAAGTGACCAGTACCAGTTTGCACCACGAATTTTAATGGATTAAAGTCCAGCCAACAAGCCATGGTGGTGATCCAGATCACCCATATGTTGCAAATATTATCAAATTTGTTTCTTAAAGTTAACTTTACTTTTGTGTCTTTATACTCATCCCGATACATCATAAAATAATCCTTAAGTACGGCAAACAAAGGTTGTACTTTTGAAGAATCGTTCCTGGGCATGCTGACTTACAGTTCCATTGTCCACAATGTGTAAATAAGATTACAACTTTTGCAAAAAATTATGTGATACATGTCATTTTTCTCCAGAGTAATGCAAAGGTCTTCAGGATCTGACCAGTAAATACGTTCAGGGTTATCTTAATAATAAACAATTAGAAGCAAAATTCCTACAAAACCCCGTATTTTGTTTGCAATGATCAAAAAATCGAGTTCATTTTTTTACATGTTTAGCATATCGCACAGTTTCTTTTACAATGAGATAATAAACTTCACTGGAATAAAACTGCTTAAAATGCTCTGATGGAGATTTACTTTCAATGCTGTGTCCTTTTGCTTGTGCAAGTCATTTGTAGTTGATTCAGTCTGTAGTTCCCATTTTCTTTACTGCGGTCATTTATTCTTTGTCCAAGATGACTGATGGCTTTTAGCTTTTTTTCTGCTTTTCATTCTCGAAAAACTAGAGCTTGTGGATGCTTCAGGCTGGAAAATATCTCCAAGTTTAACCTAAAAATACCGAAGAACATCGTTTACATTTATCTCACTTCATAATGCTTCATTATCATCTCCATCTTCGTCAGTTAGTTCACTTGCATATGGTGGTAACACCGGAATTTCAAAGCTGATCTCATCTGAATCTAAACTATTTAATAATTCTAATTCTTCCTCTAACTTCAGAAATATTTGCAATGGTTTTACTCAGCAGGCGTGAAACACTAGAAGTGAAATTATAATTTTTTATTTTCTCTTAGTTCTAAAGAGAAAAAAGAACGCATCAATTGCAAGCGTATCGTATCACTGTTTTATTTAGAGGACAGTTAAAAAGTAATACGCTAAAAATAACCTAAAAACGATATAGTACTATTTATCACCATGATGATAAAGAAGAAGTGCAATCACATACAAAAGGCACCACCAAGTGTCCAAAGTAAACTGAAAAAGAAGTCTGCAACCGCACAAAGAGATGATACAAATTATGCCTAATAATGTGATGAGTATGCAAAATGTCCAGGGGAAAGGGGAGAAACACATAACTCACGCTGGAAGAAGCTAATAGATATCCCTACATATTCCAATAGGTAAAATGTTCGCGACATAAATATAATGATTTCAACCTGATACTTTTCAGCTGTCCTCTAAATAGGACAGTGGGATAAAAGGGGTTAATATTACAAAATTATGTTTAAAATTCAATTTTATATTTTCAGATGGAATATATTTTATATAGGTTTCTACCACCTGCAGCAAGAAATACTTTTCAACTTTAGTAATTTGTTATGATGTGATTGAAATCTTTCATTGAATGTTTTAACATCGCGCTCTACATTATCGAACACACACACATTCAAAACTTTTTAATTTTAATGTCGTTCTTTTCCTTTATGATATTAAATTATTGGCTTTAAATTTGTCTAGAAAAGACTTAAAAATGATTTACATATATTCACACGAGATAATAGCTCTGCAGTTCTCTTTGTCGCAGAGTTTGACAACTGCTGATCAGGTTCATTTTATTATCAGGTTCCCCCCATACGTCACACTTCCTCTTTCCTTAAGTTTCTGCATATCTCTTTTCAATCATTTGTTTTCCCTTCATTGAAACTGTTCGAGAAAAGAGAGATGTCCCTTACAATCTCTCAGATAAACAACAAACATAACGCTGCATCAATTTTGTACCACAGAGTGCAATATTTCTGTATATTACTAAAGAATTTTCAAGATCTTTCTGAAACTTCTGAACTAAAATCTGTTCCAGGTGTTTCAGTTGCAAGATAGGCCAAACTTCAAAAAGAAAAAAAAAACTTGAAATTTGTTTTTTTTTTCAATTACATTAAAAACATCTAGATTCATTCGAAATAAATATATCAATGACTATTGTAATGTAGTCATCCATCGAGTAGAGGGCTTTGATTCTTGTGTTCACCGATGTAATTTCTGATGAATATTTTAAGACAATCATTTTCACTTCTAAAAAGGAATTGAAATAATCTCTGATATAAGTTTTAGAAGTTCGTACATAATGTTAAAGAGATATAACAATGTGGTTCTACAAATATCTTCAATTAACCAATTAGTTTCAGTGTTCTATATAATTATCCTTCACAACAACATTCCAAACAACCTTGAATTTTTTTAAAATATTTGAACGTATGGAGAATTTGAAGGCCTAGAGTATAAAATAAATGTTTTTGCAAACCCCCATCCTACATTATGTGGTTTTGAGAAGCTAACTTTAGAACATAGCATCATTTTATTTTTTTAGCTGTATAATCTCCAATTCCAGCAATAAGTTTTGAAAATCCAAGGATCTTATTGTCATTTTCAAATACAAATACAAATGATTGATTACCTTCTATATATCGAAAAATTTCAGGTAGGAGTTTATTTTCTCAGTGAGACATTATAGGTAAATTTGGTTTGAATTTTGCGTACTCCTTTCAGGCCTTTCTGAATAGTTCTTTCTGAAACAAGGGGAAAATGAATTGAAACCAAGTGTTGGAAGGCAAATTATTTCTTTCTGAGACAGTGGTGACATGAGGTATATTGGGATGCTTTTCAGGCACTTTGAGTAGTATGTATTTCTCTCACTTTGAAAGGCTTGGATTTGCAATGGAATAAAATCGTTATCAACCTCTTATTAAAAATTAAACGTCTCATGGTTTTCTTTTCGATAACTTAATAAATGTCAGATAAACTGATAGCTGAGGATAAGTAGGCTTTATTACTTCGTTCTCCATCCTCTTTAAAAGGTTTTAGAAATAATATAACTATAAAAGCAATAAATTACACTTTGATGCATAACTTGTGAGAAAATTTAAGAATACATCTGAAGAGCATATTACTTGTTTCAATTCCTGCACCTCCTGTTTATATTGAATTGTGGTAGGTCATTGAACCTGGGCTTAGAATTTAAGTACAGAGATAATTTTGTATAGCATTATATTACTGATTAATCTAAAAAAAAGTAGTAAACAACCTGAACTCTCTCTCTGACCAGGAAATCCTAATGTATATATATATATATATATATATATATATATATATATATATTAGATAGTTCAAAAAAATCTAAGCATTTCGAAATCACATGACAACACTGGGTTAATTTGAGCTTCATTTCATAATTGAAATTAATCTGCATAGAGCTATATTTTTTTTTAATTAAAAATTTATTAATGTACCTTGTCGTGCAGTATTTTTAAAAAATAATATATACATTGTTTTCTCTTATAGAAATAAAAACTGGTCTAATACATACACATGCTAATTCATACGTGTTTAAAATTTTTACCTTAGATTAACAAAATGTGAAAGTGTCAATCCTAAAAATAGTCATTATTATACAATGACACTCTACAAGGTATAATTTTCATAATACGAGCCTCTATATTGAAAAGTTTTCTATATATATATACATAGTGTGTTGTTTTTTCTGAAACCAAGAACATTTCAAGTTTTTCTCAATTTTAACAAATTTTATTGTGGTCATAAAGCTTTAACTTGTTTTATTAAATGTCTAACACGCCAAGAACAACAAAATTCTGGACATTTCATCCAACGAGTGCAACCTTAAATCCCCACTGTACAGTTCATTGTAACATCTGCGATATCCTCTTTCACCCTCAGTGGAGTTGTCTTGTGTCATCCTGTCCTTGAACTAGTCCCCGTTCATTTGTAGTGTTGATCAGTTTTATTGGTAGTTTCCTTTCTTATAGCTCGGAGAAGATCAGACGTACGTATTTAAGCAACAAAGAAAATGTTTAATTCTTCCCGAAGAGAATAAATGTTTCAAAAAACTTTCGTTACAGTTTTCCTCTCTTTCATTTTTTATTTTCTGATAGGTAAGATATATAAAATAAATAAATAAATATATATAAATATATATTAATATATATATATATATATATATATATATATATATAAATATATATATATATATATATATATATATATATATACAAAAAAAAGGTTTCAATAATTACTTTTTTTAATATATAGTGTTTTGATTTTTGGTTTTATGTGGTTTTTAAAGAAAATTGAACCTCTATATAGCGAATTTTCCTTATAACGAACTTTTTATCGGGATTTAGCGACTTCGTTAAATAAAGGTCCGACTGTATTTTATTATAATTACTCATTAGATAAAATCATAGTTCAAAGATACATGAAAGTTAGCCTAATACTAAAAACAAAATATCATAAATTATATATATATATATATATATATATATATATATATATATATATATATACACTGCTCAAAACAATTAGGGGAGCACATGATTTTAAAAAATGTAAGCAAAGATGTATACCAATAAGTAACATAAAACGAATCATCCATAATGTAAAGCCTACCAGGAAACAGAAGAAGAAAACTTTATATGCAAATCAAAGTTCATGACGTCAAAAACCAGAAAAAAAGGAGATAAGGGCAGAAATCGGGATGTTGCAGAAACGTCTGTTTTATTGCCGTAACTGTGAAATTCGATTGTGCGGTATTTTTTTTTTTTTTTTGAGACAAGGTTACTTGAGAATGTCTCAGCAACGTGATTTACCGGAGTCCATGGCATGGCGTGTTATAGGCAGACTGAAATCCGGGCAAACACAACGTAGTGTCGCGGACTCTGTTGGAGTCGCCAGAAGTGTTGTTGCAAGGCTGTGGAATCGATTCCAAGAAACAGGAAATGTTAGACGTCGACCAGGGGCAGGTCGGCCACGTGCCACTACATCAACTGATGACCGGTATATACAGTTAACAACCCGTCGAAACAGAACAGAGAATGCTACGCAGCTGCAAAGACAGTTGCTCTTGGCCACAGGACGAAGGGTGTTCAGCCAAACAGTACGTATCGGCTTCATGAGGGAGGGTTCTATGCACGTAGGCCAATGGTCTGCATTCCGTTGACCCCACGCCACCGTGTGGCCCGAAGAAGATGGGCTGCTGAACATCGAGATTGGGAGCAACATGATTGGAGCCAAGTGCTGTTTACAGACGAGTCCCGATTCAGTCTAGAGCGTGACACCCGACATGTTCTTGTATGGAGGGACAGGGGCACTCGAAATAACCCCGCATTCGTTCGTGAAAGGTCACAATACAGAAGAGCTGGTTGGATGGTATGGGGTGGAATTAGCATAGGCGGACGTACGGACCTGCATATCATTCGGAATGATACTTTGACGGGCCGAAGGTATGCAGACGAGATACTTTGACCTCATTTCATCCCTTACGCTGGAGCCATTGGAGATTCCGTTGTTTTCCAGGATGATAATGCCCGACCGCATAGAGCTCGTCTGGTGGAGAACATGCTTGAAGCTGAAACAATACAGCGTATGGAATGGCCAGCGTGCTCTCCTGACCTGAATCCAATCGAGCATGTTTGGGATATACTCGGACGACGCATTGTTGCGCGACCAAGGCCGCCTGCTACTGTCCGAGACTTGGAGATTGCACTTCTTGAGGAGTGGAACAGTATTCCCCAAAGTCTGATCGATAACCTCATCGCATCCATGGAAAACAGGTTTGCAGCAGTCTTAGCTGTTCGAGGAGACCACACGCCCTATTAAAACTCATGCATAATGCCTAAACAGTACCTTTTTTATCGTTTACATGTAACCAAATTGTTGCCCTAAATCATCTTTTCATGTTTTTTCCATATTTTCAAAGAATTAAAGCTTAATTCCAAATTTTTTTACGCCTTTTTTCTGTATTGCGCATTGATACTCGTGTACTATGCATTGCATGCCAATACGTGGCTGTCTCACACGGTTTTCTTCACTTTTTTTGCTTGCTCCCCTAATTGTTTTGAGCAGTGTATATATATATATATATATATATACATGTATATATATATACTGGGTGTTTCAGCTAAGATGTTACAAACTTCTAGAAGAGGTAGGGGACAACAAGACGACTTGAAGTATATAGGCAAAGCTGGGTCGGAAATGCTTTCCTAAGGCTCCACGTGCCGACAAAATTTAGGGTGCAAAACTTCAACTGGCCTTAAAAACGGGAAAAATTATCGAAACGATTTGGGTTTTGGTCAAAATTATTGTTATTATTTATTATTTCATAAAAAATTCTGAGCAATATTGCTGCTAAAACATCGCTAGAGGGCGCTTTAGACTTTGGAACGCTAGGAAAAAAATTTCAATATTTTTTAAAGTTTTTATGGCATTCATAAGTTAAAAATTTAACTTGTGATTTTTGATACCAGATTTGGTATCCTCCGGGAAAATTGATGTAAAAATCGAACATTGTTCAGGGCACTTAAAGCACAAACGGTGCTAAAAACGAGCAAAATGTTGGATTTTGGTGCGGTTTGCGCGAAAAGCATTCCCTTGCTGACTAATTTGTTCAAAACAAATTTTGACATTGTCGCCAAATTTAAAACCAGAGGTGCTTCAGACAAGTAAAAGGCATTTCCGACTGACCTTTCCTATGTGATTCCGAGTCATCTAGGTGTACTCTTCCACCAATGAGGTAGAGTACACCTAGACGACTCGGAATAACATAAGAAAGGTGGTCTAGAAATGCCTTCCTGAAGCAGTAAGACCATCGAAAGCCTGATACGTAGCCCAGGAATTGCAAGTGTCGTGGCAGTGAATAAAGCGAGCAGGGTTCTCGGCGAAAATTTTAGCGAGAGAGTGTTAAAGGCAGAATATGCAAATTTCACCGTCGAGAGTTGAATTAGCCGCCAGAGGGACAGAACGATAAGAAGGATTCCGCTGGAAGGATGCTTTATTTCCATCGCACACAGACTGGCTGTATGATGGCAGAGTACACGAACGCAGATAATACAGATATGATTCTGGCGTACGGGGCCACAGATTGCAATGGTCGAGCCGCTCAGAGGTTGTATGCCGAAATGCATCCTGTCAGGCGGACTCCTGCTCATACCATGTTTGCTCGCCTACACCAGCAATTATGTGAGACCGGTTCATTCCAGAAGGCAGCATGTAATCAGATCGGACGGCACGTACCGAATTGAACGAGGAAATTGTACTAGATATGGTAGAGACGACTCCCAGTTTAAGTAAACGAGGTATCGCTAATGAAATCGGGATTTCATACAGTAGCGTTTGGAGGATTCTCGATGATAGTGCCCTGCATCCATTTGACTACCAGCGCGTCCAGTCACTAAAAGAATGTGACTTTGCACCTCTTCAGGCCTTTTCACATTGGTACTTGCAGCAACGAATTGCAAATCCCTTTTTTGCAGCCTCCGTGTTGTGCACAGATGAGGCGTCTTTTTCGAGAGAGGGTACTTTCAACACCCATAACAGCCACTCGTGGGCAGCAGCGAACCCACATGTAACACGTACTCGGGATCGTTTCCTGGTTAACGTATGGGCTGGCATTCTAGGGGATCATCTAATAGGACCCTACATTCTGCCTGATCGCCTGACTGGTCCACGCTACCTGATATTCTTGGAACAAGTTTTGCCAGAGTTATTGGACAGCGCACACGTTACCGCTGCGGACTTATACTTCCATGTGGTTCCAGCAAGATGGAGCTCCCGCATATTTCAGTATTTCTGTTTGGAATCACTTGGATGCAACATGTGGTGAACGATGTATTGGGCGTGGATGTCTAGTGCATTGGCCTCCCCGATCGCCAGACCTTTCCCGTCTGGATTATTTCTTCTGGGGGCAAATGAAATCCTTGGTGTAGGAAACACCCGTAAACAGTGCCGAGGAACTTGTAGCACGCATCAGTGCAGCAGCCGGGGAAATACGAAACACTATAGAAATGTTATCGAATGTTCGACGCTCCATGAAGCGAAGATGTGAAGCCTGCATCACATGCGGCGGGCATCAGTTCGAACACCTCCTTTGACAGCAGTTTTCCTTCTTTTATTTACTTTTCTTTTATGATTATCCATAGCAGTTAGTAAACAGCTTTTTCCTCCTATTTTGAGTCTTCCCTTGTGTTTTACTTCTTGTGATTTGGTACTTGTGTTTTTTACCCTCTTTACGAAAACTTTTTGCTATAAAATTACTTTTTTGCAACACAGACCAACTCGAATCTCATTTAGGAGGAAACATTGCTAGTAATTATTCGGCTTACACCCAACCACAAAATTATCCAAATGAGTTTCAAGTTGCAATGTCTGAAAGCGCCCTCTGGCTTTGATTAATGGCTACCAAGTCAAAATTTATTTTGAACAAATTAGTCAGTAACGGAATGCTTTTCGCGCAAACCGCACCGAAATCCAACATTTTGCTCATTTTTAGCACCGTTTGTGCTTTAAGTGCCCTGAACAATGTTCGATTTTTTACATCAGTTTTCCCCGGAGGATACCAAATCTGGTATCAAAATTCAAGTTAAAGTTTCAACTTATGAAAGCCATCAAAAAACATTAAAAAATATTGAAAATATTTTTTTCCTAGCGTTCCAAAGTCTAAAGCACCCTCTAGCGATGTTTTAGCAGCACAATTGCTCAGAATTTTTTTTTTGTGAAATAATAAATAATAACAATAATTTTGACCAAAACCCAAGCGTTTCGACAATTGTTCCCATTTTTAAGACAGGTTGAAGTCTTGCACCCTAAATTTTGTCGGCGCGTGGAGCTTTAGGAAAGCATTTCCGATCCAGCATTGCCTATATACTTCGAGTCGTCTTGTTGTCCCCTACCTCTCCTAGAAGTTTGTAATATCTTAGCTGAAACACCCTGTATATATATATATATATATATATATATATATATATATATTTTATCATTTTTGACTAATAAGAAATAGTTGATAAAAAGTTGAAGCAGTCTTAATTAAATTAAAAATTTGGAGTTGATTTATTTAATAATGTAAAAAAAAAAAAACACTTGAGACTCTAACTTGCTTTTCAACATAAATATAAATTAAAATCGAAAACAATCCCTGCCAAAACTGTTTAAAAAGTAGAAGCAGTTCAAAGTTAACCAATGTACATTATATTGTAAATTCCAGTAAATAGTTTTAAAAAATATCACGTAAATGAAAATACTAAATAAGCATAGAACATTAGTAAAATGATAAACGCACAAATACCTTCATACTCATTAAACTATCGGATACAAGCGCGACTGGCAAACAAGGCAGAAGACATAATTCTTCTTGATATTAGTATAAATGTCATGTTTACGAAGAAATATACAAGGCTCATTGCAGAAATATATCGAAAATGCATAGAAATGTCTTGTTATGTGTTTTGAAAAATAGATATAAAACGTAATCCCCATGTAAATTTCTCTAGACACAGCGTTTTATTTGTTTTCTTCCGTAGCAAAGGAATTCCATTCATCTCAAAAAGTTTATTTTCGTTCCTGGAAGAAGCAATTAACTACTGCAAATTTGCATACGTGAATCACTTAAATTACCCTATAACTCTGTGTTTTGATTTTAAACGTATATATATAGTATTAGTATATATATAGTATTAGTATATAGTATTTATTTAATATTAATATTGCGTTTTAATTGTCAGTTTTCTTTAATAGTTATATATTTTAAATGGTAACTTTTAATTCCCAGTAGTGATGTTTAAATATTTATTTTTATTTGAGCTAATAACAAGTAATATATATTAGGTTGGGGAAAAAGTAATCCATTATTTTAGCATGAAATCAAGACTTTATTTAACATGCTTCAAATTGTCAGATTTGGGTCAAATATGCACCGTTTTGTTGTACAGTATGTTGCCATTTTAAAGGTGGTTTTATAATGCCTCTATCATAAAAGTCTTGGCCCTTATTGGCGAAAATATTCTTATCACTCAGGAAGTTTTGCAATGTGAGACAAATGGGGAAATCGATTGGAACCAGGTCCGACTATATGGTGGTTGCATTAAAACTTCCCAACAAAGCTCCCAGAGGTTATGGCGAGTAATTACATAAGTGTGTGGCCTGGCGTTGTTCTGATGGAACACAACTCCTCTTCTGTTGGCCAATTCTGGAAGTTTCTGGTCAATCCCTAGCTTCAAATAGTCCAGTTGTTGACAGTAGAGATCTGAATTTAGTGTTTCGCCATGTGGAAGCAATTCCTAATAAATTATTCATTTCCAGTCCCACCAAATACATAGTAGAACCATCCTAGCTGTTAGTCTTGGTTTGGCCACCATTTGACCTACTTCACCGCACTTTGACCACGATCGTTTTCACACAATATTGTAGTATGTGACCCATTTCTCATCCCCATTCACCGGCCTTTTAAAAAATGGGCCAATTTCATTTCGTTTGGCCAAGGCTTCACACATGGAAATTGATCCATCATATATTTTGCTGTTAATTGGTGTGACACCAAAACATGGAGCTTCTTTTTGAATCCAACTTTGCGCAAATGACTTAAAACTGTTTTATGGTACATCTTTAGCTCCTGGGCGATGCTACGATTTTAACATGCTGGTCAACTTCGATTATTTCTGTGATTTTATCGACTGTGCCTGCCTGTGCGAGGTGCATCTTTAACAACAAAATTCCTGAACGGAACCGACCAAACCAAAATTTCACGTAATTAGCTATTACGGTATCGGCGCCATAAACACCACTCACAATTTCAACAACCTGGCTTGGACTTTCTCCTTTATCAAAGAAAAACACTAACATGTACGGAATTTTCTCGTTGTTGACTTCCATTTTTGACACCCTGTAGCTCACAACTGACTGGACCAAACACAAAACAGCAAAATAATTTTTTTAGTGTGAAATGTCATCTTGACAACCAGCATAAATGTCAAATTGTTTGATCGATGTTATATGAGATATCGACACTACAGCCATCTACCGAAGAAATAATGGATTTCTTTTTCCCCAAACCTAATATATATTTAAAATGAATTCCTATTTAATGAGAAAATTTATTGGCGCAATCTTTTGCAGCTAATTCTAACTACGACAGAAACAATGCAGAATAAATTTTAAATTAAAAAGCAAACTTAATGGATTAATAGTTTGAAAAGCTATATTAACATTAAATGTCATCCCCTACAAATTTTAAAAAAATATTTGAACTTGAATGGATGAATAGAAAGTATTTTATTAACGATTTAAAATTTGAACCACACACACACACACATATATATATAGGAAAGAGTGAACTAATGGTATAAATTGAAAAAAATAAAACATCTTATATAAGGTAATATTAAGAAGAAAACTACTTAGTCTTAAAGATAAAGCTATTTGAATTGTTTTATTTACTTAATAATAATAGCTTCATATGTATGGTTAGTTCACGTGGAAAAATGAATATATTTTCAAAACTAAACACCATGCTGAAATTAGGTATCACATCATATGCATTACCCTTTTGCATTAAAGTTAACATTTTAGTGTGCAAAATGAAATCATATTCAAGTGTGTTGGTGCTGGTACTGAAACTCATCTAGTTAATAAAACTGTTTCTGGTTTATATTAATTCAAGATAATTTTCCTTATGAAAGGCATTACTTGTTTAAAGGTACTTATTTGCTTTTTGCACTCGTATATAATCAATTCTAAATAATAATAACAGTTTTCACCATAGTTAGCATATAAATGAGGGAAATAAGAAATAACTTTGAAACAACTTCAGCATAATTGAAGGAATTTGAAGGAATCGCACCAAAATAATGTATTTGCGTTTCTAAAAATATACGTTTATAAAAATTTTATTAACTAAACTATTTTAAAACGATATTTTAAAACATAAAGTTCAGAAAAACTTTGTTTTATTATATTTATATATTATTCCTTATTTCATTTTGTAATATTTTTTATATTATGGCATATATATTGAGAGCCTGAAGCAATACTAGACTAATTGGCATTGTATAATTTATATCAACCTTCCAAAACATCAAAGAAAAAAAATTCAGCTTATTATACAAATATTACACCGCATTGTCAAGGTACAAGATATTTTTCATTTGAAAAAAGATGTTCTTACTTATTTGGTTTTAGCAAAGATTAAACTATTTATTTTATTATTTTTTTAGAAATTTGATTTAATGATATTTAACTTCCATTTTTTTTAGAATATAATCAATACTTGCGTCGATAATATTTGTGAAGAAAAATAATAAAAAAACTAGTGCAAATCTTAATTTTTTGCTTTAGATTTTATAGCGATTAATGAAAGCATTTTACAAAATCCTTATGTTTTATTTTTATATTTCTGAAAAAATGCACTTAATGATATTGATAGATTTGTAATAAAATCAAACTGGATAGTACAAATAAATTTTTTACAGAAGCATATATAATTTTGCTTTTAACTTTTGGGCCATTTTTCTTACAATTCTTTAGAATTACTCTTGTATTAGTTTGATTCCCAGTTAAGTTACAATAAGTGATTTAGATTTTCTTAAGGGGATAGGGTTTTAATTTTTCCGAAGAAACATTTTGTCAAAATTCAAGTTACTTTTTGAATAAATATTTACAGTACTCTCACTTAAGTCCCTTGCAATGCTCTGAACTTCAGAACGTCTTCTTCTACATTCATAAAAGTGATGAATATGTATATTAAATAAGGAATGTTCTACTGAGTAAAGCCACCTATGGCGCCACATTTTTGAAACACTCCGGTGTTACCAGTCCTATCTCTAAAACAGAACAAGATTGGAGAAAAAAGTGGAAGACAAAGTTGTAGAACATCATAAATTTAGTACGAAAAGACACCTTGCAAACAATATTGCAAATAATAGAATGGTTAAACCATGTATTTGTTTTTCAGGATTTCCTACATTCTTATGTAAAAAAAAAAAAAAACATTTGAGAAAGAAAAACAACTATGTATGTTATGTAAAAAAATATATATATATATATTTGAGAAAGATAAAAATATAACTATGTATGTATATATATATATATATATATATATATATATATATATATATATATATATATATATATATAGTTACAATATACTCTTTTGAGACGTCCACACTTCTCACCGACAGCTGCAAAGCCGATTTGGTTCTTCTTTTGAATATCACTTTGTGCACATTGGAGCATTGAGCGTGTGCATTGGCCCAAACGGCACACAATGTAGCCTGTAAGGCAGTGGTTCTCCTACTTTCACTACTGGCAACACAATTTTCAATCATAATTTTTATCGCGCCCCCCTAAAAATAATAATGTATTGAATTCAATAATAATGTACTTTGACTCTAAAGCTACAATACGGTCATAGTTATTAACCGTACAAATAAACAAGGTAAGTATTATATTTTGTATATGTTACTTTTAAATAATATATATTTTTATTTTATTTATTTTTTGTTTACTTTTTAGTTCGATTCACTATAAGAGCGCGTTTTTTGTTTGTTTTAAAACTATATTTTATTTTATAATTATTTTTACTTTACACGATAAAAATCACAATCTCAGTGAATAATTTAACTAAGAGAAAATATACTTATCTACGTTCAAGGACTTTTCAATTTTTCCTTGATAATTTGAGAAAAAATCCAACAAAACTAAAGAAAATGTTCCAAATTTGTGTGTCCTTAGTAAATGACATAAATCACAGACACTTTTCACTAACAATACAGGGATGTTATTTTCCAACAAAATTTATATATATTTTTTCACGTTTTTGTAGTTTTGTTGTCGTCTGATGATCTATAAATAAAATTTTGAACTTTTTTCCTTGTGTCTTTTTGACAAGGCGAAGAGCTACATTATGGCTTCATATTTTTCTTCATAGAGATCTTTAGACAGAAGTTGAAAATTTCAAAGCAGCTCAAACGTTTCATGTCTAACGCTTTACTCATATTTACTTTCGCTGTCTTGATTAATATTAATTATTTCAGCAGCTTCTTCAACTGCTTGATCAGTTTCAACTTCCTTCAATAGGGTTCACATATGCCCATTTTTTATATTCTGCTCATTTACATTTATAAACCATAATAAGTCGTACAACATGGCAATCAAAACCATAAATTGTTCATGGGGAAAGTATAGCATGTTCTACAAAATAATTGTGCAAAACCTTTTTCATTATGCATGACATGTTTCAGAATACTCAGAAAAAATACATATTGGCCAAATAATCATTCAAAGTGCTCAATATGCTTATCCATATGTCATAAAACTCATTCACATGGGAAAAAAGCAACATAAAATGATTACATACAACTTTCCTAAAAGAAAAAGAGACAGAATGAAACATACCAAAACTTTTGAAGGTCAAATATATGATAATCAAAAATAGTATTCTAGGGGTTAAACGAAACGTAATTAAATAATCTCTCATAATGGGATTACATGAAACCAAACTAAATGTATTTTTTTGTTTGGTTATAGGATCAAAGATGACTAATGAGCGTTTGAAGTAGAATATTTTATTTTTGATGATCATCAGATGATAAAAATAAATATATCAGTCTAAATGTGTATTTTTTCTGTCAGAAAGCATTTTGTTTTACTTCATTCTGATTTTTTTTTTAAACTTTTTATTTTCAATTTGCTCGCGACCCCCTCGCAGGGTTACCGCGCCTCCCAGAGTGGTACGCCCCACAGTTTGAGGAACACTTCTGTAATGTCTAGCAATCAGGCCTGGACAAACTGAGCTCAAGACCTCGTACTGGAGGGAAGGCATCGTCTCTATCTCAAATGATCAAAATAATTTAATCGTTAAATGCTATTACCGAACATATTATCTGAACAACTGTGAAGTCTTAGCAATATGACAACTGACAACAATTGCAAAACTGTTTTATTATATCATATCCATCATCCGTGTCTAGACCGAGAACATTAGACGAAAGATCTCTTCTCTGCGCCGAAAGTTGTGACTCTTCAGGCTACTGCATCTATGTATAATTAAAAAAATATTTATATTTGCTAAAAATTGCTACCCTTACACCTTTTTCTTTAGCATTATCTACTAAAAAATTACCTCTTTTTGTACACTCATTTTTGTTTTCAATTTTGAAAAGTAACAACTCTTTGAACTCAATGACTGTAGAGGTTAGTCTTACGACAATGCCTCGAATAATTGGATTAAATATCCAAGATAGCAAATCCAACTTCAGGGGAAACAAATAAATACGTGCTATGCGCAGATCTTAACTGGCATTCACGCAGTAGAGTTTGTGTGGCCAAAGCTGTTTTGAATGCTTGTGTCCAAAATCTCTACATGTTTTTTTTTGTTTCCGTGGTAACCTAGTGATTATGGTTAAGAATTCGTGGTTAGGTTTTTCAAGTTCTGGTGTACTTGAAGACCTACTCTGTAGAGGCACTGATACACAATAAATCTAAAAATGCTCAAAGTCCACCGTTGGGTTGGCATGATAGTTTGAATGGAGAGTGCCTACTCAGTCTTCATCGTTTCTAAACCGAGATTCATAATTGCGAAGTTCGTCGCCAAAATCTCATGTGTTGCGTTACAGTTCAACGTTAATACACACTGTCTTTTTGGAAATATTTTTAATTTGCATAAGACCGAAATTACAATAGCATGAAAGAAAGTATCGTGATTTTATGATAAAGACTGCTGTGAAATGTCAATAAATGCCAACATTTCAAGTCATGTCTGAAGATTGCTGAGCAAAATTTAAACAAAAAGCAAATAGAAGAAAAATTAAAAAGGAAGATTAATAAAGAAATATGATAATGCAAATGCAGAAGATGAAGAGCAATTGTTGGATGAGGAAACTTGGAATAGATTTATTATTCTAGAAAAACATGTAGGATGAAAGACTATTCAGTGTTTCCAAATATTGAGATAGTCATGACAATATATATTGTCGATGATAATTGTTAGTGCGAGTAGTGAGCCCCTTTTAAGCCTTAAATTGGGCAAAATGAATTGAGAAATCATGTGGCACAATCATATTTCAATCATTTAAGTTTGATGAGTATTGAAAATAAAATATTAACAGAAATGTTTGCAGATATTTTAGAATTATATTTATATTTTTAATTAACACTTTTATAAATTTGAATGAATTTTCCAAAAATTATTCAATTGATTACTCTAATGTTAACCGTATAAGTTTTATTGGTAGAAATTCATGCATTAAATATATATAAATATATACATAAAATACGAATTTCTGTTGGCTTCTTTTATAATAAATTTACTCGTAAAAATTCACATACGTAGAAATTTTTTACTCTGATTAGCTATGTTATCTCTATTTTTATTTCATACCTTTTCATATTTCACTTTCGTTTAGCACCCAATTGTAATAGATAATCGAATTTCGAGGATTATAAATTTATGAGTTTTTTGCTGCCGTTCATTTCCTTTCAGCTTTAACAAAAATATACTATTGACTAAAAAATGAGTGATAACGGATAGTGATATTTTTAAATAAAAAAAATTCAAAAATGAGCTTAAATTTTTGGAGACTAAAATGATCATAAAATTTCATTGCATGACAAATGAAAGTTATATAAGCTAAAAAAATGTGCAGTGAGCAAATTGAAAATAGTAGGCATTCAAAATAAAAGCATTCTAAAAACGAATTGTTCAAGATGTGAAAATCTAGATTAATTATGTTTCATTATTTACCTCGTTAAGAAAAACAAGCGATTTGAACTTTTAAAACTAAAATGTATGTTTCTAATACTTCTTGAGGCAGACAATTGCTTGGGCCTACAAAATATTCGAAATATGTAATTTTGTTAAAAATTGTAGCGCAATTGTATAATAGTTGTAATTCATTTATCTATTTTTCTTAAGATTTATTTAGCTATCAATTACTATGAAAAATATCAGAAAGAGGCACAAGTATATACTTTTTCATTGTTATACTGTTTTATTTGTGCTGTAATTTTTTTTTTCATGAACAGATTTAAAACGCACAACTTTGTAAATTATGGATAACTAGCAACATCAAAAAAGTGTAAAGCCATATTTTTTTAATGTTTTTAATGAGACATTCTCTAAATAGTGTACGGTTGATTGAAGAAATAGTCTTTATACCAAGATTATGTTAGATATATTTGATGTTTCTCAATAAGTGATGTTGACATGTGGCGCGGAAAGCAAGGTCACAGAGGATCTGCCAAAGACCCCGGCACATCACTTCCAATAAAAGCTTTCGCCTTTTTTCCCCAAAATGTGATCAATGTGAACACAGACCACCTGATGACATGTCTATAAAATTACACTCTTACGTATATTTTACATTAATTTTAAGATAATAATTTTAAAATAGTTTTTTTAATTTTTATAATAATAGTTGATTTATATCATAACTCACAATTAATAATACAAGTAATATTTCCCTATGGAATTTTGAGCATTAATTATATTTGTGTGTATCAGAATTTTATTAGATTGTAGACACTGAAGGGTACAAGAAAATATTCTAAAATCTGAAATTCAGTTTATTCCGTAGAGAAAATACTCTCTTTTAAGCAGAATATATTACAATTATCAGCGATTAGTTTGTTTTGAAACAATACAAGTAACTTTCTTTTTCAAAATCCAGTGTCGTATTCAATAAAACTCATAATGGTGGGAAATTATGAAAGCATTTATAAACAACAGTTCATTAAGACTGAATAAGAAAAAAAGTATGTCGATTTATTATCCAAGAAATCAAGAGTTGAAAGAAGTACATATTTTCATTGTAATTAACATACAGTCGGAAGTCGTTTATCCGAATCAATTGGAACCGGATAGCGTTCGGATACGCGATTGTTTGGATAACCGAAAACCGAATGTGATCCATGCCATATATGAAACCGGACACTATACGAAAGTTGAAAAGGATCATATGCGAGAAACGTGCTTGAAGAAAAAGCAAAGTGGTGCAAAATGTCACAACTTTACCTTTATTGTAGAAAATAATCACTTATTATTTCCTGTACCATTTAACACCTTCATGTTTTCTCCTTAAGGTCTCTTATTCTCTTAAGAAGCAGTAGTTTAATAGGACAACGCTCTGATTGTTGTTTGTACCACTCCATGCCTGTCTCTAACGCAGAAAACGCCTCAGCATTTGATGGACTCTTGCTATCTTCGTTGTGTTGTCCTCGTCTTCAACCGTTTTACCGTCGATATAGGTTCGGATTCTTCTTCCACGGAAGTCACAATCTCGTCATCATTTAGCATTTGAAATCCACAGCCTTCTGCATCGCATGCTAACAAGGTTTCTACATCTTCTTCATTGCATCCTTGAAATCCTGGGATCGATTGGACAAAGCTGGTTATCTCCTCTCTATAGTTGTCATTGATCATTTTATTACCAAATCACACAACTAAATTTCTCCAAATATCCCTGACCTTGAGTTTTCCTGCCACTTTAAGCTTCACGCGAAACAACTATTGAGCATTGCACTTTCCGAAAACATATTCATATACAGTATATGTAGTTGACAAAAAAAACTGGCTGGGATATTTAGTGCTCCATATAATAAGCGTTCGGATAAACGACGTTCTACTGTATTCAGAATAATTACTTAAAAGTGTGCGATTAAAAAGTTCACGCTAATAGTATGTATTTGGTAAACATATACTAAGTTCAAAATTGGTTTTAAATTTTGCTGCAGTAGTAAAATTTACCTTCAGAAGAAATTTTTAATGGATCTTTCCTAAGAACCAAATTATTTCTTATATTACTATTTGAATGCCAACTATTTCATTTTAGCTATATACTTTTTTTCTACCTCAAAAACAAGATGATAATGTAATTCATAGGAATTTCAGAATTGCTTTGGTTTTTATTTTACAATTTTTTCTTAATTATATTGAATATAGTATTTTTTAATTTTACAACATATGCATATTCATCCTTGCTTCAATTTTTCTAGTGATAATTTTGGTAAAATATTTATTACTGGCTAACTTTAAACTTATACTGCGTGATAAAATAATTTCCGAAGTCCTTCGATTTTTATTGTAAAAAAATACTTAAGTTAAATAAATTGAATATCTTACATTATTATTGATTACGTAATACATGCAATTTTAAAACTTGTTATATATGCTTTTGATAATTTTGACGAAATTTTTGTTAGTGATTGTCTTTAAATTTATATTATGTGGAAAATATTCTTATTATTTATGAAGCAATTTTCATTTAATTAACGAATGTGATTGAAAAATGTATCTTTTGCTGATAAAATTTCCAATAAAGAATTCCATAGCAGCTACACATATATTGATTTTGAAGTTTTGTGATGCATAAGCGTGCGTGCGGAAACAAACTGAAAAAAATGAATAAATAAATAAACTAATGAAGAGAAAATTCGTTTTAAGAATAGTTTTTTTTTATAAATTATATGTTTTCATTCGCTTCAAAGGGAGGATTTATAGAAACAATTCTCTTGAACTTTTTAAGAACAAAATAAGAAATTTAATTTTTTATCGCAATTTTGTAAGATGTTCTGATTAAAAATTGAAAAATAAATTTAAAATTTAATAAAAATTAATAAATGAAATATTTTTCTTTAGAGTAGTAAAAACATCTAGTTTTCCTTAGAATTAATCTGGAATTCACATAAATAAAAATCAAAGCATTAATGATTATTTTCTTAATAATTGATTAAAATTATATGTTTCTGTTAAATTAAGAATAATATAATTGATTAAAATTATATGTTTCTGTTAAATTAATAATATATATATATATATATATATATATATATATATATATATATATTTAATATTTCTAACAATAATCATCTTGCGGAAGGATATGTTTAAATTTTAGTAACTAATTATAATAATTGCACTTACACACACAAATTATCCTTCCCTGTGGGTTTTCAGATATATTTAATTTACACACATTTATTTCAGTACTCAAACTTAAATGTTTATTAACGTATAGTATTATTCATTTTATTAATGTATTTTCCATCTATTTCAGTTTTTTTTCGTATTATTTTGGATATGTATAGAAGATTTTAATTACAACAATTATGGATTCATTATTTTTTTCCTTTTTATTCTAACATCATGAATAATAACTAACAGACGCCAAGAAAAAAAACTTAGACTGTGTTCAAGGAAAAGCAGAAATTCAAAATATTTTTTAATGTTTTTATTACTCAGTACTTTTTCTTTAGCATTTCCTCATAATAAAAGAGATTCCAAAAAAAAATTTTTAATCTTACAGTTATTAAAAATTAAACACCATTTTATGTCAATATTCTCGACATTTTTTTAAGTAATTCTGGCGAAATAGTCTAGTACTTTTACCTTATGAAATATTTCTTCCTCTTCATTTCATCTTATTTTAATATTAAGTAATTAACAATTAGATTAAACAACATAAGTGAAAATCAGCATATTTTTAATTATTTTTTCACTATTGCATTGTAACTCATAACAAGAAAAAAAATAGTATTTTAGTGAGTTAATAAATGTTTATTAATGGCACACTCTAAAGCAGCATGCTAGCGATTAGCGATGGACCTCGTAATTAAACACATTGGTCGAGAGATGAGAATGACACCTATGAACAATCCTCTGTCCAAATTGCCTAAGTGACTATTTTGAGCCACGTCAGATTTTACGAACGTCAACCCCTCTACACTGTAAGACTCATAATCATTAGGTCTTAATCTTGTGACTGAAACACACCAACCCCGAGTTCACTAAGCTAAGCTATGCCACTGACACTTCTATGTATTTATTAATATAACACTTTAAATTTGAAATATGCTGGTCTAGTATTTCAAAAAGAGCATTTTCCTTTCCTATAATACCCCCGTAACCTCCCATGGAAGTCGATTTCCGTAGAACCGTTCTTAGTGGACTACTTAACAAAAGGAATATGTTTCCCAAATTTAAAGTGTAAAAGTGTACTACTTCGAAAATGGGAGTATTGTTTTTTATTTATAATGTTCTGATTGCACCCCCTCCCCCATCACACAACCTCTTGAAAGTAGATTTCTACAAAACTCATTCGTAGATAATTTCTGCCCATTAAAATAAAAATATTTGCTGAATTTAAAATATTTGAGAGTAGTGGCTCAGAAATGGGATCTTCAATCTATAACGCTACCAAACGCTCTCCTTTGGGGAATTGATTTCAATAGAATACATTTTGGTGGATCTCTTCTTAGCAAAATGGATATGCTTGCCAAATTTTAAGTTAGTAAATCTAAGTGTTTTGGACATCTTCTTCAAGTGAGTGAGCGTGTCGCTTTTCTCCTACACTGATATTGATTTATGATAATATAATGAAGAGATATTTTTATAGAAAATATTTATATTATTTGATTTTATAGAAAAAATGTAGTTTGCAATATAAGTAAATGTATTCAATATTTTAAATAGCAAAAACTTTTAACCGTGTAATTAATAATTTTTTAATTGAAAATAAATATTTTGAAATAATTGACATTGCTCAAAACGTATTTATAAGAGTTATTAGTCATTGCTCCAAAAAATGCAGCAATCGTTTAGATTGTATTCAAAAAATAATTATTTCCAAATGGAAATGTAATACACACATTCAAGCAATATACTATTTCATTGTATCCAGTAAATTAAATGCAAATTTAAATTTATGAATAGTGAAAATGTATACAAAGCACTATCACATACACACAGTTATGCAGATGACGCACACGTCAATATTAACTTTATCAGCTGATTTATCATATTCATTGGAAGCGAGTCTGTTGTGATGTCATAAAGCGTACAGATGAAAGGCATGCGTTCTATGAACAACTAACACTTTATGAGTTAAGTTTAATTGCATTAGCTGAAGAATTAAAGAGCCCATGACACAAGCGTATTCCATTAATAACGAATAGAATGATTCTTGGAAATATGAGTTTACCTAAGTGAAAGACCAACTATAAAGATAGTGTACATTTTACGGTATGGATGTCTCTGTCAAAGTTCTATATCTTGTCCTGTTTTGTTGTTCTGTCTAAGAATTTTGTAAGATGTTCCAGAAATTAATTCCCTTGTGTTAATAATTCATGCAAAAAGCAGTACATCTTCATACCAAAATAAATATCTATATTCCTCAGTTCAAAACATTTGTTATTTACTTCATATTTATATGTAGTATTGATTTAATGTAAGTAAGGCGAATTCGAAATTACTTTTTAATTAATTTTAATAGAAGTATTGATATGAATTAGTTTGTTTCTGCTATACATTTCTTGAATGTTAGCGTTAAAATATTTCATTTGTTTTGAACATTAGATTGCATTGTTTGAAACCGCATCATTTATTTTAGCTGAATAACTAATTTATTTTCATTTTAAAAAGTCCGCGGTGTGTCCTTCAGTAACAATAAAACACATATAGCTCTAACTGTAATATATTAAATTTGAAATATGCTTGTACTTTTCGTTCTGTGAAGAAGTCTCTTCCAGGGAAACTAGTCAATTTTGCAGTTAAGGCTGATAGAAAAAAGCAGCTTCAATCTTAATTTACATGAAAATTCCGTATTCAAAATGTAAGGATAATATTTGAATTTTTTACATGGTATCATAAAATTTTTTGGAAGAGTGTAGTTTATATAATGGGATATTAAATATCGATATTAAATTTAGACACTATATTTTAAAATTGAACACTTTAACTTTGAAACTTAAAATTGCGACGATGTTTGAACTATCATCACTGAGTCGGCAAATTTTGCGTTTTATAAAGTTGTAAGTATATACGCATAATTTAAAACACACTGCTGAACAAAATGTAATGATTGTTTTAATAAGTGCTCTTTTTTTTAAATACATTGTTTTTATGAAATAAAAATAAGTTCAAAATTTATTTATATTTCTTCGGAAATTTTTCTCACAAATATGTTAGAAAATGTAGTGGAAAATATTAATTATAATTGTGTCAATTTAAGTAAATTAATTCTTTAAAAAGGTAGGCATATTATTTTTTTCTGTATGAAGAAATATAGAATGATTGTGCTCAAAGAATCCATCTGTGAGTATTTGTTTTAAACATAAGCTATTTATCTAATGAATTATATCCCTCGTGTTTGTGATAAAGCTTATAATTTTTCTTAAAGTTTTCAATTTGATTATAACTTTTGTTCTATGATACTGAATCACTATGAAACGCAATACATATATGTGTCTAAAACATTTTTATTCGGTAAAATCTACAGTAACAACTTACAACTGTAACATTAATCATAAATAAGATAAGTTGAAATGAAGAAAACATACTTATAACGTAAACTTCGGTACATAACGCGCACTTTGAGCATGAAAAATAAGATTGAAGTTTATGGGTGTGATTGAAATTTATGGGTGTGCGTTATACGATGAGTATAAAAATTATAGCTTTAAAAATAACAAAGTAGCATAGCATTAAAAAAATTTACTTCTACACATATCGAAATAATTTTTTCTTTTTAAAAATTACACACCTTATGAACTAAAATAGTAGTTGTAGTTTTAAAAGTGAACTATTTTTTTTTAAAGTTTGGGATAATACATCGAATAAATGACTTCAAAACATAAGAGCATTGTATACTGTCATTTCAGTCCACTTCGTGAAAATGGAGGCGCACTTTGTTTGGAAAATATACCTAAAAATTAAAAAATGTGGCTTGGAAATATAGGTTTCCGTTATACACCGATGCTCATTATTCTGTAAATAGTGACAGTAATAATTATGTAAAACCAAAATAAAACTGACCAAACCCTTACATGCTCAATTTTTCTCGATTAAGAGAAATAATTTAAGATTGATCGTTACAAGGGTTCTTTTTTTAGTTCAAATGCGTATGTATCTGTTAAATTGATATCAAAAATATTTACATACATTCTTATATCCATTCATACTTTATATAAATTATCTGATTTCATTTTTGTAAGCACTCTCATTTTTGAGGTAGTTTATATCATGTAGTTTAAAATATTGTATGTATTCATTATGTTTAAATTTAAAAAAAAAATGTCATGTAGATGGTTTAACAAACTGTTGTTTTATTAGTACTTCCAAGATTTATTCATTTTTGAGATTTACTTAAGGATGCAACACATAATAATGTAGTTGAACAGTGATTATATATATATATATAATAAAATAAATATATATATATATATAGTATAATAAAATAAAAGAAGATACCAAATAAAAAAGTTGTTAGATCTGAAAGGCCAAAAAGAAAGAACTTAGACTTCAAGAAACATAGAAAATGAAGATACAAAAACAGTCTTTGGATGAATTAAAATGGAGCCAATTATGAATTCTAAATCAATCGCAGAATTAGGCCAATGATTTAGAGTTAAGACACTTTATGGTACCCCTCTTCCTCGTATAACAGAAATTTTTGACATAATAGAAAAAAAAACAGAGGCGTGGTGAAAATTTAAGCCTATTTCTAACACATGTGGATGATAAACCAGACAGTAAAGTAAAATTAAACTATGGAGAGGGAACAATAATGTTTCTCTAATAGCGAGGAATAATAAGAAAAAAACTTTCTAGGAAGAATTACGAAAAAAACTTATATGTCAAATGCAAACCATTAAGAAAAGTGAAGACTAAGTATATTTAGCAAAAATCCCACGCTAAATGATATGTTAAAATAGAAATGTTAACACTGGAAGCAATAAAACAGTGGTGTCACCTTGATAGTTATTTTGCAATTAAACTAAGTACATAAAAGAGAGATATTTTAAAATTAAAGTAAAACGATAATTTTAAGAAATTAAGAATCGAAATTAAAAAAAACAGAGTTAATATAACATAGAATTATGTTTAAAATTAATTTACTTTTATTGTAGTATTCCAAGCAATTATTGCAGAATTATTTATAAGTACTTTGTTTTAATACATTATCAGTAAATAAATTATTGTTTCTTTTTATAAAATTGTAAAATAATATTTCTAAACAATACAAGTGTAGTTTACTACAGAAGAATGGAATTTGTGTAATGTTAAAATCAAAAGAGTCTATTTTATTTAAAATATTATTTACCAGAAAATTATTCTTAACGTTTTTTTAATTGACAGTTCAAAAGAGTTAGCTAACTTCTTTTTGTAATATGTTTTTAATAATTTCAAACAGTTGGGATAATAATTAAAGCTAGCAACAAAATCTACTATATTAATAAAAATAATTAAGTCATCTATGCATTTAAAAAGTAAAAAGATTCGTAACTAATACCATCAATTTCGTAAAAGTGCAAATAACATATATATATATATATATAGGGTGTTTTTTTAGAGGTATAGAACTTTTAATTGCAATAAAACAACGATGTATTATTCGATTGACTTGAATTTTTTTATTCGAAAGATAATCTTGTGGCATTATATTTTAAATATGATTTCTGGCATATGACTGCCACGGCTGGCTCGGATGTAGTCCAATCTGGACGTCCAATTTTCGATCACTTTTTCCATTATTTGTGGCCGTATATCGGCAATAACACGGCGAATGTTGTCTTCCAAATGGTCAAGCGTTTGTGGCATATCCGCATAGACCAATGACTTTACATAGCCCCACAGAAAATAGTCTAGCGGTGTTAAATCACAAGATCTTGGAGGCCAATTCACAGGTCCAAAACGTCAAATTAGGCGATCACCAAACGTGTCTTTCAATAAAGCAATTGTGGCACGAGCTGTGTGACATGTTGCGCCGTCTTGTTGGAACCACAGCTCCTGGACATCATGTTTGTTCAATTCAGGAATGAAAAAGTTAGTAATCATGGCTCAATACCGATCACCATTGACTGTAACGTTGTGGCCTTCATCGTTTTTGAAGAAGGATTCCACCAGCACATAAAGTGCACCAATCAGTTAGTTTTTCTGAATGTAACGGTGTTTCGACATACACTTGTGGATTAGCTTCACTCCAAATGCGGCAGTTTTGTTTGTTGACGTAGCCATTCAACCAGAAGTGCAGTTCATCGCTAAACAAAATTCGCTTTTGAAAATCGGGAACAACGGTAATCTCGTTTTGGGCCCATTCGACGAAACTACGCCAGGCTTGATGATCGTTTTGATAAATTGCCAAACTAAACTGAGAATAAATCACTTGACAGCTGTTAAATCGGTCGTATACATATATACATATATATGTATGTATATATATATATATATATATATATATATATATATATATATATATATATATATATGTATATATATATATGTATATATATACATATATATATATATATATATATATATATATATATATATATATATATATATATATATATATATATATATATATATATATATATATATATATATATATATATATATATATATATATATATATATATATATATATATATATATATATATATGTAAGACAAAACATGTTAAATTTCAAAAATTGTACTACCATATTCAAAATGAAATAGTTGGGACAAAAATTTTTTAAAAAAAGTTATGTTAATTTAGAAGATTAATTGAAACACTAAATTGCCCAGATAGGATTAGAGTAAAGGAACAAGCATTGTGAAGCATTGTGCTTAATTCGTTAGTTTTTAAATCCAAATTAAATATATAGTATTTTTGGGGGGAGGGCAGGTTGAAAATTTACAGCAAGAAAGTTCAGGAAACATTTCAATTCATGTTTTTTCAGTTTAAAAATTTAGTTTGATAGTACAAAAAGTTTTATTTAGTATGAAATAACAAAAAAAAAAGTTTTACGTAGTTGTTGAATTCAAATACATCTCAGTAATCACTTGTTAATATAAGCACAGCATAAATCAATTGAATAACATTGTTTTATAAAAAAAATAATAGTGATTCATAACAAATGCATATAATTTACATTTTAAGTTCGTGGTCTTTACATTTTAGAAATGAATCAAGTAAGTATCCATCCATGTGAATCCAAAAGAAATAAACCATGATTATTACCGAAACGTACACACTTTTGATTAAGATTTCTAAAGGAGTCTGTAATTTTTAACCTACGATAAGTGTAAATTGTAAAATTTGAATGTATAACACCCTAAAAACATAAAATATCCGTTTTATATCATGCTGAAAGAAGAAAAATATTTTTTTGTAGCTGTATTAGGTAACAAACATGGTGCAATACTCTGTGATTACTCTGCTACAATGTTTTGTTACGAGCTTTAAAAAAGAACTGTTTAACAAAATGAAATTCTTATGCAATAAAAAAACAACTTTATGATGATTTATAACATACATTGCTTTTCAAAGCAAATACATAATAAATAACAAATTTACAAATCATTCGGAAGTATTAATTAATTAAGTACTTTCATCATCTCATTTTTAAAAACAAGAATGCACCGTGTTCTTTGAGAGTTCACTTGTTTCCTTATGATCCTAATTTCATTACTTTATGCAAAAATATTCATAAAACATACAAATCAGAAGTGGAGTTTCAACTAAATCGCATTCTTTAATAAGAAAAACAAAAATTAGGCAAATGAATATTTCCTTTATTAATACGGAACACATCATTAACAATCGATTATCCCCTAAATGGAAATTAAACATCATTAAGAAGTTCCTCTGGAAGAATTGGATGGATATTTTTCATTTTCTCCGATGACTTAAGAAGCGTTAGCATGTAATTGCCACTTCTTTTTCCGAACGTTGCCATGTTGAGCTTCTTAAAACCCAACAATGTGGGCTCCAATACGCTTAAATAGATTCTAACAATGTTTTTCTTTATATTCTTTCATTTTGATGTGCGTAATGAGAAAAGTGTTTCGAAATAAGCTTAAGGAGATAAGTGTTTTCTAACTTCCTCAAATTGACCACAAAACTTATTTCCGACTTTATTTTATCAAATAAAACACTTACGTTTGATGTAAAATGATACTTTCTTCAAGTTATAATAATACGATTATACATGTGAATTGTTTTTATCTCATTTGTTCAGAATTCTGAAGTTATTCTAGTAAATTGTTAGCGTAAAGCTTAATATAACATATTAGGTTAAATAGAAATAACAAGAAATAGGAGACAGATGTTAACATTAATTGGGCGGACTTCTATATAATTTGAAATAAATTTCAGTAAGATAATGAACAACGTTAAAGATATTTATGATAAAAATAACTTTTACGAGACATGCTTACAGTTTCTTTATGTGATTCCTGTTACCCACAAGTCTGAAAACGTTCTAGAATAACTTCAAATGTACAAAATAAAAACTTTTCAGTTATTAACTATAAACGTAAATGATATGCGCAAATAAATAAATAATTAAATAAACTTAGTTTCATGAGTATATTGTGACGTTCCTCCCCTTGGAAGAACATCTCTCGAAGTATCAGCGTGAGCTAGAGGCGTAGGATTAACGAACGAACTACAATCAAACATTATCTTAATATGACTTTATTAAAATATTCAACTTAAACCTTTAACAAATTAAATTATAATAATTAATATGAGAGAATCTATGATGACAAAATATGCAACACACAATATATATACATATATTTATTTATTTATTTATTTATGATACGACTTAATCTAATTCAGACCACTATCAATAAGTGAACTGATTCTAATATTAAATAATCAAGCCTACCATATTACAGCTTGGAGAAACGATCAATCTTGTCCTATGCTTAATCTTGTCTTTGTATGCACTGGTGTGCAACTTGACCTTCATATTTTCGATCACTAATAACTTCTATTCACGTCACGTAAAACTCATTCAGACTTGAGCCACGAGCTATAATAACCATCAACTGCCACAAACTAATATCAATTGTCAAACATTACCTTACATTGCCATCACGCTTACTCTAAGTTCCGATATTTAAAAGCTCGTTCATTTGCATCTTTAACACTTCACTTCTTGGATTTGGTTGCAAAAGAGTTGCCATTAATTCTGGCCCAAAGAACCCAAAGGACATGGTAAAGAAAAGACGCGTGAGCCCGTCACAATATCTTTAAAACAAATAAGGCTGTTTGAAATCGAATATAGTTCCTGAATAATCATATATAGAGAGAGAGTTAGAAAAATAGATAGATAAATATATATAGAATAATAAAATCATATAAGACACCAAGTGAAAAAGTTGTATAACCTACAAGGGCAAAGACAAAAAAAAATTGGAGTTCAAGAGGCATAACAGATACAGATACAAAAAGAGTCTGAGGAATGAAATGAAGACATATTGTGATTTCTAAAGCCTCCGCTGAATTTGGCCAGTGATTTTGGGTTAACTCACTTTATGTTACCAACTTCCACGTACACCAAGAATTTTCGACATAAAAGGAAAATAAACAAAGCTATGTTGAAAAGTTAAGCTTATTTCTAACACACGTGGCTGATAGACCAGACAGTAGAGTAAAATGAAATTATAAAAAGCGTACAATAATATTTCTCTCATTGAAATAAAAATTAAGAAAAAAATCTATAGAAAAAATTTTTAAAAAAACTTGCATTTAAAAATGAAAAACATACATAAATTATTTATTCCATAGCAATTACGATAAAATTTAAACTATATATATATATATATATATATATATATATATATATATATATATATATATATTAAAAATCAATCAAAACTTAATAATCAATTAAAAAATTGAAATTATATGAATCTTATAAAACTAAATCCCATTTAAAAATATCAATGGCGAATATAGAAGATAAAATTTCAAAGTTTTCAAACAAAATTATAAAATATAAATTTATAAAATATCCAAGTACAACCTCGGACTTAGTACCGATAATTGGGGTTAAACTAGTTTGATGGCGCCAACATTCCCCCAATTGGAACTTGGTAAGTTAATCGGAAAATATCCAATTCTCAAATTTTTAAATATTAAAAAAGTTAAATTAAACCATTAAACTTGAGAAATTAAACTATTCACCATCGCATTCTGAAAGGTATTATAACATTAAAATATTAAAATTCTAAGACAGTTAAGTGCATAATATAAGTGAACCACCGAACACCAAAGATCATACACCCATCTTTAAAAATAGTAGTACAAGTAGTAAAAATATCTAAAATCCGAAAGTTCAAATTAGAAACCCAGTATGTTCACAAATGCATAGCGTAAATCATTAAAAACTCATCAAAGAGCATCCTATAAACAATTCAATTCACAATTTTTGAACGATTTATCATATTTAATACAACAATTATCACTCCTATATTTGCTCATAAATCTTACTAATGTCTTGTCAATCCAAATGATTCATAATCTCACATTAGAGTTAATTATTTTGTATTAGATGCAAATCAGATTGCATGCAAAAAACTTGCTTGATTGGTCAAAAGCGTTTGATTGGACATAAATAATTTTAAACTGTATTCGTGTAAATATTGGTCTATATGCGTGCATTAAAATGTATCCTGTGTGTGTGGAATGCACATATTCTTCACAGCTGAACCACTAACAATCTGACTTTGTAGACCTAATGTTGTGTGGTGGATTTGTGCATTTATGAGTTTAAAAATATTTTTAAGAAATATTTTTGATCTATGTATTTTTTCAAGAATTTGATGGGATAATCATTCCGTATGCAACAAAATACAAATTTCTGGATTATCTTGAATTTTTCAATATTGTGTGTAGTTAAATTATTAATTCTCATTAAAAAGTTTAAGATTATATTTCTAAATATTGATGTATGTAAACAAATATTGAAGTTCGGTATCTTTATAACATTGAAGTTAAATGCTTCCCTTTTATCATAAATATTTCTATATAATTTGTTGTCAATTATATTTAAATCAAAATCTAAAAATTCAACCTTGTTCGACTTAAAATTTCACTGTATTAATTTTAGGTATTCCGGATAAAAATTAGTTCTAGGTTTAAATTCCCTGCCGCGACCTATAACAATTAAATCATCTATGTATCTTAATAAGAGGCAAGCTGGTTCATTTCTACGATTTGATTCATAGTGGTGTAAATACAGGTTAGAGAGACTATTTCTGGCTGGGCCACCCTGAGGCAATCCTTTGATTTGTTTGTAAATTTTTTTTATCAAAAATAAGGAAGTTCTCCTGTATTACAAAACGAATTAGTGTATTGAACTTTTTAAAACTAATGTAATCATTCAAACCATATTTCTCATATGCATCTGAAAGTACCTAATTTTATCTTCTTTTTTGATGGAGTTGAATAAATCTTCGAAATCGAATCCATGCACAGAAAATGCATCTTGTTGATCAACCTTCCTTATTCATCATAGCTGTTTTTTATAATAGAAGTATCTTTAAATTTGTCTATTGTATCTTATAATATGGTCTGTAAAAATCTTCCCTATTTGGATATATAAGTAATGTACCCATTTGTAACACTGCGGAATTATTAACAATATATATATTTATATATATGTAGGAAATAGTATTTCATTGATTTCGAATAATTGGATTGTTTTAAATTTTTAATGTACTTCGAGAGAGAGAGAGATGTAAGAGATGGCGGCTTCAGGAAAACTAAATTGAATCGAAAGGCCAATGAAAGAACTCGAAGCATCTGATGTTAAACGCAATGCCCAATGAAAGGATTCGGAACGATGACGTCAGACGCATATAATCCCTAAGCGCGAGATCGTTGTTTTTTCGCTCGCACACCGGACACGAACGGAAAGAGGTCGACGCCCTCTTAGCCTTCGTAAACAACGTTTCTTTAGGCCCAGCAATGTTTGATGCCCCCATCTCCCAGGTGAATCCTGCTCTCTTTCCGAACTATCTATTCATTTATTTTCTTGTAAGTAATTTAAATCTGTAAATATAGTATGTTTCTTATTTTAATAAATTAATTTGTTCTTTAAATCTGGTTTATACTTTCCTTCGTCAAGAATTTCATCATTACCCCTAGACACCTGTCCCCCATATATATATATATATATATATATATAGTGTAAATGCTATAGTAGTTGATGTGGAATAAATAATATGGGAAAGATGTAAAAGAAGGGGGAAATATAAAAATTGCAAACTCTTCATGTCATTTTTTTTGCTTACAATAACGTAAAAATATATTTAGTTTAATATTCCCTTTAAATTTGTTAAGTGTTTTAAAAATACTGGTCTTATTTTTCCTCCCCTTTTTTTCTCGTTATACCTTCACGTAAGTTGATGCAAATGTATATTTCTTTTGAATACAAATGATGAAGAATGCAAATGCAATATTAAAATGTATTTCTATTTAAATTCAAAATTCTGTTAGATCAATATTTCTTTTGTAAAAACCATAAACGTTTCCGCAATAAATTGCATTATTATTTCTACAATATATTTGTAGTTTAACTCACGCATGTTTGATATTCATCTTATTTTAATTCTTTCAATAACTATCAATGCTTTTTAATTTCTTTCAGGCAATCCCACGTATAACTGACAGCTAAAATCATAATAAACCTATAGATAAAATTCAATCACATCAAGAGATTGACGAGTAATTGCAATGTTTTCAATACAAAGGCTTAAGGCGTGATTTGGAGATACCGAATAATTGCAAGCATATTGCGTATAATTTTTTAATGCACTTTAATGTATATTAATATTATTCAATTAATATAATTTTATATTTAAGTATTAATTCTGAAACAAAACGGTTAGTTGTGAGACATATTTTTTTAAAAAAAAATATATATCCAATTTCGAAACTTGGTGGTAACCCCTCTACAGTCCGCATTACATGCATGCTTTCATGCATTGTTAAGACACAGAAACGATTAAAAACGCATTCGTTTATATCAAGGATGATAAACTCAAAAGCGTGTACTTGTGAGCCAAACAAAAAACAAGCTTTAAATATAGGTGGACCACGCCAAAACAAAAAAAAAATTAATATTGAAAGAAGTGTAAGCGTATTTCGAATAATACGTTATAATAAACATTTATAAAAGAACAAGAAAAATTTAATGTTTACATCCTGACACTTGATATCTCTTCTCTCTGCTACTAAATCTCCTATTTCAGGAAAAATTTTATATTTTGATACATAAATTATTATGTGCCGATTTACAGACCAGCCCACAAAAATGTTCGTTTCGGACTACGAGTTTGACACCCCTTGTTTATACTCTTATTTTATAAATGTTTAAACTGCCTTCAAAAAGTAAATATTTTGCCTATCATAAAAATGCGTTCATTCATTGCGGTTGTTTAAATTTAAAAAAGTTAGTAGAAGAGTTGGGATAGTTATAAAGCAGGTAAGCATTTAAAGATAGTATTACAAGTATCCCACGACAAAGTACGACGATGGTGACTGTCGTAAAAGAAAACTTTGAGCAGAATGTTAATAAAGAAATTTCCTTTACTAAAATGAAAGGAAAATGAAAAAAAAAAAAATGCTACATGATTCCATCATTGATATAATGATGTTTTAATAATATTATCTTTTAAAATGGCTTAAACTACATGATGATGTACGAATCACTTAACAACTACTTTGAATTATGAGACATGTCACCAATGGCTCTGGAGTTGCTGTAAATTGCAATGTTAGTAAACTATTGATCAAACAATCAGTGATTACATGCTTTCATAATAGGAATTTTGCTCATGCTGAGATTTCAGAAATGCTAACTGGTTTTGTTCAAATTCTAAATTTGTCTATGCTTTGACTTTCCTCAAGATATGATGTATGGATGGGATAAAAACATTTAACTATTTGGTGATACACTGGGTTTTTGACTATCGATTGTTTTTCCTCGATTTCTTTTTTTTTCTGTACAGTGAATGCTGATGAATAATTCTGTGTGATTATCAGTTATTCTTAAGCTAAACACAGCCTGTGTGTTCAGTTTTATGATGATAATTATAACATAATTAAAGCGACTGAGGTAGAAAATCAGTAGGGTTTATTTTTGTGAAAATTAAAATTAAAAGTTGGTAGTATGTAACTTTCTAGTGGAATAAAATATGCTGAAAAATAAATAAAGTTCTGTACATTTATTTATAAATAAACATTTTTTTTCTTTTATCATTCTGAAAATAAAGTGTTTCTTAAAAAGTATACTTATTATAATTTATTAGTCTCAATTTTGATGCAATAAAAGGAAATTAATTAAGTTTTCTTAAACGATTTTCATCTAGGTACTATATTTTCAAAGTATGGTGATGATTTGAAAAATAAGCAAAGCAAAATTATATGTATTTATAAATAAACTAATATGCAAAAAGAGCTGAAAATGAAATCAGAGTTATTGCAGACATTATTCACTAACATTATAACAACAGCAATGTGAAAAATTTATTTACATTTCATTAAAAGTTAATCTACAATTTAGAAACTCTACCGAATTACATCTTTTTAAAAACACAGAGTTTTACTTTAAGCATTAATAAAATTAGTTTAATTAAATATTATTATTTAAAAAATTCAAATATTTTATTTAACTCGTATGGATCATTGAATTTTACTTTGAGAAAATGAGGCAGTATTTCAAATTTCCGCAGAGAAAACGTTCAGAAATTTACGTAACGCACATATCAATATTACAGGAACACTTTGATACTAATATTAGAACAGAAGGTAATTAAATTATTTTTATAATTTTGAAATGATTTTATGGGGCTGAAATTAATTTCAATGTTGCTTTTCGACTTCCTGAAAACTATTTGTTATTCCAGTACTTTTTAAATAATTTTTATACAGATAACAGATATTTCGTAAATGTGAAATCTAAAGTAAGCTCTAATATTCTTAAATTTAAACAGAGAAAGGAAAGTTGAATAAAAATTGTAATACAAAATAAACATCCTTTACCGAAAAAGTAGATGACTTTTAGAATTAGCTTTGAATTTATATTATTTACTTTAGCTGAAATAAATTTAGAGTAAAGTTTTACCATATTTAACACATGAGTAAAATATAAACGTTTTAAAATTTAATGATGGGATTTCAAAAAGAAATATAATTATTGAAACCTTTAAATTTAAATAATGTTAAAAATTTGCGGAATGGGAATTGTAAAGATAACAAATATGTGTTTATTTATCAAAATACTTAATTTAGATGGAGACATTTTTCAATGACCGTTATCAGAATTACGTAAATGCGGTTAGATTGGTATGAAATTTAAAATAAAAGTTAAGATTATTGCCTTTATTATTTAATTTATTAGAAATAATATCATATTTCAATTACTAATGCAACTTCGTTAATGAGAAGCGTTTTTGATTATTATGTTTTGTTATAATTATATTGTTCTTTGATTTTTGTTATTATGGTTAGGAATCGTTGACAAAAGGGTGAATACGTTTTAATATGATCTTCTCGGTATAATGTCTTCATAGAGGCAGTATACACCAGTTTTAACTCTATTTAAAACATAAAGAAAATAAAGGGAGCCAAGAAGATAATATGTAGATACTTTCCTTTAAAAACCACTTATGTATTTAATATTAAAAGAATGTAATTCAAAACTCCTCTCTCTGACGTTTTTTAGACTGGTGCCTGGTGATTAGGTAGTGTTCAAACTAGTAGCGTAACGCTCTACCTGCATCGTGTGGGGGGAGGAGGCAGAGTAATTCTATGGGTCCCATAGCCTTTTGCTATGGTTCTTAAATCCTTTGTAAGATCTGGATCGGAGCCCAAAACCTGACGTTGCTGGTGGGCCCTAATGTTCTACTTTACGCCACTGGTATGAGCGTGTGTAATCGTACCACTTTTCAGAAACAAGTAAGTGTTGAAATACTATATGGTGGATTAATTTTATATTATTTATGAACAGCTGGATTGTTTTAATCTCCGAATGTTCTGGCATATCACTCGCATCTATTGCAAAATGCATTTTTCAAACTTTAATGTATATTCGCCGTATAACGCACATTCTCTTTTTTTTTCAGAAGAAATCTGAAATGTACGAATACAAAGCTCTTATCTTTTGAAGTCGTTTATTCCATGTATCATAACCAGGATTTTAAACAACGGCACATTCTCCTTGAACTAGAACCGTATTGTAGTTGCTTATCCCCCCCCTTATGTAGGAAATTTTACACCAGGTGCAAAAGACCTCGTCGCAGTAGTTTGAAAATTTTCTCCTACTCAGTCATTAGATGCATACAGTAGACACCCAGGCAAGAGACGAGAAGGCTTTTTAGGAAGGAAAATGGAACACAGAGGAAAAATTCTTCTGCGGTTCTGAAGTTTCATAGATACCGAATGTATAAGTCTTAACCTCGCCAAGGCCGACTGGACAGCCCTGGTGCCAATATACGAACTAAAACAGCTAAGTGTAAAAAAAGAGGAGTAAAAATTCAAGCAAATGTTAAAAGGTGAAAATAGAAACATGTACTGAAGGTGGCCAAAAGCGTTAAGCCAATCTAGAAATAACGGATGAGTGGATAATATATGTCTGGAATGAGAACTTATATAAACCAGAAACAATTCCAAAATTATTCCATAATAGAGTTTTCTAATAAGGGAGGTGCCACAGAAGATGAATTTTAGTTTATTAGTCAGTTTAACTATGACGATGAAGATGCAATAAAATTTGAAGACGCACCTAAAGATATTATGGATGACACACATAACAAACTTTTCATGTTATCCATGTTATCCATTGATGAATAATAGTAATGTCTGTCGTTTTCTTGAAATAAAAAAAAACATTTTGATATAATTAGAAATCTAATTTTTCCATGTTCATCTTCTGTTTATTTTTAAAGCTGCAGTTGTTATATCTGGTGTATAACGCAACCTCAAAATTTTTTAATACTATTTTTTGCATTAAAAGAGCGAGTTATATGCCAGAATATATGGTATACATTTGTAACGTATTCGGGTTTTTAAGAAAATCAATTGTCAATAATGTCCAACCGATAATTACTTCCGTAACTGATTTATATAACACAATTTTTTAAATGTAATAATACCCCAGTTCAAGATTTTGACCATGAAATTCTTTGTCGTGATTTCCAGATGATGAAGCATTATTTATAGTTATATAATAAAAAATAGTTATTTTGCATAAAGTTGATTACATATAACTTTACTAAGAAATCAAGTCAATATTCCAAGATTTTATTTACATGTGGTTTGCTTAAGTAAAATAAGTTAATTAAGTATTAAAAACTAGCTAATTTGCCTAATCACAAACATGTTTTTAGAAGAGTGTAACAGATAGGAACTATTATTAAGGAAACATTTTATTGGTTAGAAGAAAAAAACATCAATGGAGAAGAAAAAGCTACTGATTTTTCTGAAAATCTATAAGTATATAAATTCTATTTAACAAGAAAGGAATATTACAAATACATATTATTATTCTTTTTAAATGTATATATATATATATATATATATATATATATATATATATATATATATTTTTTAAAAAAATATATTAGTTTAAAAATGTTAAGTTGTGTTAAAACTGCTTTCCACAACGTAGTGCACAGAAAAACACTTTGTATTTTTTTTTTCCGTTTGGTTTCTGCAATCCACAAAATTCGATTATTCGGCATTTGTATTGCAAAAAACATTTGAGATACAATTCCAATAAAACCCAAAGCAATATTTCAGAAAATGTCTGCTTTTATTTCGACTTCGTTTCAGCTTTCCTTCTTCTTTGGCTTCTGTTACGTTATCAAGCGAAATATTTATTTCTTCATTCTCATTTCTAGTCACGCAGTTCAAGCAATAGAAAGTGTTAGAAAATTGCTTATATTACTTATGTTCTCACTTCTTTCAGACTTCTATTTTACTTTTAATGTTATTTTTATACTTAATATTCTTTCACATTCGTTGAATTTATGTGTCCCTTTGATAATCTTGTTATTCTTGAAAACTCGTTCTTTTCCCCATTGCCAATAGTACAGTCTTGTTAACTTTTCTGGAGTTATTTTTTTGGGGAGGGAGGGTAAAAGGTTTCGTTTCTCTTAGTTTGAAAACTTCTAAGTCACTGAAGAGATCCTTCACCAATGCAGATGCAATGCTTTTGTGTTTCTATATTAACTTTTCTTTCCATACTCAGAATTATTTGATTTCTTTTTAGAGTTTAAATATTTGATACATATGTTTCTTTATCTAAGCTGAGGTAAAATTTACCTGTTCAAATTTAATTTCTATTAAAATGCTCAAACTTATAAATGTCTGCATCGGTGAGGTGGTTTAGTTAGTTAGGCACTAGCCTTGCGCAACCGAATTTAAGGGTTCTACCTCGGCTCAAGTCGGTGGGTTTTCATGATCCAAAACGGACCTCTTCAATGTCGTATCAATATACGGCATGTAAAATATCCCTAAAGTGCCAGTTTGGCTTGGTCAGCAAAATTAATACTTAGTACGATTTCACATTGCTAGAGTTTAGGTACTTCCCTCTGGAAAGGAAACTGGGTGTGAAAATTACATTGTGGGCTGGTATCCGCCTACATGGTACCCCACAAAAATTAGATACCATCTCTCGGGGAATGTACTAGGTATTCTATAGTAAGTGCCTATCGGTAGCCCAATTTCAAAGAAAAATAGTTCTCTAGTATAGTGTGCAAGAGTTATTCGGATTTCTTTTATCATAAACCTTTTAAAGTTGTACTATACTCAAGTGGTATATAGCAGATTGTATGTTTTATATAAAGTGTAAAATTTACATACGACATTAATCTTGTATGGTGGAATTAAGCAACATAACTCTTTTTTATGTATCAGTGTAGTATTCGAATGTCAAATTCAAAAAGTAGACCATTAAATGTATTTTTTCAACTTTTTTCGTACTACACTGATAATAATGTTGTTAAGAAAATGTAAAAAAAAATGCACATTGTTTTGTTAAATTGTAAACGATTTTGAAATTCGCATAAAGTGAAATATTCATCTCTATGATAAAAAAAATTAGTCCAATCAAATTACTAAATAATCATTTTCACACATCATTTGTAAAATGTAAGCATAACATTCCAATTATTTTATATTACAAAAATGATATCTTGAATCAAATAAATTAATAAGGGTTTTCATGTGTGGAATTGTAGTTTACTGAAAGTTTTCTACAGGGAAAACAAAATTTTCATCTACTGAGATAAAGTTTTAAGTGTTAATGTATGTATATTAACTAACAAAAAATTGAGTTTTAAATCCCATACTTAAATTTAAATTTACACTAAATTCTTCGACTCTAAATAATTTATAAAATATTTAATTTGAATCGCACAGTTTAAAGAAGAAAAAATGAGCAAACATTATAATCAATTTAAAAAAAAAGATTTAGGGATGTCTGTAAATCATAGGATGGAGATTTAAAATAATAAACGGACAGTAGGAAATTGTAGTAGATTGATAATACGTATAATTCATATGGTCACATTTTTAAAAACTCAAAGTCCAATTATAGCCCCAAAAGTACTTTGTCAATTTGATACAGTACTCATTTTGTGAACCTCTAATCACTTTTGCAGAAAGGCAAAATAATTATAGATGTTATTAAAACTATTTTTTTATCTTATAGAATATCCAATTGCCTTTCTTTTAAAATATATTGTCTTCTGAAAAAAGTATATGCATATTATTTAGGTAAGTTTGAATTCCGATTGCATTTAATTTTATCATTCTAAAATAAGCTCATTATTTATAACCAACAATCGACAATAAAAGTTACTTCACAAAGATAATATTATTCTATATGTAAAGGTCTCTTAGGACCTCACTTTGAGAACGAGAATAATTTTGAGTCAAAGAAGAACCAGTAGCCATTTTTATAAATAACTTTCTTTATTTGGTTATCTTTCCCAAATAGAATCAAAGATTTATTAACAAATACGCCTACTAGTATTATGAGGTTTTAAAGGTAATATCCTTTAAATTAACTTAATTAATTAATGATCCAATTAATTAATTTATTAAATAACGATCACGCAGAAATTACCACGATAAGAGATCCCAGAATTATATTTAATAATGTTCTTATTGAACATTTAACTTTAATCTCACTCCTAAAACTTTAATGAGACTTTAAACACAAAATAATATTTACCACTCGGAATCTCAATTCTTGAGATTAAATATCTCTAACAAGAAATCTTCAATTTACATCCACGATAACTTTCTGCTTCAATCTCTATCTCCTACTGCTCTAACTTTACTATTTCGTTTGACTTAAATACTGAATCTAATCTGCATAACAAGGAATCCTGTCCGCTTTTTGGAGTTGATTGGAAATAGGTAGGGAATTAATTTTCCCTAAAAAAGTCGACTCCGAAGATTAGTGATAAAGTTCCGTATAGATTCGTCACAATCCCTCCAAAAAGAAAACGGGATTTATTCGAAGGACTCATACGTCCTGAAAATAAATTACGTAATTCCTATCTTTGTCATATAGCCCCGACGATTTTAACTTCTAACCGTATAGTATTGAAACATCTTCCTTAATGAAAAAGGACAAAATTACGATTTATAATTAATTGCCAAACCTCATAATACTTTACAAGTTTAAATTAATCCCTGCACTCTATCCATTTGGCTAAGGAGGCGTGGGAAAAACCACCCTAGTGGTGGCAAAAAACCAGCCCCATAGAGTATTACTTAGTTACTATACAAAAAAGAAATACAATCTTCTGTGGCACTGGAACATCGAAGACTTCAGGGTCAGCTACCCTGAAAGATTGATATCCATTTGAGAAGTAGGTAAAAGCAGACATGAATTTATACATTTGTTACATGAATGTCATATACAATAAATATCTGGTTCCTTTGCCTTCCCATTCTAAAAACTTTATGCGCTAGTTAGTGTTAATGGTTAATCCTATCTAACTTCGCCGCGCTCCAAGTCACCAGATGTGAAACAAAACATACATAGAAACACACACAGCATACAATAATAATCATTTTGCAATAAACAAATAACACAAACAACCAAATGAATTGTCGCATCTTAGCGAAGTCATACATCGAAGTAAACAAATGCAAAATGTACAGATGTTTACTCCAAAATACAAAAAGTAACACAAAAGCCGTTTTTTTCTGGTATAGAAAAAAAACACACACACAATACAGTGTCCACTTTTGTCAGTCTTCTTAATTTTAGATTCCGTCCGTGACTTGCTTTAATTGCAAAAATTCTTCACTTGTTCGTACCGCGAAGATAAAGAAACAATACAACCTGGATTTTGTCTGTTAAATCCTATGCACTGGATCTCCATCCAACGCTTCCATACTGAGGCTCCTTCTTCGCAATGTGCAGCGAGGTATGCCGTTGATTTCGATGTTGCTCAGCTCCTCAGGAATTCCGTCTTTTTCTTGTATACGGCTCCGTAGATAGTATGGGCAAGGTCTCCTTGTATTGGCTTGATTCGACCGGACTGGTTTCTCCGCTAGTTTGTTGCGTCCTCTCGTTGTCGCTCTGGTCTGACGGGTCTGGTTATCACGTCCACTAACTTCCATTCGGGATCCGCCTGTAGTCGTAGCACTCCTGCGATCAGGCAACCTTGATGGACCTGCAATGGACTCTACTCCTTGTGATGAGGTATTATGTCTTTGAAATTTATAATTCCTGGACGAGACCGAGGAAGGGATCGACCTCTTGACTCCCTGCCTTTGCTCAGGAGCGCATCTTTTCCGGTCCTGATGTTCAGACCCTTGCCGTGATTTCTTCCTACATATCTTGGATCGTTTTAAAGCTTGGTCCTTCGACGCAGTACTATTAATTTTACGTTTATTTCTGGGGATCTCCCGTGTGGTGTTACCCTGCCGTGATCTACACCCCTCACTTTCCTGACTAGAGTTTTTCCTATGCTCTTTAAACTGCCCTTGATTCGATCTATTCGACCCATGACTAACTTTTTGTTCGTCATACAGAGTTTCTACCGGATTATCCGAACTAATCGTGTCTGACTGACGAGGCCGATACACTCGAACCTGATCAATATTAACAGTTATATTCCTTCCGTTTTTCCAAATAACTAAATTATTTCCTTTTATTTCCAAAACTTTATAGGGACCTTCAAACTTAGGCATAAATTTTCCAACCTGTTTCCTACCCGCAGCACTTAAGAAATGTGTTTGAAGTAAAACCAAATCGTTCACTTTGATGAGAACATCCCTCCTTCTGAGATTGTAATGTTTTTCCCAAGACTTATGCTGTTTTCGCATATTTCGTCTTGCCTCATCGAATAATCTTTCGATGTTCCTACCAACATATTTCGCATCCTCCGTAACATTTATGAGCTTGCTAAACGGAGTTATGATTTTCCTTCCCAAAAACAACTCAGCCGGAGTTTTATTTGTCGTCTCATTTACCGCCGTGCGCAATGCGAAAGCGAACTCGTGTAGAAATTGGTCCCAGTTTTCATGATTTTCTTCAACAAAAGAAGCTATCATTTGAACTAAATTTCTATTCACTCTCTCCGTGAGATTAGACTGTGGTCGGTACGTTACCGTTTTCATATGTTTGATGTCCAACCTGTGACTGAGATGTTCAAACACGTCAGAAATAAATTGGGGGCCGTTATCACTTTTCAAAGAAATCGGAGCTCCGTAACGTGCTATATAGTTATCAAAAAAAGCATTAGCTATTGCCTGGGCTGAAGCTTTATGAAGAGGAATCAGCTCACACCACTTAGTGAAGTGGTCAGATATAACTAATATGAATTTATATATCTCGGGTCGGGATGCGGGGTAGGGGCCTAATAAGTCTAGCGTTACAATTTCATTTGGATATTTTGAAACTATAGGCATTAAACGACCAGCTGGTAGCGCGTTTTTATAATTAAACTTTTGACACCGGTCACAGGTTGAAACATATTCAAATATATATTTTCTCATAAATGGAAAATAGCACGCGTCACGAAGTTTAAGATATGTCTTCCTCTTTCCGAGATGTCCTGCCAGTGGCAGATCATGAAATTCTTTCATTATATCCTTTCGAAGAGAACCAGGAATATAAACTCTTAGTTCTCCCAGAGTAGAAAAATACTTCGCGTAAAAGAGGAGACCATTTATTAACTTGAAGTCCTGGGACCAACTCTCGCATACCGTCGCATTAACAGAACCGTCATCAGGGTTTTCTAAGTATCGATAAATATGTCCTAATTCAGGATCTTCCCTTTGTTCCTTAATGAATTGTTCACGGGAATTTTTATTGCGAGGGCTCTAAGAGCTGCGCACGAAATTTGCGACCCTTCGACACTGTCTACTGGATTTCTCGATAAAAGATCTGCGACCACGTTTTGAACACCAGGTCTGTGCTCCCATTCTATGTTAAACTCTGACAATTTCAATGCCCATCGGATCATCTTACTTGATAAATTCTTACCATTGGTTAACTTCGTTAACGCCGCGTGATCTGTGATCACTTTCACAGGTAGGGGTCCAAAATAAGTTTTAAACTTATTTAGAGCCCAAATTACAGCCAAACATTCTCTTTCGGTAACCGTATAATTACGTTCTGCTTTATTAAGAGTTCGAGACGCGAAAGCAATAGGTTTTTGATTTTGCTGAAGCACAGCACCAATTCCGACCCCACTAGCATCAGTGAATAAATTGAACTGTTCAGAAAAATTTGGTAATTGCAAAATCGGTGCTTCTCCCGACCAGTTAAACTTCGCCCCCTTTTTTTTAATTGGTACAATGGTTCACATATATCTGCGTATCGCGGAATAAATTTTTGGTACCAACCCGTCATCCCTAAAAATTTTGACACTTCTCGATTATTTTTGGGAGGTTTCATTTCCGTAACTGCCCGAATTTTCTTATTGTCAGTTTCGATTCCTTCTTTACTAATAATCAGGCCTAAATATTTGAGTTTGTCACGGGCGAAGTGACATTTTTCCTTATTTAACGTTAGCCCTGCGTCTCGCAATAAGGTAAAAACCTGAGTTAAATGATCGAGATGGTCTTTAAACGATGGAGATGTTATAATAACATCGCCCATGTACACTAACACGAAACGCCCAATAACAGGTTTGAGAATTATATCAATAGCCCTTTGGAAATTAGGCGCCGCCCCAGAAAGACCAAAAGGCATGCGTAGGAATGCAAAAGTGCCATTGCGAATGATAAACGCTGTTTTTTCTATGTCCCTTGGACTAATCGCCAACTGAAAATAGCCACTTCTGAGATCTAGAGTGGACATAACGTTGGTGTCAGGAATATTGGTGAGTAAGTCATCAATCACCGGTAATGGATATCGAGGATATTTGGTAATTCCATTTAGTTTCCGATAATCGATCGCGAAACGATACGCCTCGGGAGAATCTGGAGGAAGGTCATTTTTCTTTCGTGTTAGAACGACTGGAGATGCATAGGGCGAATTAATAGGACAAATTGTACCATCCCGTAACATCTTATCTATGTGATAATCAATAATGCCTTGTTTGACCCGGTCGTACTTGTATGGTCTCGACACTACCGGTCCCTTGTCTCCAGTATCTATCTCATGATATACAACATGCGTTAATCCCGGTTGATCGGAAAATAACCCTTTAAAAATATTAAATAAGGCTTTTAATTGCCTCTGTTGCTCTTCATCAAGTTTTGATTCTGTGAGATCAATATCAACGAGTTTCTCCTCTTTAGGGACTTGTTTGATCAGATGATCGGGAATGATCAAGGATTTCTGATCAAAATCTAATGTTAATCGCGACGCCTTCATAAAATCGATCCCCAAAATGCACTGATACTGCATGTTATCAAGTATATGGAATTCCCAGGGTTTCTGAAATTCCCTGATTCTAATTTGTAACTCGACTCTACCCAAATGACTGCACGGGGCTCCCTGTGCTGTCACGACTCTGTCTTTCGTCTTTTGACGAGGTCGGTATGAAAAATAATTGCGGTATACCTCCTCCGAAATAAAAGATTTCTCCACTCCCGTGTCCCATAGTGCTGTAATAAAGGTTTCATTTAATAGAATAGGGACATACGGTAATTCGACTGGGGTCATTCTTATAGAGGATACTCTGATAGGCCGATGATCCCAAACTGGAGGATTTTCCGTACCCCGCGATCGATTACCCCCCTATTCACATCGATCGCTTAAAAGTTTAAATTTCTACTTCGTTCATTTTGACCTCGAAATGAACAATTTCTCGACCCACTTTGTCGACCGCCTTGACTGTGGAAGGGTTGATCCGATTGTCCACCTTGGCGTCTACCTTCGAATCTGCGATTTGCGAAACCTTGGTTTTCGAATCGATTAAATTCCCTTTGTGGTCGGTTATTATTGGAGTATCTCTCATTATTTCTGTTTCCCCTCCAATTTCCCTGTCTATGCCGGGTATTAAAACGATTGCCTTCATGAGGGCCTGAACTTCTAAATCGCTCACTCGAACCTCTGATTTGTCTATGCATAAAACGTTCTTCGTATTTATCAACGATTTGTAGGAGATTGGCAGTATTTCGTGGATGTCTAACTTCGACATAATCCAAAATTTGAGGTTCTAATCGACTATCGACGTGATCTATTAATTTTTCCTCCGACATTTCTAGTTTAAGGACTTTATGAATTTTCAACAATTCATAAATAAAGTCCGAAGGCTGTTGATCTCGTCTTTGTGATGAGGAATAAAATCGCGTTTCTAGTTCTGACCTGTTCCTGACCACAGGAAATTGTTCCGACAATGCCTGTTTTAAGTGCGCGTAGTCTGTTGTCTTATCTTCAATGACTCTATAACCAAGAACTTCGAACCAGTCGAGTGCCCGTCCTTTGAGATGACCCTTCAAGTAAGCACATGCCAGTTGTGCAGGTATCTCATAATACGCGAGATTATGATCAATATTCTCCAAAAAATCATCTATGTTCTCAATCCCCGAAAAATATTGTTCCGAAATGATTCTAAAACTGGATCCGACTCTATTCTCGGGATTTATACGTTGGGCGCCATTGTAAAGGTCTCTTAGGACCTCACTTTGAGAACGAGAATAATTTTGAGTCAAAGAAGAACCAGTAGCCATTTTTATAAATAACTTTCTTTATTTGGTTATCTTTCCCAAATAGAATCAAAGATTTATTAACAAAAACGTCTACTAGTATTATGAGGTTTTAAAGGTAATATCCTTTAAATTAACTTAATTAATTAATGATCCAATTAATTAATTTATTAAATAACGATCACGCAGAAATTACCACGATAAGAGATCCCAGAATTATATTTAATAATGTTCTTATTGAACATTTAACTTTAATCTCACTCCTAAAACTTTAATGAGACTTTAAACACAAAATAATATTTACCACTCGGAATCTCAATTCTTGAGATTAAATATCTCTAACAAGAAATCTTCAATTTACATCCACGATAACTTTCTGCTTCAATCTCTATCTCCTACTGCTCTAACTTTACTATTTCGTTTAAATTAAATAATGAATCTAATCTGCATAACAAGGAATCCTGTCCGCTTTTTGGAGTTGATTGGAAATAGGTAGGGAATTAAATTTCCCTAAAAAAGTCGACTCAGAAGGTTAGTGATAAAGTTCCGTATAGATTCGTCACATATATAACTGAGAAATATATATTTAATAGTATCCTATTCGCTATTTATATTGCTATAATTATCGAGTGTCTTGATACATTAAAAATTTTAATATATTAAAGCGTCGACATTTTTACATTTCTCCAATTCAATTATTTGATTTAAAAAAAATATTTTTAACATATATCGATGTAAAAATGTCTAGCAAATTATTTTGTTAAATTAACTCCACCCATATATCTTTTGTGTGTAATTTGGTTTTGTGTAATGACAAAAAAATTAAATTTCCCAACCTAACTGATATACGAAGAAAAATGAATTTTATTTAAATCATAGTACAATTCTTATTATATTATATATATTTTTATATAATGTTTAATAATTATATATAGATGTAAGGATAATTAAATTATATTAAAAATTAAATTCTCTATCTAGCACTTAACTTTTTTTTTCATTACATCTACAAGTATCACATTAATCACCCAATTATTTCTCCGAAACAGATGGCTTAACCCTTAAACATTTTCTGTTGGGATTTTATTAGATTCATAACTTTTTGAAATTATTTTTTCTTTTGAAAAACTTTATAGTCACTAAAATTAATATTTAATTCAAAAATACTCATAGTTTTATTAGAAATAATTAAATCTTTCAGTTTTACATTTACTATGAGGAATTTAATTTCTTTAATAATTTCTCCTATTTTTCTTTGTAAAGTAATTGCCTCACTATCCTTGATTTGTCCATTAATGGTGAAAACTTTTGTAGTTATATACATCCACAGTTAGTGGTCCCATGATTTGTGCTATTAAAATTTTTGGAATGATGTTGGCATTGGATCCTGTATCCAAGAGGACTTCAACTTGTTTGAAGTTGATTCTCGCCTGGATGATCATCTATTAGCATGTTCGATGTGGTTGGAATACCGTATTATTTTCTTGGGTTCTTTGATGGGGGTAGAAAGTTAGATCATTCAGTTGCAAAACCGCTGGTCGTTGCGGCGAGAATCGTTAGTTTCTCGGATACATGGTTGACCGCTGAAGAGAAAAGGACGGGTGATGTAGAGAGAATGACGGACGCTGATAAGAGAATACATTGTATCTTGAACCGAGTATCGAAATTAATCATTTCTCCAATTCCATCTTCCATACTGTTGTCTATGGGCAAGTTGATTCGTATGGTGAGGTATTTTTGTCTCTGGATACTTTGGGTATATAACTTCATTCCGAGATTTGATTTTTCTTGTATATCTAAAATTTTCATTTTTTCTTTCAGTTCCTCTATATCGCTGCAGCTTTGTAATTGTATCTCTATGGCTCTATTTTCCTTTAATCCTTTTATGATGTAGAATCTTTCAGCTTCTTCCATTTTTATCTGGGATGCGATTTCTTTAATTCTGTAAGAGTGTTCTATGTGGGCCCTTTTTGATTTTGTTTCTGTTTTAGATAACTGGAGATGAATCTACGCTGGATTTACTTGAGTTCCGAATTCCTGTATTAAATTATTTTTCAGCTCGTAAAAGTTTTTAGGGATCGATTGTTATTTAATTTAAGTCTTCACAGCTTCATCTACTAACTTGGTTATAAATATATTTTTTTGTTTTTCTGTTACATCGAAGGAATTGCACGAACTTCCAAAATTTGTAACGAATGTTTGGATGGTCAATTCTAGGTTATAGTTTTGGAAAATTCTGCAGATCTTCAAATCGGATATCAATTTTTATAATTGTTATAGATTGTTTTCTTTTTTCTTCATATGCATCTATTCCGCTCAAATCTTCTTGTTGAATTTTATTTTCATCCTTTGCTTCCATTTTTAAAATTTTAAATTCCGAAAATTCGTTAGGGGAATAAAATAATTCTAGTTCTTGGGTGCTAAGAGCGGCGTTTTTCCTGGGGTTAAGAGCGCGTTTTTTTTTTCTTTTCCCTTACTAAAGAACATTCCTTTTCATTCCGGCAACTCGACGTATTCAGAAAAGATATGTAAAGATTCGTCAGAGTTTCATCTCCATAGCATTTATTTCATTCGGCGTTCGTTTTTATATTAAAATTATTTAAAGAATATATAAGTTTAAATTCTGAAATGTGTTTTAAGGAAAATTCAGCCGGCTTTAATTCTGCCATGTTTTGGAGCCAGAATCAGACTTTATTTTGAAAAGGTTTTTTATTCAAGTAATTCTCGTGATATTATCTGACGCTAAGAGGGAGAGTCGAAAAAAAAGAAACGCTACAATGAAAACAAAGTGGGTTCCCACTTAAACACTCATGTGATAAGTATCGCAGATTTTATAAGTGTACTTGAAAGTTAATGCTGACATATAGGTCTTTTAAAAATATAATGATCTGGAATCAGAAAATGTTTAAGGGTTAGGCCATCTGTTTCGGAGAAATAATTTAGTGATTAATGTGATACTTGAAGATATAATGAAAAATAAGAGTTAAGTGCTAGATAGGGAATTTATTTTTTAATCTAATTTAATTATACTTATATACATAAAATAAATTTACTTATTTTATGTACGTTTTTATGACCTGTTTGGATAAAAAGAATATTAAGATATATAAATCTGATATATTGTAACACTATTTAAGTCCGAACGGGTGATCCATTATTGCATATAAATGGTGTTTTTTATGAGGTATAGAACTTTAAATTGCAATAAAAGAACCATGTATTATTCGATTGACATGATTTTTTTTATTCAAAAGATAATCTTGTGGCATTACATTTTTAATATGATTTCTGGCATATGACTGCCACGGCTAACTCGGATGTAGTCCAATCTGGACGTCCAATTTTCGATGACTTTTTCCAACATTTATGGCCGTATATCGTCAATAACAAAGCGAATGTTGTCTTCCAAATGGTCAAGCGTTTGTGGCTTATCCGCATAGACCAATTACTTTACATAGCCCCACAGAAAATAGTCTAGCGGTGTTAAATCACAAGATCTTGGAGGCCAATTCACAGGTCCAAAACGTGAAATTAGGCGGTCACCAAGCGTGTCTTTCAATAAATCGATTGTGGCACGAGCTGTGTGACATGTTGCGCCGTCTTGTTGGATCCACAGGTCCTGGACATTATGATTGTTCAATTCAGGAATGAAAAAGTTAGTAATCATGGCTCTATACCGATCACCATTGGCTGTAACGTTGTGGCCTTCATCGTTTTTGAAGAAGGATTCCACCAGCCCATAAAGCGCACCAAACAGTCAGTTTTTCTGGATGTAACGGTGTTTCGACATACACTTGTGGATTAGCTTCACTCCAAATGCGGCAGTTTTGTTTGTTGACGTAGCCATTCAACCAGAAGTGCGCTTCATCGCTAAACAAAATTCGCTTATGAAAATCGGGAACAACGGCAATCTCGTTTTGGGCCCATTCAACAAATCTACGCCTTGCTTGATCATATTTAAAATGTAATGCCACAAGATTATCTTGCGAATAAAAAAACTTCATGTCAATCGAATAATACATCGTTGTTTTATTGCAATTTAAAGTTCTATACCTCTAAAAAAACACCCTTTACAAATCCTCAAATTGTTTCTAATATCCTTCCATTACAAACATACGAGAAAAACATGTTTACTTTCGGAGTGTCTAGATGAAAAATTGTAACCCCCTGTTATACTCAATTTGTTCATGTGTAACATTTGTTCATTTAAAGTATTTTGATATCCCTGAAGTTCTGGTTTCTGTAATGAAAATAGGAGTTTTTAGACAGACCATCTCGAAACGAATCTTTTTAAATAACTTAATTACAGATATAATTAATTTTCCTATGATATAAATAAACTCATTATACATAAGAAAGCGGGAAGAATTTGAACTTTCAAATGAGATTATGTAACGCTATTTTCATAAACATGTTGAGAATTTCACGGAAATGTTTATATAAAACATTTCTTTTATACATTCAATGTGTACTTGTGTTTAATGCTCAAATTACGCTTAATAAATTTCATAACATTTAAAAATAAATGTTATTATAACGGTTAAAAATGAAGAAACAAGAGATGTGGAAGGAACACTATATTTATATAACCACTGCTCAGAATTTCCTATGTATAGTCCTTATTCAAAGACATTTTAATACATGTAGCATGAGTTGCATGGAATTTTTTTTATAAATTTCAATTGTACAGTGGACTTTAAAATTGGTAAAAATCTATCAAATGCTTGATTTTTAACTTTTAACATATTAAAAATTCTTGCAATCACGGCTACTGAATGCCAAATAATTTTTGAATTCCGACCACTTTTATGGAAGTTACGTTCTTTTCAGTTCGAACACAAAGATGTGTGACCACACCTCCTTGATTACAGAACAATATATAAAAGAGATTAGTGAATATTAAAAACAATGACAATTAACATAAGGAAAATAATGACGTCTCTGGGCTGAAATAATTTAGAATTAATTGGGGTTGTTTTTAATTTGTTTTATTTTTAATTTTATTTATTTATTTGGGCGTGTGTAGTTCAAACCCACTGCACTTCAATCATGATAAGTCACTTACAAAAGTTATTATGCCATGATCAAGCAGACATATTTTATTCTTCATACTATTTTACATTTAGGTTTGTTGTTTATAAAGTTCTAGAATTTATATGACTTTAAATTAAATTTTAGGTCATATTTCAGATGATTACATCAAAGTATCAGTTCTTTAATGCTGAAATGCTTTTTTAATGCTGAAAATTAGGTATGTTTATTATAACAGCCCAAATAAAGTTAGATTATATCGAAAAACTTATACAATATCACTTAATAATAGCAATAATTGATTTCATCAGATGTAGTTCAGCCCTTATAATTATTATGGATATATATATATATATAAAGCGTCATTTAAGAAAATTTTAATTTGTGTTGCTTTAATAACATTAAAGGGTTGCATGCGCATAACATTGTTCTCAATTGAATAGAAAATTTGTACACAAATATTCTCTTTAGATAAATTCTCTATAAGTAAATACAAGTGAGTGTGTTTTCTTTTTTTAATGGTAGGAAAAATAGTGAAAACATGAAAAAATATTAAAATTTTCATTTAAATTTAAGGAAAAAAATTCAAGATTTAAGCATAAATATTAATTATTTTAAAATAAAATATGAAAAAAACCTCAATAAATCTTATTTGCATGCATAGAATGAACACCAAGAAAGAATATTAACTAAGTACTGTGTCTCCAGATGCGCATAGATCATTTTGAAATGTATTTATTATTAGTTACAGATAAAATTTTAAAAAAATGATGATCTTATAGACTATTAAAGATATTTTCACTAGACTTTGTACATTGATATTTTTAAGACATTAATCATTTTCTAAAAGTTTGAAAAATACAAGATTTTAAAGTCTACTGTGCCCTTAAAATACATCGTTAAAGTAGCACGAGGTAGGATTCAAATATTTTCTGTTTGAGCCTAAAACTTCAAAAAAATTTTAAGTAAAGCTACCACTATAACTTTTTTGATTACTATATAATTTCTTCCCCTTATCTAAAAAAAGTGTATCCCAAATCACATTTCCAGATGCTCGCCATGGCATCGTATTTTATAGAACGGGTATATTTAGTAACCGGCAATTAAAGAAAATGGTGCTTGTTGACCAGAGAATGAATATCAAATTTTCTGATTGCTTGGGAAACAGTGCTATGGAGATTTATGAAATGATGAAGTATGTATACGGCAGTGATACATTATCATGCACTCAAGCTTTTGAGTTGAATCGAGATTTCAGAGAAGTGCATCACAGCCTAAATTAAAGGACATTACTAAAAATTTATTCCCGAAATTTTTCGATGACATTTACAAGCGGTGTTAAAAATGTGCTGTAGCTCAAGTTTCTTACTGTAAAGGAGGGCATGTTTGAGCAATTTAGTTGGTTATATTTTTTGAAGTTATAGGCTTAGTCCGAGAACTTTTGAATCCTATCTCGTATATTTTATTCAATGCTTTGTTATGTAGTATTGAATTTTATTTAAAACAATCCTGGTAAATTATAATGATTGTAAAGTGAATTTAAATATATATATATATATATATATATATATATATATATATATATATATATATATATATATATATATATATCTTTTCCCAGATATTTTATTTTTTATTAATAAAAAAATGTGTGGATTAAAATGACAGCATCCACATAAATTAAATGACTGAAATTAAAATTAAGAGTTATTAGATGACTCTTTTTTCATAATAAGTTCTCAAAAACATGCTAATGTTTTGTAACAGTTCCAAATAAGTCTGTGATAACTCCGAAAGTGGGAGGGGAAATTCATTTCCTAAAAAAAATCCGCAAAACCCCTTGAAGGAAGGTGTAAAATTCAATTGCAATAAACAAAAGGAATGATATTATAAAAAGTGTTGTTGTTGTTTCCAATCCCCTTGGAGCAGGAAAGCCTACAACAAGTCCATTTGACCTTTCCGCGTAATAGTGTCACACACCAGGTCTTGCTCTTCATACAACTGTCGCAGGGAAATGCCCCAGCAGTCCAGAAGATGAGCAGGAGAAGCAAGGAGAGAGCAGGGACAGGTAAAGAAAGACGGCACAAAAGTCATACTACGCAGGTGATCGCTTCTAAGGCGCGCCAAGGCCGTCTGATTAGCCCTGGAACTCTTGCACTGTATAGATAGGCCAGGGCTCTTAGTGCGTACCAGTGGTGAGCAGGAGGGTTTCGCCAAGTGAAATTCATTTTATTTCTTTGGAAGGAATGAATTTCCGTACGGGTTAAGACAGTGGAACTGGGGTTAGGGATATCACATCCCTTACCAGCCAGGTCATCAGCAGCTTCATTCCCAGGCACACCCACATGTGATGGAATTCACTGGAGACATACTTGTTTCCTCTGACCAAGCCTAACTAATTTAGATAAAATATCTAGACCAGTACTGTCCATAATTTTTGGCCAATTTTTCAAATATTGGATGGAGCTTCTGCTGTCTGTCAGGATCCAGATACTGTCCTTATAAGAGTCCAGAGCATGATCGAGAGCACCACTAATAGCAATGAGTTCCGATCTAAAGACGAAACAGTGGTCAGAATTCCTGATGCTGATTTTAACCTCATTCCCAGGAGTGTTACTAAAAATACCGCTCCCTGCTCTACCCGTATCCGAACGACTACCATCTGTGTAAACAATCAAGGTTTGATCGGGTATGTCATTTATTACTTCAAGTGCCAGTTGTCTGAGTAATTCCGGATGGCTGCTATGCTTGAGAGTACTGGTCAATAATTCCTCCCGGAATTCAACATGATTAAAAGAATCAATATATGAGATGCCGCTAAAAGGTGTAGATGTGTCAACATTGAAATCAATAAAAGCATGTTTACGCATGTAATTAAGTGGGCTGTCTCGCTTTAAACGTTGATTACTTTGTCCAATTTATAATGAAATAAGAGGCTCTATTGAAGGATCCAAAGCTTTTAATTTTGTTAAAATACCTATATGAGTTGACTTCAAATCTCATAGTAAGAGGTTGGATGTCGACCTCGTACAGAACTATGTCAGTAGGGCAACTAGTATATCTAAGGCCAGTGATAATCCTCGCAGCACTGAGTTGCACTCTTTCCAGTTTTTCAAGTTTTAGGAGATGCTACTTGAAAGATTTGGTATCCATATTCAAGGACTGGGCGAACCAAGGTTGTATAAGTTATTCTAAGTGTGGAGGCGTCTGAACCCCAGTCTCTGCCAGAAAGATATTTTAAGATCTTAAGTCTCTTTCTTGCTTTATCGGCTATTTTTTCAATATGTTTACCACAAAACTATATAACCCGAATTCAAATAAACTGAGTTATTTACTATTACTAAAGTTACAGTTTATTTACAACACTAAGTATGTATGATATAAAATATTTCCAAATCACTTAAATTATGTCTAAAAGATAAGAAGTAGTGACATGGTGATACTTTTTTGTGATCCGGTCTCACGTACATAAGTACTTTACAAGATAGTTAAGAGTAGAGAATGACTGTTAGTTTTCTTCTTTTAATTTGCGTGATGTCATTTTATATTTTTAACATGCGTATGTGCTCGGGATCTTTAGCTGCCTTAGCAGGTAATACTACACAAGGTAAGTTCAGAGATTTTTTAATCGGCAGTTATTATTGTATCATTCAAATCGTTCTTTCAAGGCACACTATAAAAATCTGAGCACTGAATGGTATTAAATTCCACTTCTTTTCTATTCGTTTAACATATTAGATTACAATAATTCTAAGTAAGTAATGGGTGAGAAAATAGCAAAACAATATAGAGCGCAAAAGTAATTAAATAGTAATACATTAGGCTTACAATTGAATTTTATAGCGTTAAACATATTCTGACAACACTCTAGTACTTCTTTTTATTATAATACTTCGTAGTTTTTTCAATATTTGTTTGTTTAAATGATTTATGACGATGTATTTTAAATTTAAATACTATTCTGCCCAGTTAGAAATAATAACTTTCAAATTATTTATACGCAATGGTTCTTGATATAATCACATTTTTTTTAGAAATTAATATATTCTGTTATAATTGTTCATTCTTATAATCATTTATTGATAAATCTTTTGGAACTTCGATCATACAAAAAATAAAAAAAATACGTTTTACAAAGTTAATAAACTGTTGCAATAATGCAAATGATTACTTCTATTAACAATATTGAGTTACTAATTTTTACGCTTATTCGCTATTATTTTCAAACCTTAACGTTTAAAGTTTTTCCTTTGAAGTCTTAACTTCGAGGAAAATACTTGGATGTTAGTTTTCAAATTGAAATTGATTTTTTTACGTGAAGTAAAATTGTGTTAATGTTTAACTCATCCTGAACAATAAGGGGAATACTTTTTAATGCAGTATAATATTTTTACCTATAGTATTTCCTTTCCAATATTTTACAATAATTTTAAAATAATTACCTTCTACCATATAAAAAATAATATTTTTCTTTAGGTATAGCTTATTACAATACATCATATTTTAAATATATTGATAGAAAATCTACATTTATAAATAATCAAATCATTATACTTTTACAAAAATAGTATAATATATGCGTAATTAAATATTCATTATGAGTTTTGAAATATTTTTATGCATATTATCTTATCTACTTATATAGTAAGATAATATAAACCATGTTTTATTTTATTTTGAATCTATAAATTAATAAATTACATTTGCTTCTCATAAAAAAAATTTCGTTGCTAAATCTCTATCTCTTTTTTTTTTTTTTAGTTTTCTTTAATATTTACTGTATTTCTTTCAATTTATTCTTTTTAAGGACTTTAACTTCAACGAAAATAAATCATAATTAGTTTCAGAAGTATTTTGAAAATACATCGGTTATTTACCTTAATCTTCAGAAGATTGCGTTCGAATAACTCTTTTCAGCTTTAAAAGAAACTCTGATTCGTAAATCCTCTTTTGAATAAATTTAAGCATTAGAATTTATTTTACTGCGTTTAACGTAGCGTGAAAATAACGCCTAATTTCAAGCTAAAATTGCCCGTATAAAAAATACATTGAAATTTTGTTTGATGTTTTTATTAGTTTTCAGTTATAATTAAACAAACAATGAGTTTAAAAATAAATTTTCAGCAAAATTTAGAAAAAAATGTCTGCAACTTCATCAAAATTTTTACTGAATAAATGTAATTCGATATTTACATCCAAAGCAATTACTATATGGATTGCTTTCAAATATTGGGTTACGAAGCAGAAAAATATTTCTTTTTTACTGATAGTTGATTCGTTCTGAGATTTTCCAAAATATCAATAAAAAATAGAATACAGTAGTTTCGAATTCACCCCACAAGAAATTCTCAAAATTGTTTAATCAATTACATTCATTTAGGTCCATGTACACAAATAAATTGAAATTATTGAAGAAGTTGTTAAATAAGCTATAGCTCATCCAGATTCTTAGAATATTATCCTCTGGATTTCAGTGGATGATCTTCAATAGATGTACCTTCAAAAGACGGTATAAAAGCAAAAATGAAGAATAAACAAAGCGCAAGATACAAAATGTTTAATTGTACTTCCCTTCCTGTGTGCGCAATAACTGAAACATTCAAGCGGCAAACAATAGCTTTACAGAAGTTTCAGTTAATGAGGCACCATCTCTCGAAAATGTTATTACAGGATTTACATATTTATTTATTTTAACGCTGATTCCGCTGTATGTTAGAGTCACGGGCTGGTAACCGGAGTTGCATCAGTTCAAGCCCTAATGCCATTGAGTTTAGAGAGGCTGATACACGTTAAACATGTCGCAACTCTAATGTTTTCCATGGTGTAGTAGCTTGGAGAGGTGGGTGCTAGCTCACTTGTGACTGTGGATCAGATTTACGAGGTTCGTCGCCAAAAGACCTCGAGAAGTTTTAGATTATGACATTCATAAACACACTCTCCCCACATTCCCGCTGTGTTTGGAGACTAGCACACATTTTATGCTAACCTTCTCTAGGTACAAAAACATAACTTTTTTCACAACAAGACGATTGGTCCAACTCTTCAAAAGAACACATTTAAAGTGTTAAAAAAGGTTTATATCGTCCCACAAATTCTGAAACTTTCAATCCCCCCCAAAAAAAATTTATTTGGAGCATAATGCTTTGTTCAGTTATCCAATATTTGAAAGGTCCAATATTGAACTGAAGAGAATACGTTCAGATTTGCACGTGTATTTTTATTTCATGTTTTTAATTGATTTTAATTAAATATCTAGTTCTTTTCAGAATTGAAGTTAATTTTAGATTTTATTTGTTAATAAGAAAAATAAATATGATTCTCTTATACAGCCAGATACAGAAAAAATGTATGCCTCCATACCAAAAGTAGAAAGATATTATGTGTATCTGTATGTATGCTACGGCATAAATCATCTGATACTTGACCAACTTTTGATGAAAAACTGCAATATTGAGATCCTACAAGGTCGATCATATCACACTATGACATTTTTCCAACCCGAAACATTTTATACTTTGAAACAGAAGGTATTCTTTCTGGATTATTTTTGAAAGTTTCTTGAAAAAACTATTTGCACACTGTGTTGCTATCAAAGACCACCATTGCGTGGCGTAAAAATGGGACATTTATGCAAGCCTTATAATCAAAGTTATAGAACTCAAATTTTTAAAAGGAATGAAAAAGCTCTCTTAATATAAATGGCAAGTTGGTTAGTGTCTTATTTTCCATAAATAGAAGCCATAATGCTTGAAAATTTTTCCTTATTGCTGAAAATTCAGACAATGGATAAAATATATTTACCCAGTTTATACATAAAGTATTGATTAAAAAGAAAGCAAAGAAAAAACGTTTGAAAGACACTCACAAGCAGCAAGAGAAACTCACATAAAATCCTTAAAAAAAATAAACTTTTATTTTTGACTTTTCGATATGATTGACCCCCCACACACACAGGTAGGTTTATCACGCTCCACTAGGGGTCGTGTCTCAAAGTTTGAGAAAAGCTGATTTAGTGTATTAACCCTCCAAGCGGTTAGCACGGCTTTTTCTGCCCTACTAGAGAGGCTTCAAAAACGGACAACACGGAATTTTCCGTAAGGCAGGGGACTCACCAAAAATGCACCAAACGTAATATTACCTCCTCGAGTAACGTGTTCGAAAGCGGAAATGACGTGTTTTTCCAAATTCTCCCCTCCCCCCCTTAAAGGCTTAACATCTTGAAACATAATTAGAGATGGTCGGGGAGACACAATGGACATTGAGGGGAAGTTTTATGGCTCGCGGGGAGACCGGTTCTTTGCCTGCAGCAATCGTAAAAAACTGGGAATAATTTCTTTAAACTCAAGAGCGTACGGAAATAATTGCAAGTCAACGAATTGAGAAAATTAGGAGATAGCTTGATAAAAATCTCATTTTTTTTCCTTACCTTACAATTCTGAATGGAATTAAGTTTTTATAATGTATGTCTAAATTTTTTAAAAATATCTATAGTACTTAAATTTGAAGTAAACACTGGGGTGCAAAAATTAAGGACGAGACGGTTTTTACAATATAACTTTGTACAAAAGCTTTCCAAATCAACACATTTAATACCGTAAGATCCCCAATACATAAGGACATGTGTAATGTAAGCAACACTTACTAAAAGAGAAATCAGAGGGATAAAAAGAAGCTTGATTGAAAAAGTAGCATGGAGTGCAATGCGACTGAAGGCCGAAACATCCCTGTGATGGGTGTAAAGCAAGAAACATCCGGTCTTTAGTAGGGGACATGATCTCCCCTGACTGCTAGGAAGGTTTCACAGCGTCTGCCCGTGCTGAGAATGAGGGTGTCAATGAGTTGTTGAGGCATTGCAGCCCATTCGTCTTGCAGCGCCAATCGAAGCTCCCGAATCGTTACTGGTGGTAAGGTACGAGCTGCCAAGCGTCTGCCTAGAAAATGCCATACATGCTCGATGGGATTGAGATCCGGAGGTCGTGCCGGCCAATCCATACGTTCAATATCCTCAATCTCTAAGAGCTGCTCGGTAGCTATTGTGCGATGACATGGTGCATTGTCGTCCATGAAAAGGAACTGCAGACCCATAGCGCCTCTAAAAAGACGCACATATGGAAGAAGAATCTCGTTACAATAACGGGTCCCGTTGACTGAACATGCGTCGAAGATGTGAAGGTCTGTACGACTACCAAGTATGATGCCTCCCCAAACGAGAACACCGCTGCCTCCATACCTGTCCCTTTCAAAGATGTTCGAGGGATGATTGCGGCTTCCCCGCTCTCTCCAGATGAGTATGTGATGAGAATCGCTACTCAAACTGAATCTGCTCTCATCTGTAAAGAGTACTCGTCCCCATTCATTGTCTCTCCAATTCCGGTGTTCCCGGCAGCACAGAAAACGCCTTCTCCGATGGGCAGGCGTTAAAGGTACACACCGTACAGGGCGTCGTGCAAACTGACCACCACCGTGCAGTCTTCTGGCCACGGTAAAACGCGATATCGGTCGTCCAGTCGCCTGTGTCGTGTGTCTTGCGATTTCTCCCGCTGTCTGCCGCCTGTTTCTTCTGGCCTGCAAGACAATGTACCGGTCATCTGCGAGTGTGGTTCCTCGTGGACGACCACTACTGAGCCCCGGATAGCTGTTCCTGTAGTTTGAAATTGTCTCCAAAGTCGTGAAACGATGCTGGGAGCAATTCCGAAATCTGCAGCCACACTTGTCACACAGCGGCCTTCCTCCAACTTCCCAATGATCCGACCTCGGGTAAAAGCATCCAGATGTCGTCTAACAGATTGATTTTTCGCCATTTCTCGCTGAGGCAGCAACTCGGTGTGATTTTAACTGCTATACGGCGTGCAATCTCTTTGCCGGAAATACTGATCTTACACCGACAACATGCTTTATACTACTCAGACATTCCTCCATTACGTCTACCTGCATATCTGCGCATGTGCTACCGTACATCACTTTACTTAATCTCCTGATTGGTCTTCCTGTCCGCTCTGACTCTTCGTTCAGCTTATATGCTAATTTTTCGACTTCGTCCTTAATTTTTGCACACCAGTGTATATTAAAACATTGAGGATAATTTACTGCTTCATTTTTCTTATTTTAATCAATACTTTCAGGGATTTTTTTTAAAAAAGGATTATTTCGTTTTGTGTCAAAAATTAACAGGAAGAAAAAGGTTCAAAATTTAAAATCTTTTAAAATTTTGGACACTTCCAAACATGAATAATTTTAAGCTTCTGCATTACATTATTTGCTAAAAATTTTTACACATTGCTAAAAAACCCTATTTAAACCTTTTAGTTTTTTTATAATTTTAAAGCCAGGACATCTTACATAGAATCCCTAGTTTTGTATTGTTCAGATAACGAATTATATTTGAATTTTAAATGTCTGAACAGTAATTTCATTCAAAGAGAACGTAAACTACAAGCTTATATTTTTAAACTTGAATCTTCAAATAAAGAGTAATCAAAAGCATCTGGACAAATTTACAGTTAACATTTGCGCATATAAATAAATATAATGATCCTTTTTAAATTCAAGTTAAAGAATTATCTATTTATGCAAAATCCCTCATCATTTATGTTCCATTAGTGGTTTTTTGAAGAAAAGGTTATTAAAATTTGGACATATTTTAATAATCTTAACCATGCAAAACTAGGAATTTTATATTAGCTGCATTGAAATTCTGCATTTGAATTTCGAAAAAGATATTTATGCGTGCCTCACATACTCAGTTGAAAAACATATAATTACCATAAATACTAATAATTCTTTGGATATTAAAAAATATATATTTAGATTAAATTTTTAATTCATATATATGTGTATTCTACTTCTAATATTTTTTCATGTACTCCTTAAATTTCATATTATTTAATTAAGTTAGGGAATATTAACGTCGCTCTCTCTCTCTCTCTCTCTCTCTCTCTCTCTTCTCTTCTCAACTACTCTAGGGCTTTTGGCGACGAACCTGTGGCCAGGGTTGCAAATTGGTCAAGGTATCGGATCGTAGTTGGCATGCCACGAGTTCGAGCTCAGTGCCACAAAAGAGCCGCCGCGTAGGGGGGCGATGCACGTTAAATCTTTAGAGAGATCAAACCTCCTCCGTTGGGGAAGTGTGGTAGTTAAGAGAGAAGGGCCAGCTCAGGTGTCGCCCTCATCACTTGACCATGCTTCGAAATTACGAGGTCCATTACCAAAAGCCCTCGTGTAGCATAACAGTGCTACGTTAATATTCACTCACTTGGCGACGGACGTCGTAATTTTAACCCTCTAACTAGACACCTTCCTCCTGAAAAGTTATTCCGAAAGCGTTTAACACTTATTTTGCGATTCCCTTCAAAAATGCAACAGACTTTTTTCTTTTCCCCCCTTTTAGAACTTGGGAGGTCGAACGGGGAAAATTTTACGACCCAGTTCGGTCGCTTTGAAAAGTAAGAACCAAGAGATCAATCGTTTACAGCTAGCTGTTAAGTTGCCTTGGGCAATCTTCTTTGAAAGCGTAGATATCCTGTCTTGATCAATCCTCTTTGAAAAAGATACGGTGTTTCTTTCTCCTATATGTTCAGTCACAGTAAAATTAAAAACGAAATGAAAGGTAAAAAATGAGGAAAAAATGAAATAAATAGTATGTTAGAAGTTGAAAAATAATTATATTTTCTTCAAAGAAAATTTATTTTTCTGTCATTTTTTAAAAATTAATATATATATATATATATATATTTTGAATTGCGATTTGAACCAGAAAAAAGCATCCTGTATTCATTTTTTAATATGAGAGTAAGAAAACGCGCTCACTTTCCTGTTTTTTAAAAAAAGTAATGAGGTAAAAAGAGCAAAGGCCCTATCTCATTTTTAAACAATAACACAATAAATATTACATACAATGATTATATTTATGAAATAAAACCGATCTTTCTCTATTCAGTTATACTTTTAATTTAAAATAACATAAAAAAGGATTTCAATACTTTTAATTTATTTTAATTAAAATCATATAAAAGATATTTTTATGTTAACTGAATATTTTTCGGAAAAAATTTAAATTTTCCTTCCTAGTGTTATCTTTTTCGATCTTCTTGTATTAAATAAAAATTCCTTTTCTACATCGGCATTTGTGATGGACATAACACATATTCAGTCAATAATTTTTAATTTTAATGGGGGATATACTTCTTCAAATGCGCATGACAGTACTTCTAACCATTTTCTACTCAAGTTAAATTTCTTATCTTTCTGTTTCTTTTATTACAAGGAAAAATGTCACACATCGATAACTACATTTTCACACAAATCAGTCATTACAAATTCTATTGTGAGAAAAGTTCTCCCTAATTAATCTTGTCTTTCAAAACAGTACACTTTAAACAATTTTGTTCAGTGAAGTTAACCGACAGTTTAACAATGTATTCATACCAAATTTTAAAAACAAATTTAACACTTGGAAATGTATCCTGTATTAAATTTTTTCAGTATACACAAATATTTCCTGCTGTGGGGAAGATATAGTATGAGATGTGGTGTGCGGTTGTGAAAGAATGTTTTCGTACGTGTAGACTATTTTTGAAAATTTAAATATCACTGAAGCTGATCATATAACTGCAAATGAGCCTTATTTTAATGAGTGCTGGTATAAAAAAAAAACACTTTACAATATTAAACAGCCTATGGGTTTATACTCAATATCAAACTATTCGCAAAATGGCTTACAACTTCTATTCAAAATTGTAAAGAAACTGAAATATAAATATATCTTACTGCAGTCAAAAATATTCATAATATGCAAGTATTCTGTTGCTCCACTTATTTCTGTACATGTTAAAAACTGTAGCTGAATGCAATTTTTTATATTTATAAACGAGGCATAACAGCTCACACAGTCGTAAAAATGTCTTTATCATTTTTAAATATACTACTATAAAACGTATGTGGATTGTAAGATTAGTTGTAAAATCCGAAAAGCTTTTAGAGGAGCTAAAAACATGTAATTTTGGATTGATCAAATTTTTAATATAATACACACAAATATACATGTTATTAAGCAAATGCATTTGAAAAATCAAACTTCCTTCTGAAATAAACGTAATTTGAAGAAAAATGTTTAATTGCAAATGAGTGGAAATACATGTTTATCTAAGGGGTATCCCCAAAGTGAGGTAATCCCCAAACTTAAGACTCAAACTCAGAAGCACAACAAGCCATGAGGGCCAGGAACTGCTGTGCCCATCATAATACACGCGACCATAGGACGCTGAGGTGCATGAACAGATGTCCCGATTTGGTGGTCTGTCTGAAGAGAGACCTTCAGTGTTTAAGACCCGAAGCAAGCTTGGTACTCATTTATTGACCCAATGTAGCGGGGATGAAAGGCAGAGTCGACCTTGCGCACCCCGTTAATAGAACCCCAGACCTGTGGTGTGGAAGCACTGTACACTTTCACTCAATAATATTCGGTGAAAAATAAAATTTAATGTTAGAATCTTATATAAATCCCTAATGAATGAAGGAGTCCAAACTTTTTTTTTCATTAAAACTGTATAGACGGAAATGGTTAATTATGAACATTTCACAAGTTGCATAAATTAAAATTAACCGTTATAGTTAACATAAAATTTTAAGGGTACAAAAGGTGTATTTCGGCTGCACGAATTAATTTTTTAAAAGGAATACGGTTACGAAAAAGTAGTACAAATCTATCTAAAGTAGGGTTGGTTACCTTAGATATTGTCAAACACAACAATGTATTGGAAGCCAATTCCACAATTCGTTGTTATAAAAATGTATGGAAAATTACAAGATTTATTTTTGCATTTGTAATTTATATATATATAATTTTTCCTGGGAGCTTTAAAAGCTAGAGCGTCATCCATCAAAACCGCGGTTCTCTCTCTGTTTTTCCAGATCGCCCCTGACTAAGCCGGCTCTGCCATAGTAAATTAAAATGCCGGATTTTGTTTGTCAAGATCATTTTATACCAGACTGCATTTTTCATGTATTTTAGATGGTCATTTTATATTTTCTACATCAATATCTTAATGTCTGAATTTAAAATTACATAAAATTCTTGACATTCGCATCAGTGACCATGATAATTTTTATTAGTATATGAATGTGTCATCAAACGATTAAATGACTAATATTAACACACACACACACATTTTATTTTAACCATTTAATTGATATCAAGTATAACATAACACACACAAATTTTCTAAACTTTAAAATAAATATTTCGAAAACTACTTCAGATATACTCAAAATTTTTTACTCCTACGCTTTAGCTTCTCAGTTTTGCTTCTCTATGTAAGAATTTATTGTAATTGTATATTCATCGATTTTTTTAGTATATATTTTGCTCTTAGCATGCGGTTTTCAACCGAATTGTATGAAATCTTCGAAATATATTAAATGAATGATTGAATATTAACGTCGCACTGTTCAGCTACACGAGGGCTTTTGGCGACGGACCACGTAATTTTGAACCATGGTCCAGTGACGTGGACAACACCTGAGCTGGCACCCCCTCTCCTAACTACCCCACCACACCAACGGGAAGACGTTTCAGCTCTCGACAGATTTAACGTGCATCGCTGCCCTACACGGCGGGTCTTTAGTGGTACTGGGCTCGAACTCGTGACAAAGCAAGCCACGTTCCGATACCTATAACACTCGGCTACCGCGGCCGAAATATATTAAAAGATACCAAAGAAGCGATATAATAAAATTTGAAATTTTTTATTATACTCAAACAATTGCTAAAACTTATGGTAAATAATTTTTAACTGCACGATGCATTTTTTTTTTTAGGAATTTCAAATGGAATTTCTAACATCAAATTTCTAGCTTTATAAGGTCGAGATTTCAAAACATATACAGATTTTAATTACTTATTCAGTTAGCCTTTAAAGAAGATAAATGTTGAGGTATTTTGTATAAATAGATATTTTTGAACAATATATAATTCGAATGTTTTTCAATAGCTCGAATTTAAAATTGATTTTTATGTTTATTTATATGCATATAAATGTCTACTGTAAATATTTCCGTATATTTTTGATTACCATTTATTCAAACATTCCAGTTATAAAAAAAAATGTGTGAAAATCTTCATTCATGTTGTCTTTGATGTAAACTGAAGTTCAAGCACTTAAAATTCAAATAAAATTCTGTGTATTTTAACAATATATAACCAGGCACACTGTACTTAAACTTCCCTGAACACTTAGGCTTAGAAATCTAAAAAAAAAAAAAAACTAATAAATTTTAATTAGTTTTTTTTTTCGTTATTATTTTTATCAAAGTGTAAAAAAATGTTTCAAATGATTTGATGAAGTTTAATTTTATTCATTTTTAGTGGTTGGAAAATTGAAAAGGTTCCAAATTTTAAAGAGTTTGGTGTTTTATTAATTTTTTCGGTATCTTATAATAAAATAATCATGTTTCAAAAATTGAAAGCTTTGAATAAGAAAAATGAAGCGAAAGAATATACTTAAAAAAAGATATAATTTGTCTAACTATATAAAATAGCAGATTGCCCTGACACACGCCCCAACTTGTTACAGTTTGAAATTAATATGAAACCAAAATGGAATTGTAACATATTTTACTTATGCGTTGGGACTTTTGGAAACTTTTAAAATACAAGCTAGCAAACACTTCTTGGGTTGTAAAGAAATTTCTCCCCGATTTTTTACGATTGGGGGGTCAAAACACGGGGTTCCCTGCGAGCCATAAAACTCCTGCTGTGTTGCTTCCTCCGTCCCTCATTATCTTTCAAGATGTTAAACCTTAAAAGGGGGAAAGGATTTCAGAAAAGTGCGGCTAATCCGTTTTTGAAAACAGTCCATTTTAGAAGCCTCTCTAGTAGGGCAGAAAAATCCGTTCTGTCCAGTTGGAGTGTTAAATCATGGTCTTGTGACGAGGACGACGTTTGAGTATCGTCCCCCTACACGGCGGATCTTCAGTGATACTGGGGTCGAACTCATGACACGACAGCTACGAGTCCGTTACCTTGACCATTAGGCTACCGGAGCCTCACAATTTGGTTGAAAACTGCATGTTATGTTTAAAAATATGCTAAAACATTTAATATGAACTTGTAATAGATTTTTACATAGAAGATAGATGTGTGAGATGGTAAAACGACAATATGTAAAGGTTATGAGAATATCGATGACAGTTTTTGAAACATTCAATTTAAATTTCAGTTTGAAATTTATTCGTTTTCTTCGCATTTAATATTAAATAGTCTCGCCATAACAAATTAATAGTTTAACGCATTCATAGATTATAAAAATAAAGGTATAAATGACATTGTTGGGAATAGTAAGTTTTTATAGCTTCGAATTCAGATTTCTCTTTGCAGGAGTGTAGACTATTAAAATACTCTTCAAAAAAAAAAAAAAAAAAAACATCGCGAAAATGTGTGGTATGCAACCTTAAGATAAATGATAATGGAAAACGTATTCGAAGAGAAACTCGTTTTCAATGTAAAGACTGTAATGTTGGACTGTGTGCAGTGCCGTGTTTTGAAAAATATCACACTGTGGCATTTCTGTAAACGATATGTATGTGTCTTTCTTATACTTCTTTGATATTTTTTGCTATTTATACCTGTTAAAATTATTTTTTGAAAAAGTTTATTTGTAATTGATTGTAAATTGAGTAAATCATTTTCTTACAATTATATGTATTTGAGGATGAAATCTGATTTAATTCTCATTCAGGAAATTTTCATTAAATTTCATTTTCTTAGCCAACTTATTTGTTTTAAAACATGCATATTTGTGTATTATATAATGAAATTTCTACCTATCTAAAATTATGTCTGGCTTTTTTCACCATTAAAATCTTTTAGGACTTTACAAATTATCTTGCCATTATGCATTATGTACTTAATAAGGAAAAATATATCTAAATATAAATAATTTCTGGCCTAATAAACATATAATTGTTTTTAGCTACAGTTTGGGAAATGCTTCGGAATTCGTAGCGGGACAGAATTTTTACTTATTATGAATGTGTTTTTTACTGCCACTATGTTACATATTTATCTTTCATTCTTTTTACAGTATGTGTAGACGTCGTAAACAGTTTTGTCGCAGTAAAATTAATTTTTGTTTTATATTCAGATTATACTATTATATTGATTCTGAAAACAATAGGTTAGGTTAACAAGCCATTATTTCACAATTTTAAAGCATTGAACAGTTTTGAAGTTACTAAAACCTTTCTAAAATGCTAAATTATTAAAAATACTTAATTATTGTAAGTGATGCATATTTCTTTGATTATTGCAAACAAAAAGTATAAAATTTAAAATATATCTCCTTGTTGAAATTTAATAATTATTTGTATGGCTGAACCTGGAAAAACACATTTTTTTAATATTACATTAAGATATTTTAAAAAAATAACTAGAGCTTTCAGACCTAAGTCCATATGAACTTTTATAGAACATATGTTAGGGAATATTTACAAGATATTTCAAGACTCTATCTTGTACAGGAAAAACGCCTTAGGGATTAGAAAACACTCTCATCTTCAAAATTAAAAATCTGAGAAAAACACATTTAAAATTTGTAAAGGCATAAAAAAAATTCCTATGCATGTAAAGCTTTAATTTTTTATATGTTACTATCCAACTTATGTTCTACATGAAAATTCTACTTGAAATATATAAATGTGACTGAAAATATATTTCTTAATTCCAAATATTCTTCGACATAATATTGATAACACTTGTTAATTTGATCAATTATTCAGTTTTATCAGAACCTTATATATTCACAGAAGTTTTAAATGCAAAATATTTATACATAAAATAGTAGTGATACAAACGTAATCCAGAAATCACCAAGTTTGTAAATAATATCTATTTTTTTCTCAGTTCCCCTTCGTGGCAGTTAAGCAAGTTTAAGTTTTTGTTGCATGACTTTAAAATACTGTAATGTAGTACTACAATATATTTATTATAATGTAGTTTGTGGTACATCAGGGAAATAGTTAGTTCATTCTGCAACATTTGTATCCTGTAGTTTATTTGTAATATCACCTGAAAGCTGGATTTTAGATTTAACATTTTCAGTCATATTCCATCCTTTTCAAGTATTATTTTTCACAGTAGACTGCGTACATTTTGGTCATCGCATTTTTCAAAAGGAAAACAAAATTAATGAAAACAAAGTAAAGAGCTTTTAAATTAAATAAACTATGTGGCAAAAAATATATTGGTCTTTAAATCAATCTTAATTAAGTAAATGTGATAAAACTCAAAAACTTAAAAACATGAGCAAACAGAAATGATTTTAGAAATTAAAATTGCAGTTAAGGGCCATTTCAAACGAAATAATGGATTGTGTTAAAAAATACTTTTAATTAATTCAATCTCTGAATGCAAAAATGCTTTAAAATGAAACCGAAACTAAAATCAAAACTCAGAAAACTAAAATTTCTTGAAACCTAATTGGTTTTCAGATCAGAAATTCTGGAGCAAGTTTTCCAAATATATGATCCTTAAAAAAATGCATCCCCTCCCCCTATTTTTTTTATATTTAAGATATTGTTATGCCTTTAGAAAAATTCTCTATACTTACGAGAAAATTATTTAAAAACCAAAACTTATGATCCGTTTTTTCCACGAGTTTAATTTTTTTTCTAAACTACACAAAATTTTTAATATAATAGTATTTCAGAAGCAAAAGGTAGGGATTTTTTGCAATATAGAACAAGTTATGATGATGATTATGAATTATTACTGTGTTAATATTTAAGAATAAAATAACAACTTGTAGGGTTCTAGTACTGGATTTAAGGATACATTTCTAAGTGTTATTTTTTTTTGCTTATAAAATTACTTATATTATTAATTATCAGCTAATTGTACGTATGTAAATTGTTTTAAAAGACAAAATTAATTGACAATACATCTTTGCAATAACTGAATAGAAATATATAGTTACAATTTATAGATATGTGCGAATATGCATTTAAAGGATGAAATACTAAAGGAACGGAATGATTAAAAATTAAATTTGAATAGAAAATGGTTAGAAACACTTTTGCCAGCACACTTTCAGAAAAATATATTTTTTTATTGATTGAATGCAGCAGCGCAAACAGGAACTTTTCAAGGAGGGGGTCCAGGGTCAAAGTTCACTATTCTCCTATACTCCAATTCGCCACCTAACACATTCTTTTGATTTTCGGGAACAAAAAACATTAAAAAATTAATTATTGAATCAATAATTAGCATTCATAAAATTAATTATTAATTACAGTTACTTACTGTACAAACTATGCATATATATAATACTTATTATATATGTATGGGATTATAATCAATCGCGCGAAAAAAAATCAAGTGCTTTGAGGCGTCTGGACCCAAGAATCCCTTCCCTTGTGTGCACCACTGATTGAATGTGTATTATGTGTGCAAATGCTGACGTAGTGAGTAAATTTCCCTCATTGCAAGTTGTTATGTTGATTTATAGCAAAAAAAAATCATTCCACAGAAAAATATAAAGATAAGGATTAATATTTGCATAAATTAAAAGTTTTGAAATGACTTTTTATGTTATTGTTAATTAAAAATATAATAAATTGCAGAAATCCCAGTTTTATTTTACAAATTTATTCATCATATATAATGATACTACATTTATTATAATTTTGTTAAATAAAAAAATAATCTCTTTTACTTTTTACCTCATAATTAAAAAAAATAACAGGAAAATATTCTTGAGTTTTCTTCGTCTGATATTCAACAATGATTACAGCGAGCTTCTGTGGTTAAAATTGTAACACCGAAATAAAAATGTTCTTTTTAAATTTTTTTAAAGCTCTTAAAAGTAACAGGGAAAAAAATAATTTTTTTTTGCTTTTATATATATTAAAAATATTTTTTTCAACTTTGAATGAATCATTTCTTTAAAACTTTATTTTTTACCCTTTATTTGCTTGTTTGCAATTAATTGGGAGAAGTTTCTGTTGGCCGTGAAGTGGAGAAAATGTCCATTTCACAATCCTCGCCCTAGGCCACAGCTGTAAATGAGAAACCTCCCCTTTCGAACAACACAGAAACCGAAAAGCAATAAAATCATCCCCTGCAGAACCATAAGAGGACCCCACGCAGTTTTAAGAGGGGAAGGCATAAAACTGTGGTGCGCTTTCGAAGAAGTTCGCAAAATTAAACAGAAACTTTTTCGCTACCACTAGCTTTGAAAAAGTAGACCGCTTTTTCCAAGTGAGTTTTAAAGCATTAATTGCATCCACTTAGAGGGTTAAGAGATAAGCAAATGAATACAAATTCAGAATAACGGATTGGATTAGATGGTAAAGCATTAAGAAGATATGGTTCACTTTATTAAGAAGATATGACTTGTAAAACTTACAAATCAGTACGTAGTCAATCCACCTCTGGCAGGAATGCAAAATAAAGCATGGTGGGTTATCAATTCAATGTTTTCACCTATGACCTCCTGTGGAAGATCATGCCATAATCTTTGCAAATAGGCAGAAAATCCACGAGTCTTTCGGGCGGCTGCAGATGCCTTCAAAGAACATCTCAAAAGATCTTTATTGGTGAGACGTCTGGAGACAAGAAAGATTGTGGTAGTACATCATATCCTTGAAGATGCTGATGCGAGAAACGCGAAGTATGTGGATGACCGTTGTCTTGCTGTTAAATGACGCATGGACGATAGTATAGGCAGAACAAATGGCGTTTAAATCTCATCTACGTAACTGGGAGCCTTCAGAGTGTTTTAAGGAGCGCACTAGAGAGATGATATAGCATTGCAGCAATTACCTCTCCACTCTTACGAACAATCTGACATACGTTACTTAAAAGTGATTATCATTCTTCGGAACAAGTTGTAATTTCTAAAAGTCATATTTAGACGTATGCTTCGAATTTCCAATGCAAATTAAACATTACCAAAAGAAGAAATTTATCAGAAACTTGAATCACCATTAAAAATAAATGCTTTATTATGATTTTACAGATATCAGAGCAGAAAATGTGGTGAACATTATTACACCTATAAAAAAACGATAATTTAGGGAGCTACAAATAAAAAAAATTAAACGTTTCCACTAAAAGAAAACAATCGGTTAAAGGCGGAGAGGGGAGATACACAGGATATTGTTCGCTTCATTTTTTTCATGACAGATGCACAATTAATTCAGTATTCTAAAGAAAATTCCAGCGAAAATTAAAGTGACATAATAATCCAAAGTGTTTCATTGCGATTCGCTGTGTTTTCCGAATAATATGAGGTCCCAAGCAGCTGGTGTAACATAGAAAATATATGTACGTAAAGTCCCTACAATTTAGTACTCAAACAGCTTCTCTGTGATCTTAACTCAACATCCTAAAACAGCCATTTGCTTAGACTCCTCAAAGGAACACCATGGGAAAAAAAGATTATTAAAAATGAAGAGGGGTATAATACTTATTGCGTAGACGGCGATGTATAGATGCAACTTCTTGCAAAATTGTTCATAGTTTGAAGTTGCTGAAAACTTGGTAACATTTCAAAGATCTTTTATAAAAGTACTCCTGAATTTAAAACATCATCTGTATAATATTACAGTTTGTAAAAGATGATACTCAGTATCTCTATTAAGAAAAAAATATTTTATATATATATATAAAAGCTTCCATTCCTAATCTCATTACTTTAAATTATGATTTACTACTTACAAAAAGAAATAAGTATTACTTTTAGCACAATTTGCATTTTTATAAGTAAAAGTATCGTGGCAATAATTTTGAGAGTATATTTTCTCGATAATACAATGAATATTCACAATTTATTACTCATTCCTTAAACTACTAATTATAACTGTACCTCAAAAATCTTCATCGAAAAATAAAAACAAGTGATTGCCACTTCTGTGTTTTATACTGATTTAAACTGATGTAATTTTAATTTATTTCAGAAATATTGAAGCGAAGAAACATTTTAAGGCATTATTTTACGCTTAATAGATTTTAACAAGACCCACTGGGTTTTTTTAAAGAATGGCGTAATGATTAGGATGCGTGTTTCATAGTGGATTTATTGAAACAATCTATTACAATGAAATTAACAACAAACTATCGGCGGAAATTAAATCAGCGATGAGTTAACAATGGCTTCACTAGAACACTTATTCGTTTTGTCTCAAATTTTACAACAGAGGGGTACACATAATTTTTTGTCTAAACAATAATAAAAATATTTTTTTAAAATACTTAATTAAAGGTGTGTTTCTTTTTTGTCATATGTAAGATTCTGATAGAAATTTGAGTCTGCTTTGTTTATAAAAAACATTATTTTCTTAATTTATATAGAAATTTCAAGCACTATTTCATGCACAAGAAGTAGCACCCCACACAAAAATAAACGCAGAAAATGGCTAAAAAATATGCTTATATATATATATATATATATATATATATATATATATATATATATATATATATATATATATATATATATATATAAATATATAAAACACACATAGCTATAGAAGCTAAGTATAACTATCAAGATAGGAAATATTAGGCACAGTAGTACAATAACTAACTCCTGGCCTTAGGAACCAAGATTGTAAGTTGTATGCATATATATATATATATATATATATATATATATATATATATATATATATATATATATATATATATATATATATATATATATATATATATATATATATATATATGTATATTTGAATTAAAATAAATTAAATGCAAGTAATTCAGAGTTTGACAAATCTATCCAATTCATAAGTATTAAAAATGTTTAAATGCGTAATATTTCTTTTAAAAAAATATTGCATTTCGTATTGAATTTTATCGGTTCTACAAATTTCTTTTTTTTTATTTGACCATACTTAATGCATTTTCTCTAATTATATGTCAACATTACTCTTTAAATAAATTAATATATAATAGAAAAATAAAATATTAAGTTATATTCTAATAGGTTGTTATTACTAAGCATTTAAAACAATTAGTGCTACCTTAATGCGAATGTAACTAACTTCATTTATAATTTTCCAATACGTCCTTTTCTATTAAAGATGTTTTTATGTTGAAAACAAATTTCGTAAATTTATTGTAATAAAATGAATAGCTTTAATTAAGAATTTCGAGGCAAACAAAAAATAAAACGCTTAAAGTAATTTTTTTATGTGCTCATGGCTACAATGAGAAAAACCCTGAAAAAATACAAACAATCTGAATAAAAATTTTAAAAATTAAAATGGGAGTGATTATTTCTAATTTTTATTTAACTTAATGATTTTGCCTTAAAATTGTATCACACACTTACCAAGAGCTTCAATTGAAATCAAAATGATGAAACAAACAAACGTGTTTTAGTTTTAATTTATTGTATGTGTTATTATAAATAAAATCTGTTTTAATAAACAAATTTACATTTTAAAAGAATCCGCATAACACATTTATATGATGTCAGGAGTATTTCAGGGAAATATATGGGAAGAAGCATGGGGAAAAAAAGATAAAATTGATTTTGAATCCTACAAAACATTTGGAAATTCGGTTAAAAAAGAGAAACACACGCAAAAAAGAACTGTTGAGTGTTATACTATTTAAAGAAATGCATTGATTTAAACTAATTTAATTAATAGATAAGGGTAATCTCTTGAAAACCAATAAAACCAAAACCAACGATAAGACTCTGTTAACCCTCCAGATTTAGTTTTAAAAAAATTCGGTTGTAAGAAAGAAATTATTAAAAATAGGAGTATAAGTTTCCTTTATATTAGCAAATCGAATTTATTATCATGTCATAAATTTTTGTAAGATAATCTGCGAAAATTTTCAAAGAAACAAAATTATTCTGACCATTCTTAAGTGGAAATTCAAAAGATTATCATTTTGAAACAAAAAAAAATAATATTCGTTTTTTTCTTCTTTTTTTAATATTTTATTGAAAATTTCAGACTGATATCCACGTCTAATCTTTAAATTAAAAAAGATGATCCAGTTATTTCAAAAAATACTAAACCGTATTATTTTACTTCAATTAATTTACAAATTGTTCAACTAAATGTGTTACAAATTAAAATATAGTAGGATTATACTGCTTTAGTTATGGGAAAATTTATGCATACAGGATGTCCGGAAACTTAACGGTAATGAGGCCCAAGGTACAACATTCTGCCAAATCTGTACTGGCAAAAGTATATGAAAAATTCCCTGACACTTGGTTAAGTGAGGACAAACCCATTGTCGAAAATGTGGGAAATTACCACCATCACATCATTAGTTACTGTGACCACAGATTTTACAATTTTACGATAATTTTTTTTCTCAAATATCACCTTACATAGCCGTACTACTAATCACAGTCATAAGTTGGATAAAAGACTTTGCTGGTATAGTTAAAATTAACGTAACTTGTCTGAATCAGGGTTTGAAAAAAGATGTCACCTAACTTTGACTCTACATAAAAAGTAAACTTTTACACACAACCCAAGTAAGGTTTTTCAGAAAGTTGGCCCATTTTATTAAATTTCCAAAATGGTTCAATACTTGTTATTTTCTATTCATAACAATCACAGAGAATTATTTTATTTGCAGGACATCTTTGTTTTAAAAACACCTCTGTTAATACCTTGCATCTCATCACTAGGTACTGGGACCGCAAATTCTATAATTTCAATAAGATTTTTCGCTAACGATTTTTCGCCCTACACGGTGGGTCTTTTAGTGGTACTGGGCTCGAACTCGTGACAAGGCAAGCCACGATCCGATACCCATACCACTCGGCTACCGCAGCCGCGATGAGCCCTGGAACTCCTGCACTGTATAGATTGGCCAGGACTCTTAGCCGTGTACCAGTGGTGAGCAGGAGGGTTCCGCTAAGTCAAATTCATTTTATTTCTTTGGAAGGAAGGAATTTCCGTATGGGTTAAGACAGTGGAACTGGGGTTAGGGATATCACATCCCCTACCAGCCAGTTCATCAGCGGCTTCGTTCCCAGGCACACCGACATGTGATGGAATCCACTGGAGACATACTTGTTTCCTCTGACCTAGCCTAACTAATTTGGATAAAATATCTAGACCAGTACTGTTCATAAGTTTTGGCCAGTTTTTCAAATATTCGTGAAACGTTATTTTAAATGTTATATATTTTAATTACTTTTCTTTAATGCAACATTTCTAGAAATAAGAAATAGTTATTGAAGAAATATACATTCCTTATAAGCAAATATCAATTGGATTTTTTTAATCTAAAATAGATGATAATTACCTGTTATGAAAACTACACACTTAAATAAATAAATAAAATATACAAAATAAATAAATACAAGACGATATACGTCAGTAAAAAATAAACACTTATGGAGCTAAATCAAATAAACTTCTTAATGATTCATTTTAATTATTTATTTATGTTTCCTTTTTTTGTATTTTTAAATAAACAAAATGAAAAAATAATTATCTAATACATTTCTAAGTCCTTAGCGTGTCTTATCTTACTATCCACTTAGAGATATCTTATATATTTTTTCCTCTACAATATTTTAATTCTGTTGCTATAAGACGCAATGTAGTATTGTTTAAGTAAAATACCGAGTCATTTAAAATTAATCGTGTAGTATTTCTGCTTCTCTCTCTCTCTCTACCATTAGTTATTCAAAATAACTCGGGATACTTGATTCATTTTTCTTCAAATTCTTTTTGAGCTTTTCGTAGTTTATTACTAACTTTCTAGATACATTACACATTTACCCACACTGCACTTTAGAAACATCACATTAAATAATTTATTTATTGCTTTGAAGCGTCTGTTTTCTGAATATAGGTATTTTACATCAATATTTTAAACCTTATTTTTTACATATCTATAAAGTGTGTTTTCTTTATTTAATGGAATTATCAAGAAAAGCTTTGAATTATTTAGTTGTTTTTTTCTTTTTGTATGAATGAGTTGTTTTGACAGTAAATTTATCTCTCTTCTTTTAAATGTAATCTTTTTCCTTATTACCAGTAAAAAATTTTAAAGGAAAGCCGCAATTTAGATTTAAATGACAATGAAATTGATAAATGTCCTTATAATGTTGATATACTAGGGTTGATAAAAAAAGGGTACAAGTCGAATAAAGAAATATTTATTAACACTAGAGAAAAATTACAAAATGAAATTAAGAAGCATTCTTGTCTATCACATTTCGACATAATTACCAAATCTATATAGGCTTTTATCAGAACGTAGAACCAACTTGTTTTACCCGTCTTGGTAGAAATTAGGTCCCTGTCTATTGAGCCAGATCTCGGAGGATGTTTTCTCAACACTGTCTTGGAATATCGTAGGACATCACAAACGATATGATGCACGCTACCAAAGCTCAGTTGCAGCTCTGACGAGATTTCACTGAAAGTTACCCATCGACTATTTTGAATCATTTCTTCAATTCGTGCCGTGTTGATTACCACCGTTGAAGAACTTGGCCGTCCACTCCCTGCCATACTGCGGTTTTTAATATCCTGTCTGCCTGATTGAAAAGAGTAACACTATTTTGCTACATGTTGTCTGCTCATTGCTTCTTGACCATTCACTTCCTCGATTTCATAATGAATGGCAGATGCGACACTTTCATTGCCCATAAAAATCGAATCCCAGCTCGCACTTCCAAACAAGACCAATTTCCTAAGCGTCTTGCCAGTTCAATCGTTCTGAACCGTCTGGGAACCTTTTCTACCTACCCGCAAACCAGCTGTATGACAAGTAGCGCTAGTTGTTGCCACTCTGCGGAAACAAAATTTCTCCACAGTATGTAGTTTTCAAATGCTGTAGCGTGTAACCTTTTTTCTGATCACCCATCATAATAAATATTGAATGAAAGTCCAAAGTCTAAGCAAACATGTCAAGTAAATCACACTACTTGGACAGAAGTTTTTACAGCAGCTAAGTATATTGTACACGAAACGTTAATCAGTAAAATTAACTACCAGTTCAAGAGCGCGTAATGTAATTTTAAAATTAAATATCCACATAACTAATGTACACATATAGAAATGTGGGATTAAAGCATGATTTTAAGAGTTAAATAATGAATTACACAAAATTAAACATATTTACTTTGCAATTTAAATTTCCTGATTTGAGATACTTTTAGAAACTGATTACCTAAATCCATATTATAAAATAAATCAATAAGATAGATATTTTGTTATAATTTAAACATAATACATTAACGAAATATATTTACGAAATATGTAACGAATATATTGACGAAGTTCAATGAATATTTTGTCGAGTATTACATATAATAAAGTAAATATGGATTTTGAAAGATTTGCATTAATTCTAAAACATTGTAATAGATATTTTATAACAGGAATTATATTATGTTCGATGACTTAAAAATATTTTATTTTAAAATATGCAGTTATAGGTTTTCAATATCTTAAGTGTATTTCTAAACACCTTAAAGTATAAAATTGGCAGGAATTACGGTAGAAGAAAGAATATTTTATTATATATATATATAGATAGATATATAGATATAACTAATTAAAAGTTTGATTTCAAATACGGAACAAAACAGATTAAATTAGAGCCCATCTTTATAAAAGAACTATTATGTAAGGGATAAAAGGGAAAACAAAATTAACTTTACACCTGACTGAAAGGAATGTTTCATATATACCTCAAAATAAATTCCTCAACTTATTGGAATACTTGGGGCATTTAAATAGACGCGGTGAGTGGCTATCAATTATTCATAATCCTTTGACGTTCCACACCAAAATGACACTGCATTATTAAAATATATTAGTTATGTACCTATTCCTATAGAAAAACCTTTTGAAAAGATTATAGTGAATGTGTTATGCAATATATATATATATATTTCTGAAATTTTTGCTTAGCTTGGTGACGAATATTGAAATATTATAAGTGTATAATTTTTTTGTATAGAATAATTTTCATGAATTAAATAATAATAAGCAAATTCATGATTTTTTTTATACTGTAACTTTTTTCATTTACACAAATAAAATCAGATAACTCAGAAATATTTGAAACGTAATAAAATATAAATGGGGAAAAATGATCAAAATTGTTATGTAACCATAAACTGTCTTCTAAAAATAGATTTTCCTTTTCCCATCTAGGTTTGTTTTTCTCCATTTATTAAATTATTTTTTTATATTTTAATTTTCTTTTCAACTAGTTTATGCAGCTGTAGCTTTGTTTTCAGGTTGTGATATACTCTATAGTCTCAATAAATTTATATACGCTGATTTCGATGTTATTATCATCTATAAATTTTAAATTGTAATTAGTAAGAACATTGAAGACAGAAAAACTATGATAAAAAGTGAAGTTTTGTGATATTTAAGATTCAATAATGATTTACCATTCAGTATATTTTTATTTGAATCAGTATATTGCTAAGTATTCATTCATAATTTATATAACTAGTTAAATAAGAAATCACATTATGTGTAACATAATGGACTCTTTTCATCCAAAGACATAACGTTTATTATACGAAGCAAGAAGAAAACTGCAACACACACACAAATGCAGATAATTTACAGAGTTTCACACATTCGAGCTGAGTACACAAAATAGATAAATAAAGGGAATTATAAGTAAATTAAATTAAATTAAGAAAGTAAATTAACTATATTTTTATGGGACAAGACTATTTTGCTTATGGGTGCTTCTCGCGCGACTGAGCTGCGTGGGATCTGCTTGGATTCTGGGAGTATAGGATTTTTTGAAGATGGTATATCAAAGAAATTTGAATTACTACCGATCATCATCGACCTGACATTTTATTATCCTAGTAATGAGGGTTTCATGAATAAGAATAATTTTTTAAACTTATGAAAAAAATGTAGGTTCAATAAATGAGTAAGAAAATGATTTACTTCAAATCAAATTACTTCTGCAATTCGGCTAGTGTAGATAAAAGCTGCTGATAAAAACGTCAAGTATTAACCCTCATAATTGTTTACCTTTACTATATTATATCTGGCATGCGTTTAACAGCCTTAATAGATATATAACCATAAAACATTGTCATTAAATTCAAATCAACATTGAGTTGCGTCCGTTAATTTTTCGCTTTATCACAAAGTCCATCTTAATGTTCTTGTTGCCTTGTATGATAGTATATATACGTACTGCATTCCCTTATTAAATTTTTAGTAAATTCAGTTACGCTTTATCTTGCAGCTTTTAGCGATCGACCCTCAGTGTAAAATATTTAATTTTCAGAATTAATGTATCTTCTTTATTTTTTCCTATTTTCATTCCAGTGTGTAACTAGAAACTACCTGTATTTTCACGAGAGATCGATGCTTCTAGATAAATTAATTTGATTATTCAATCAAAAAAAGTTGTTATTTGGTATATGAAATACGACACTGTAAAATTTGCACACAGTTTATAACTTTCAAACTTAATACTGTGAGCAAAAAAAGAGAGAGGAAACTATATTCTCTTCCATCAAGACTCGTTTTACTACTAGTGTAAACGGCACCATTACATACTTTCTTTGGAAGATGGAATTCTTGCAAAGGTATACCATACAAAGTCAGATATCACACACACACACGCATATATATATACATATATGTGTGTATATATATGCATATACATATATATCATTTCATACCACACTTTTAAGAACATTATTTTTATATATAAAAACTGTCCTAATTGAGGAATGTTTCCTGCAGCATCCGTATTTTTTAAATTACAATATCGGTCAATTTTGACTATCTTTCGTATTCAAATGATGGCTGTTACTCCAATAGAGAAGAATAAAACTATGTTATCAAATACGTTTAACAAAAAAAACGCTTAAGACAAAACGTATTAACACGAAATAATACAACGGTTGTTTCTCTCCACACAAAGCGAAAATTGCTTAACTTTTAATAGTAAATTAAATAAGTAAAATACAGCCGGATTAGACTGTCCTATTGTATTATCAGAATAATTCATTCATTCTGTGTGCAGAACCAATTATAGCAGTCAGAGAAATTTTGAACTTTGTTGAAGGCTCAAAACTTATCATTGATGCAGATTCAAACGATGGAAATGAAATGAGAATAATTAGCACCTGTACCAACGCCATCCGATCTGAGGAAAAAAATGAAAATTATGCACATTAACTATTAGATTTGAGTTACAAATATTAAATAAAATTGTAAATGATTAGTGCATCTGATCTTAGTAATTTCGTAATACATAATCAAAATAAAATACGATGCGTTAATTTTATACCTTTTAATATATAAACTGGAGCACAATTCATCTTGAATTATAATGCATGTCTTTTGATTACTTATTGATTTAAGCTTCAACTTCAATGAGGCTTCCTTACGAGGAAATGCAAATGATATCTTATGACATGGAGATAATAGTTTAGTATTCTGGTAGATCATTTGATGCATTAATGAATAAATGTCTTGAATACGTACATTTCACTTCCATTGCTATTCTCATCAACATCCTCTGATGAACATCACATTATTTCAGCAATCACTGTTTCATCTCTATTCTTAAGCAATGAATTTCTCATTTACCTACATTTCAATGATCTCTACATTGTCAACGTTAATTGATTTAAATTATCTACTGAAGCTTAAATTAAATTTAACATAAGTTGAAAAAAGGTAGTTTAATGCATATGTTTAGTCGTTAGAAATATGTTTAAAATAATACGCACATGTGTTTATGACTTAATAAACACACGTAAATGTCTGAGGCATGTTAGTTTTATGTGTCCCTGCTTTATATAATCAATAAAATAGGACAGTTTTGTGGTATATTTTTATAAATTTATTATTTTACTAAGCAATATTATAATTTATGTACTTTATTATTATATAAGAACCAAAACGATCGTCAAAGGTCACATTAAATGAACTTTCTGTGTACAGGAGTTTCTCAAGTTTTAATATAGTTTTTCCTATTATGAAATATATTTTAGCCATAAAATTATTTTAGTTGCGCAATATGTATCAGATCAGAGATTTGGCAAGCAATATTCATTTACAAGAAATATATTATGTCCAAAAATGTGAATTATGACGAAATATTTTTCTACAACTTTTATATACATCAGCTAACTTTTTTTAAATTGTCTAGATAATTTATGTATCATAATAATTATCACTAATGCATACTTTAGTTAGTGCGTTTTCACCATGTAATTTATTACTTAATACAATATATTCCAATCGTGTAAATATTTCTTTAATTTAAACCACCTCGTAAATTTTAAAAATATGGGTAAATAATTGCAGTTTAACAATATTAGCAGAAAAAAATGCCTATTATGTGAAGTTTAAAAAAAACTTTACTACATGTTTACTTCATTTAAATACTTGCTTATAATTATGTTAAATTTGCCACTATATACAGTACGAATATTCCATTAACCTAAATGAAACTTGTTAAAAATTGCTAAATATAATTAAGCATTACTAAGCAACATTTTTGAGCGAGATAAAAAATTCAAAGGATCATATTTGCTGATTTATTTTACCTTGAAACAATTGTGTTTCTAAAAGGTTTTAGTGTAAAGAATATATATATATATATATATATATATATATATATATATATATATTATATATGTTTAGATACTTTAAGTGTGAAATACACAATTTATTGTAATAGGACATAATTTAATTTATTATCTTATATAATTGGGTACTTCAAAAGTATATATGATTTAGACTTTTTTTTTGGTAGGTGGATTACTAGTTTTAAATGATATTTTCTTATTCAGAATATAATACTGAGCTAGTATTGAACATTAATAATTAACTGCTATGTTTTTACATTTTAACAAATACTTCCAGAAAATAATTCTTACAATATGTTGCCTTCCTTTCAAACCAAAGGTATAGGGAAATGTGTGTGTGTGTGTGAAAGGATTACACTTATATTTAATCTTACAGTCTTCATCCATAAGTTTTTCTCAATGATATTTTGTCTTACCATACTTTTGGCTTGTATTGTATTTTTATAATTCAAATTATTGTATAGATCTCCTTGATTTTTTTGAATTTAGTTTATGATATATGATTTTGCATAAACATATATATGTATGCTTTTGTACGTCTTTTCACAAAAAATCGGAACTTTTTTTATATTCTGAAAGAATTTAAGATACATAAATGTTTTTTCCAATTTGTTTTAAATAAAAACTTTATAAAATGGCAACTAGAACACATGCAGATAATTATTTTATTTCACAATATACATTGATTATTGTGATAAGTGAAATAATTTTGACACATCTAAAAAAACCAACAATAAGTTTTCTTTTTTTTACAAGATTTAAAAAATTCCATCTGAAATTGGTTGTGCAAAATCTGCAGGATCATCAAAAACAGCTATGGAAAAATATATATAAAATGTATATAAATATATATATAATTTATATAAATACATATAAAATGTACATATAAAAATAGATAAAATGTGTATAGATACAGTGGTGGCAAAAAGTCCTGAACACACTCATTTTTTTTCGTAATTTTTGTGTTTGACTTCATTTTTCGTTATGAAATTATCACACTATCTTAAATATTGTTCTTGATTTTAATGTTTTTTTATGCTGATTTCAAATCTGTTTGTAGAGTTCATCTAAAGTAAATAGTTCCATTGATATGTTGAAAAACCCTTGACAAGAAAACACAAGGTCACTGTAAGAAAGAGTGAGTAAGTGTGTTTTCCACCAATGAAATGCTCCGTTATTTCAACCAATCGGAGAGCAGTAGCGATAAAGGGTTGAAAGAAAAAGGTGAAACGTGGTTTATTGTATTGAATGCAGTTGTATGCTTGTGGAAAATAGTGTATTGAAAGCAATTTGAAGTGCGTTTGTGGAAAATATTGGAATTATGGCTAAATTGTCATATCTGCCTGAGAATAAAAGGTACAGAATAATACATTTGAAGGAAGAAGGTTATTCTATGCACCAAATTGCTGCTAAAGTACCACGTGTGGCCTTTCTACTGTTGTGAGAACTTTGAAAAGATTTTCTGAAAAAATTTTATTGCGAACAGGGGGCGATCAGGACGACCAAGAAAAACATCTTTACATTTAGACTGGTTATTGCACAGAATTTCACTTTTAAACAGAAAGCTTAATTCCTCGCAAATTTTGAAACAATGGACTTTGACATCAAATGTGAGTGTGTGTCCAAGAACTGTTAGAAGAAGACTGCGGGAAATTGGGTTACGTGGCTGTAAAGCGCGCCCAAAACCATTACTGACTGATTTTCAACGTAAGAGGCGATTGACGTGGGCAAGGGAACATTCATTATGGACTATTAAAGACTGGGAAAAGGTAATATTTAGTGACGAGAGTCAGTTTTGTATTTCTGGCAACCACAGTAGTGCCTATGCAAGACGACGCACTCATGAGGAATTCAGCCCTCAGTAAAGTACCCGACAAAAGTGAAGGTATGGGATAGCATGTCTTCTCATGGTGTTGGAAGACTTCACATCGTTAGCGGAACAGTGAAAGCCATGGATTACATTGAAATACTACATAATAAATTGCTACCAACTGTGAGAGATCTTTTTGGGAATCAGTCATGGATTTTTCAGGACGATAACGCCCCTTTTATCATTGTGCTACGGTAGTCCAGAAATGGTTGAAAGACCATACTGTGAATAGAATGAACTGGCCAGGACAGTCTTCTGACCTTAATCCGATAGAGAACTTCTGGTTTAAAATTGGTTATGAAATTTCAAAGAAAAACTTCAAACAAACGTGAATTAATTGAAGCTTTAATATTTTCCTTCAACTATATTGTCACGAAAGATCTTCTTTCGAAATTGGTGCATTCCATGCCAAAAAGATGTAGAGCCGTAATTAAAGCAAAGGCTGGCCCATAAAATATTGATTTTCTAACATGTGACAACAATGTAATTTTCAAAATGCTTATATATATATATATATATATTAAATGTACCGTATTTGTCAATTTTCGTGTTATTTTTCTTTACATATTATGTTATTCTATATTGTTTTATTCTGTACATACTTCACATCATTGAGTTCAGGCAGCTTTACTGCAAAAATATTTTAGTCATTAAGAAACTAGTAGTAGATTTGAAATCAGCATAAAAAAATACATTAAAACCAATAACAATATTTAAGATAGTGCGATAATTTCACAACGAAAAATGAAGTCAAACACAAAAATTACGCTAAGAAATGAGTGTGTTCAGGATCTTTTGCCACCACTGTATATGTTTATATACATATATATTTCAAGGAGAATAACGTGTATCAAGAAAGACTTAACACAGCCAAATTAGAGAGCCAAGAGATGTATAGTCATTTGATATGAATAAAATTTAAAGCACCCACTATTAAAAATATGTTTTCTATAGGCTTCACTGAATCCAGGTATGGAACTAGGGTTAAGCATTGTATAAGATATTACCATTATGTTTCAGCAGGAAAATTGTACGAAATAAATCAAGAAATTAATGACCCCCGAAAAACATAAAAATAAATTTACATTTTTTTTTTCATAACCCTCCTTTTAAAAATATATTCAGAAAGGGAGAGTTAAAGAACTAAAATTTAAACAATTGTATAAAATGAACTAAACTTAAACCCTTGACAGTGTCACCTGAATCCAGTTCGAGCAACTGCTGTGTGCGTGCTTGTGATGCCCGAACTGACTTTGGACAGAAGAAAAATAATGCTTTCTATTTTGTGAAGTCCGAGCTGAGTTTGTTTCTAGTTTAAGATACATAATTCACTATTTTCCTATTAAATGGAATTACTGATCCTAGTTTTTCACTGATTTTGTTTTCAGTCCAGGTTGAGCGTCCTAGTGTAAGCTTGCTGTGCCTCACAGGTTGACACTTTAAAGAACACGTTCAACTGACGGGGGAAAAATCTTCTACAAAAAGATAGTTTTATATGCTGTTGCACAAATTTTGAAATACGGAAGAGGATAAAACGAGAGACACGAATTTATTGCAATGAGTGTGATTTTGGCCTGTGTGCAGTATTGTGTTTTGGGATATACCATAATATAAAAGATTTGTAAAATTCAAGTATTAAGAATCATATTGTGTTGCTTTTAATTTTATATTTAGCTTCAAAATTTTGTTTTATTTGCTGTAATTGAAAAGGATGTGAGTGTAATTCATTACTTTTTCTTGTGTATGTAAAAATTATATAAATATAGTAGTTATTGCATTTAAAATTTTATTTTTGTAATAAAAACATTTTTCTAACTTTTATAATATAAAAAACAAAATTAAACATTCAAAAAATTTTCGTTTTTGATCTATTTTTCAGAAATATATATAACAGTTAAGAGGTTAATACAAAAATTATAAAAGAATAACACTTTTTTCAAAAAATATTTCAAAATTCAAATAATGTGTAGTTATTAGTTTATGATTCGTTGAAATATTAATATATCTTCAAAATATATACTTAAACTAGCCGGTACCCATCCGTTTCACTGGGTATTTCACGATGTTGTATAAATGTATATTGTTTACATATAGTATATCAATTATTGATATCTAGCATTAAGAATTCGATTGTATTGAAAAATATATTTATAGTTGTAACTCTCGCCTCTTGATATAGAAAGAACATACATTAAAATATCTAATTTCTATCTATAGCTAAAATATAAGTAGAAAGATTTTTTGCACTCACTTAACCTAATAATCAAGTAGATTTCCACCAAAGCAACTTTTGGTGGATCTCTACTCCATAAAATAAATATGCGTGCTAAATTTCAAGTCTATATCTAACAGAGCAAAAACAGAATTTTTATCATCAATACCTTGTTGAGAGCAGTCTTAGCGGATTCCGATTCAACAAAAGAAGCATACAAACCAAATTTTATTATTATAGTCTTAGCAGTTCGAAAACGGGAATTTTGTCCATCAATACGCCCCAATAACTCTCCTCGCTTCCCCCTAGAGTTGATTTCCGTAAAATCCATTCTTAGTGGACTTCTATTCAATTAAATAAACGTGATCAACAAATTTCAAGTAAATGGGTTAAATTCAAAAACAGGAATTTTTCTATAACACGCCTTAAACCCTCACTCCTTTAGGGGTCCATTTTCGAAACACTCTTTGTAAAAGGAACTCTATTCCATGAATGGAACATACCTTCTAATTTTCAAGCAGGAGGGTCTATTAGTAGAAAAGCAGCAATATTTATCCATTACGCCCCTTAATCCCCCTCAGTAACCCATTTATTGCTATAAGCACACTTGCATATTTAAAAAAAATGTATGTGGTTGGATAATTTAACTTGATGTTATTAAGAGTTCACCTATTAGTCCTAGCAATTCTCCACATATTTAAAAAGTAGGTCGGGTGGAACAAAAAATACTTGTCTGGTATCCATCCTTTTCAAAAATATATATCTGAGTTGAATAAAAATTGATTTTAATGTGCTTCATACCATTCCACATTTTTCTTATAGAATATGTTTTTTCCTTCATAATTAAAGAAGAGGATTACAAACGTTTATCAATAAATCATTGAAAAATCAACGCATTTAATACGGAGTTCATAACGAACTTAAAAAATATATTTACTAATTAGAAATATTGAAAAGTTTTTGGCGTTTTTTTTAATCGCAGGAAAAATATCAAGTAAATAACTGGTATCAAAGAGGGTGAAATAAGAAGCTATTTGATTATATTTGTACCATACTAATAGTATCGAATATCTCAACATTTGGTTTTTATCAGGGATTAAGTAAACTAATAAAAATTTCTTATTTATTAAAAATTTAATAAATTTTTGAGGATTGTTATTTGTATTAATACTTAATATAGGCGCTACCAAAGGGGAATGTCACAAACATAAATGACACTTTTTTTTTTAATTTTTTTAATTTTTATCAAAATTAGTACTTTTAATATCCTTCCTCACAATAATTAAATTGTTGTTGCGTTGTGTTTTACATCAGAGAAATATATAAGTGGAACAATGAGGAAAGTTATTCATTCCTAAAGAGAAGGGCTTTGTAGAAAAGAGTTTAGTTGAATCCTTATACACATTAGAAGATTCTTCTAATTATATAATCTTTGATAGTTTAAAACGCAAATTCTTAAATATAGAAAAAAGACAAGAAAACTCATTGCTTATTAATTCCAAACTAATATAGAATTATATAGCAGATAAATGTTCTATTTATTGTTGTTTCTTTACTGTTATTTAACAAATTTAATGAAGAATTATGTAAAAAAGAAGAAAACTGATTACTTCCACTGCCACTGTTTCCATGACGATGAGGATGATCTGCAAAAAATAAAATAAAATTACGTAATAAATTATGGGATTATCTTGCATAAAAATTTAGATTAATTAGCAAAAAAAAAAATTCTATATAGGAGTGTAAAACTTTCATAAGTTTTAAATGTATTATTAGTTCTTCAAATTTTCTTACCCCTATCTCTGTAGCCTGTAAAATAAAAAAAAATGTTATTGCAATATATTTAATTTTTAATTAACTAACCTCTTTCATTCATATCAACAGACCTAAAGCTATACTAAAGTTAAAAATATAAAGTAACTATTTTTAACTGACAGAATCAGAAATGTGTAATGGTTATCAAACTTTATTATTGTTCCTGATGAGAAATGCCAAACATTTATTTTAACTCAAGTTCTCTTCTATATAAAGTTGAAATTAATCCAATTTTATTGATTTTTTAACCAATATTTTGCTTATCCTTGTAGCTTCGATATGTTTACTTCAAGCTGAGAAATTTTAATTATTTTTAAGTATAATGAGTATTACGTAATATTACTTAATTTAAATATCGAATTCAATTAAATTTTGAAAAAAGCTTTAATTTCTTTAAAAAACATAATATTAGCATTTATTGATTTATTTAATTGTAATCACCATTGTGTAATCACCATTACAGCATAAAACATTTTCACTAAATTTGTAAAAAATAGCTTAAAAACAACTTTTTGTAAATGAAAAATTACATGCGAAATTACTATAATTGTACAAATTCATTGAAAACTTACGGTGCTCATGAGCCATAACTGAAAGAAAAAAAAATCATGTATAATAGAGGTTATCCTAATATTCTAATTTCAGAGAAAGTGATTCAATTTTTTAAAAATTTAGTTAAAAATACCTGATCTGACTCATTATGAAACCTTTTATCTGAAACTACTAGAAAGAAAAAGATGGATTGTAGTTTTCCTATTTTTGAGCTTAACTTAAATGTGAGGGAAAGAGGTATTTACATCATATTTATAAAATTTGCTGCAAAATGTATGTGATATTGTTAAATATTTTTAAGCAATTCTGAATATTCTATAATAAATATCTTGGGAAACCTAACAAAGAAAACCTTATCTTCCTCATCTTAGCCAAAGATACAATGACATAAAAGAGCAAATCTCTTACAAAAATAATTATGGATTCTGAGTCCTTATAAGATTTTCAAGAATGTTGACATGAGATTTTTAGTTTGCTTGAATCCTTCTATTCCGCAGCCTAGCTTTACTTTCATGTAATAAAACGGATTAAAATAATTGTACAAAAAATGTACATACTTATATACACATAAATAAATTGTCTCCAGCATTTTATAATTATGTTGAATATAACAGTATAATAGTTAATAAAGGTATCCAATAAAGTCTAGACATATAATTGACATAAGACAGTGGTCCCATACCCATGGGGTGGATGGATCTGGCGGTAACCAAGCCGCTGAAAGAACATTAAATAATTTCTATTTTACTTATTGTGGTACTTTTGCTATTGGGTTTGTGATATTTCTAATCAATGAGTCTTTAATTGGGAACATAACAGCATGCCCTAAAGCTGCACCAATATTATGCATGCGCAAAATATGGAGATGTATAATATATAAACCATGAACGTCCCCCCTCCCTTTCTCTTGGAGGGCTGCAGTAAAAATACCAAACATTGAATATTTTATAAAAAAATTTTGAGAACCGTTAATACAAGGTACTTTCAACAATTTATCCATTTTTTAATTGTGGTGTTGTTAATTTTTCTATGAATTGCAAATGAATTTGAATTCTTCATTGGTGTGAAAATAAAAAAAAAATTGCAATGTGAGAGAGTTAAACTATTTGCAAGAGTTATAATTAAAGAAAAAAGACCAAGTAATAGTTTAAAGGAATTATAAATAACCATGAATTAATACTTTATAGTAATAAAATAAAATAAAATAATCAAAAATATATAAAAACGTTATTTATAAATATTTAACTACTTCTAAAATTTCAAAAAAAATAAAGTAAAAATCTGTTTTTGATGAGGAAATAACTGAATAATCGCTTGATGCAGGTCTGAAAGTAATAAAACATTTTTCAAAATATTGAAACTATGTGCGTATATATTTACTAATTACGTAAGTAAAAGTAAAATTCCTACAAGCATCTGCAATACTACTTCTATGTATTAAACATTTAGCTTTAGTTTTCCACAGAAATTATATAAAAATTACAAATATTTTATTCTATTATTATATCGTTATTTTCGTTATAAAATAACTAATAGGCATTATTTTGTAATTATGTACCAACAGTAATTTTAAATATATTTAAAAAAAAAATTCGAAACTTTTTTTCAGTGTAGAGTAAGCAAACTAAAGAAAAAGTAAAACTCTTAAAAAGACCTGCAATACTAATTCTATATATTAAATATTTAATTTTAGTTCTTCACGGAAAGTATATAAATTACAAATGTTTAGTTATATTATTCTATCGTTATTCTCGATAGAAAAAAAAAACTCATAGGCATTATTTTGTAATTATATGCCAAAAATATTTTAAGATATATTTTTAAAAATAATTTCGGGACTATGTTTTTTTTCAGTGTAGAGAAAATAAACCATAGAGGAAGAATTGTAGAAATACATGAAACTTACCCATGGCAAAAACAGTTACTAACAGTACGAGAAAAAAAATTCCTTTCATTGTAAAAGTATCAGGGTTTGATCAAAATCTTCCAAGTGTGCAAATGATAGCAATATGAGTCATTGTATAGGAAAAAGTTTAATTGTTCGAATTTTATAACACACATAAAAACGAAACGTAAAGGCAAAAAATATTAAACTTTCGAAAAAAAATCAATACTTATAATCAAATGTAACACAAATAAAAAATAAATAAATAAAAAAGAGTAAATAAATTTATGAGTAATATCTTAGAGTAAAATAATATATCCTACGATTTTTACGATACTTCATGAAAATCGACTTTTTTGAGATCCTCTTTGCCCTTTTTAACCTGAACAAATAAATTAAATACTTACCTTAATGAAACACTATATAATCTATAATTGTAAATTTTTTGATAGAGAAAGACGTTTTATATTATAAAAATTGGAAATTTAATATCTCTCAATTCTGAAATCTTAATATTATTTTAAGGAGTTTTTTATTGATACAGAGTTAAGGCCAACTGCCATATTTTCAAAAACTACCTTTATCCAACAGATGGCGTTGTTTTCAACTCGGATGACGTCAAAGCGCTGATGTTTGTAAAAAGATAACCCTTCGTTGCTATAGCGACGGGGTGTGGTTAAAAAATGATTGACAGATATAGTCGGTTTCAGAACGCATGCGCAGTTGCATTAAAATAAACAAAAAAAAGGGAGTTTTGTAAAAGTCCTGCCTTTTAGAATTGCCGCGGAAATGGGCGCACTGGCTTTTTTTTTTTTAATTCCGTGCAAATATTTTAGGATATCCACGAGTGAATGAACAAGTACGTTTACATATTCTTGGGTATCATAAACATTGCCCATAGGGTTAAGAATAAAGATTGAATTTAGAAAGGAGTTTTAATTTTTGGAGGAAGGATTTGATAGACCTCCAGTTTTATTTCTGTAGAGATATCTTTTTTATTTGTCTTAGCGTATTTAATTCAATTTTTTTATAGGTATGTAATAAATTTCTTTCTGCTCATATCTTAGATACAAATTATATTTGAAATTGTCGTGTAAGAAAAATCAGGGAAATAATCATTTTCAATTAGAGTCTTTCACAAGAAAATGTTACGTTTCTAAGAAAATAACCTAGAGCAATTTTTTCACAAATAGTTTGTATAATTCTGTTTTCAAACACATCTATTTCTTATTTTACAAATTAATGCTATTATTTCCGGTACGCATGAAAATATGACAAAAATTTCACTAAATTACAGTCGTCGCTAAACCTGAAAAAAAGTTCGTTATTTGGAAAATTTCGTGAAATGGTGATTTATCTTTCAATATAGTTTAAAAACCACTTAAAACCAAAGTTCGATAAATGGGAAATGCACTATTTAGAGATTATTTGACGAAGAAAGTCATAAAATGTTCTTGGCTTAAAGAAAAGTTCATGAAATAGAGAAATTCGCAAGATAGAAGTTCGCAAAATGGGGAGGGCCGACTATATTATATTCATCGAATTAATTTCCAAATTAAGCTTCCTTTTTATTACACTTCCTTAAGTTGGTATGGAATTGAAAACCTGTTTCCTTGTTGAATTTTAATAATTGTTCTTATACATAATCCGAGAAAAAGCATGGATATTGTTAAATTTGGAAACCTGGAAGAAATATGAACATTTTTAAAACATTAACTTAAATGTTTTAAAAACTAGCGAGAGTTCTCAGATTTAAATTTATATAAAACTTTTATAGACATATATATATATATATATATATATATATATATATATATATATATATATATATATATATATATATATATATATATATATATAAGTATCTTCAAAAAATTTCAAAATTATCTTGACCAGAAAAAAAAAAAAATATTGAATAGAATACCCTTTCATATCTTCCAAAATGAAAATCTGAGAAAAAAATTTTTTTATTTGTAAAGGCATAAAACAGAAACTAATAATGTCTGTAAATCTCTAATTTTTTAATATGTATATTTTTTCAACTGAAGAAGGTTGTAAAATAGTTTATCTCGTCTGAAATGGAAGTCTTAGTACACAGCTTTGTCGTATTTTCATAAATATCAAAAATAATAATATTAATTTATAAAATAAGAAATGGAAATGTAGTTAAAAAAGATTATAACAATTTATGAAAAAGTGCTCTAATGACCATTTTCACAGAAAAATAACTTTTTCTTTTTAAAGACTTGTATCGAAACTTATTATGTTCTTGATGAGAGTTTCTTATAAGGCAATTCAGAAATTCAAATTTAAGTACAATTTATTTCTACCATCTACATTTTCTTAAACAGGGTACCACATAATGTAGCCTATTTTCTGTGAATGGCTACCACCATTAAATGAAGCTGTTATTTGGTTACCCAACACACACACACATGCGTAAAAATTAAACAATATGTTTTAAATGAATTAGGAAAGGAACTTATAATTTTCTTTGGGACAAAAATCGTTTTAACCTACAATTATATTATATAGAAGCTAATCTCTAAATGTTATCGAATAACATTAACATCAAATTATTATTATTGTTACTAAAATCAATAACAGTGTGTGACTTAAAACTTGAATTTTCATTTACATGCACAACATATAATATGTCAGGTGCATTGTTATGCGACACTTTTATCAACAATGTAATTCAGAATTCGAGGAATGCGTACACGGAAACAATGAGTAGTGAGTGAGTGAATATTAACGTTGCACTGTATAGCTACACGAGGGCTTTTGGGGACGGACGACGTAATTTTGAACCATAGTCAAGTGACGTGGACGACATCTGAGCTGGCACTCCCTCTCTCCTCACTACCTCACCACACCAACGGGAGTTCGTTTGAGCTCACGACAAATATAACGTGCATCGCTCCCATACACGGCGGGTCTTTAGTCGTACTGGGCTCGAACTCGTGACAAGGCCAGCCACGATCCGATACCTTAACCACTCGGCTACCGCTGCAACATGCCAATGTTCAAACCTCCTCCAGTTGGTGTGGTGTGGAAGTTAGTAGAGGGGGTAGCTCAAGTATCATTCTCGTTGCTTGATTATGGTCCATAATTAGGAGATAGGTTACCAAAAGTCCTCGATTAAGGAAAAAGTGCGACGTTAATATTCACTCACTCAACCCTTATTAAAAGTTGTATTTCTATGTTATTAATAATTGTGCAAAATTTGTAATAATTGTGTGGTCATTGAAAAACATATTTAATTAACATCGTAACTCTTATATAAATCAATTCAAATTATTAGAATTAAAAAATATGATGTGACTGAAACTGATTGTTTGGGATAATAAATAAGTAAATAAAATTCCTTTGCTCCCATAAAAATAATTTTTCTAACAGGCCAATTTAATAATCGATGCAATACTTTTTTTAATTGCCTTTACAAAAAGTGTGAGTGGAATAGGGTTTGACAAAAATACTTTCTAGTTCTAGGGGTTCCACAAAAAGACCTTCTAGTTCTGCGGTTCTAGTTCTCTCTCTATCTTCTAGTTCTATCAACAACCCCCATGCTGTTATTATAAAACACCACGGCTTTTGGTTTCAGCTTCACAGAATCCCCCTTCTTAGCTTTCACTTCCATCACATGTCAGCGTTATGAAAAGTGCTAAGCATATGCAAGGGTTTTTTATCCTTCCACTTTAAAGCACACATTTTACCCTTTTGGAAGGCTATAATCTCCCCTTTCTTCAGTGTAGAACTTTTTAATGAAACAGGTAAACCTTTTCGGGTTGGTCGTAAAGTTCCACAGATATCCGTTTTACTGCCAATCAGTAATAAGTAAGTTTATATTGCATTCTAAGTCAACACGGTGGCTACTAACGAGCGACTACGTATAATTTTGAACCGGGGTTAAGTGACGAGGACGATACCTGAGCTGATAACTCACCTTCCAAACTTCCACATCACACCAACGGGAGGACTTTTGACCTTGACGTGTTTAACGTGCATAAGCTCCTCTTCAACGCTAAACTTTTGTGGTACCAGGGCTCGAACACTGGACACGAGTTCATAACCATGACCATCAGGCTACCGTGGCCGCAAAAGAAAATAGCAAGTTTGAAAGAAATGTAATGGAGAAGTATATTTGAAGAAATAACTTCAAAACTTAACGAAAAACCAAAATATCAAAATTTATTTTAGGAATAATAGTGAATATAACTTCGTACACCTAAAACCACTTTATGCAGTGTATTTTGAAAGTGAACGTTTCCCCTTTTAGAGAAACTATAATTACGTCAAATTCCTTTCACTTTGCTCTAAGGGGATCCCCGAAACAATGTAATTTTTTTGATACACAAAATTACTTATGGTTAAATCTAATACAATTCCATATAAAATGAATGTGAAAACCCTTTTTTATCATATAAATTGTGTTTGAATAGGAGATGGTTAGTTAATAAGAACATTTAAAACGTGTCGGCAATCTATGGACCTGTGGCACATGCTACAATTCTTAGTGGCACTCAGCACTACTCTACAAATTTGTCAATTCTTGAGTGGATGGAAGTTGATAATAGACCTTATTTGACAAACATCTTCTGAGTTATGGACATTTATGGAACTACAAAATAATCTGAAAGATAATTCTAAGGATAAATTTACAGTTATTTTGTAAATAATTGAATGTTATTGCTAGGGGATTTAATTGTTGGAAAAAGAAAATTGCATGTACTCTGCTTTCCACTTATGATTCGGCATATCAAAGTAAAAAATCTTTCCTAATATGAAAAATATTTCGACTCCGCAAAGAAATTGTTTAACAACTGAATGCTCAGAATCGTGTCACGCATTATACCCCTGGTTTTGCGATATGAAAGAAGAATGGTGAAAGAGTTAATTCGCATTACAATTTTTATTTAACTGTAAAGAAGGGAATAATTTATATTTCACTTTGTCTATTTCTTATTTAAATATGTTGGAAACATACATTTTTAATTTTTTTATCTTTGTTGAAGAAATAGCAACATTTTATATTGTTTATTTTTATGTTAATAAATGTATTTTATTGATACATAATTAATATAAAATAAAACTGTAAATCTAAATTATTTACCTCTATTCTTTAAATCTGCAAATATTACCGTAAGAATCGAAGGATTGCAAAAATTTCCTACTATGTGGCACGCTGGATGATACTGACAGATTGGTTTGGCACGTCTTAGCTACACAGTTGCCGCCCCTGATTTAAAATGTTGGGTAAGATAACCATTATATTTTTTAAATTTTATAAATATACAAAAGGAGAGTATTTTGGCAATACATGTTTTAAAAGGAGTAAAGTTTACGAGAACGAAATATAAAATTGCGTTAAAATTATTGGTACTCTATCGACCGTACTTCTTATATATATATATATATATATATATATATATATATATATATATATATATATATATATATATATATATATATATATATATATATATATATATACGGTCGATATATATATATATATATATATATATATATATATATATATATATATATATATATATATATATATATATAAAGAAGTACGGTCGATAGAGTACCGTAGTTACTCCCAACTCTTGACAATGTATTGGAAATTAAGTTCACAATTCATTGTTATTAAAATACATGAAATTTTACATGACTTATTTTTGTATTTGTTATTTTTATATTCCTTACTGAGAGAAAGCAACAAATGGGAGTTCATTACCTGCCAAAACTGCAGAGGCCTGGTTGTTTACTCCACAAGCTCCTACCTTATGCTTATTCTGCCCTACTAAGTAAAAATGTGCCGTCTTCTGCTCGTCAAGATCATGGAATTGCTGATATTGTTTTCCACATATTTTAAATATTAGTTTTCTAGCTTCTACATCAGCCTTTTAATAGTCTACACTCCTGCAAAGAAGTCTGAATTCAAAACTATAAAAACTTATTATTCCCAACAATGTCATTTATACCTTTATTTTTTATAATCTATGAATGCGTTAAACTATTAATTTGTTATGGCAACTATATATTTAATATTAAATGCGAAAAAAAAAACCGAATAAGTTTCAAACTGAAACTTAAATTGAATTTTTCAAAAATTGTCATCGACATTCTCATAACTTTTACATATTGTCATTTTAGCATATCACACATCTATCTTCTATGCAAAAATCTATTACAAGTTCATATTAAATGTTTTAGCATATTTTTAAACATAACATGCAGTTTTCAACCAAATTGTGAGGCTCCGGTAGCCTAATGGTCAAGGTAACGGACTCGTAGCTGTCGTGTCATGAGTTCGACCCCAGCACCACTGAAGATCCGCCGTGTAAGGGAGCGATGTTCAAGCGTCATCCTTGTCACTTCACCATGGTTTAAAATTACGAGGTCCGTCACCAAGTGAGTGAATATTAACGTCGCACTGTTCAGCTACACGAGGGTTTTTAGTGATGGACCTCGTAATTTTGAAGCATGGTCAAATGACGAGGGCGACACCTGAGCTGGCACCCCTTCTCCTAACTACCACACCAATGAGAGGACATTTCAGCCCTCGATATATTTAACGTGCATCGCTGCCCTACACGGCGGGTCTTTTGTGGCACTGGGCTCGAACTCGAGACATGCCAACCATGATTCGATACCTTGACCACCTGGTACACCGGCCACAGGTACGTCGCCAAAAGCCCTCAAGTATTTGAGTACAGAAGAGAGAGAGTGCGACTTTAATATCCCCTCACTTAATTAAATTATATGAAATTTAAGGAATACTTGAAAAAATATTAGAAGTCGAATATATATATATATATATATATATATATATATATATATATATATATTAAAAAATTAATCTAATGATAATTTTAAATATCCAAAGAATCATTAGTATTTATGGTAAATATATGTTTTTCAACTGAGTATGTGAGACCCGCATAAATATCTTTTTCGAAATTCCAATGCAGAATTTCAGTGGAGCTAATACAAATTTCCTAGTTTTGCATGGTTAAGATTATAAAAATGTCCAAATTTTAATAACCTTTTCTTCAGTCAACCACTAAGGGAACATGAATGATGAGGGATTATGCATATATATATATTTTTTTTAATTTTTGAATTTAAAAAAGATCTTTATATTTATTTATATGCGCAAATGTTAACTGTAAATTTGTCCAGATGCTTTTAAATACTCTTTATTTGAAGATTCAAGTTAAAAAATATAAACTTGAAGTTAAAGTTCTCTTTGAATGAAATTAATGTTCAGACATTCAAAATTCAAATATAATTTGGTATCTGAACAATACAAAACAAGGGATTCTATGTAAGATGCCCTGAATACCTGGCGTTAAAATTATGAAAAAGTAAAAGATTTAAATAGGGTTTTTTAAGAATGCATAAATTTTTTTTGCAAATAATGTAATACAGAAGCTTAAAAATTATTCATGTTTAGAAGTGTCCGAAATTTTAAAAGATTTTAAATTTTGAACCTTTTTTTTATTTTTTGACACATAACAAAATAATCTATTTTAAAAAAAATCCCTGAAAGTATTGATTAAAATAAGAAAAATTAAACAGTAAATTATCCTCAATGTTTTAATATATAATTTGAATTTAAATACTACAGATATTTTTTAAAAACTTAGACATACATTATAAAAACTTAATTCCATTTGAGAATTTTAAGGTAAAGAAAAAAATGAGAATTCTCAACTCGTTGACTTGCAATTATTTCCGTACACTTTAAGGTTTAAAGAAATTCTTCCCAGATTTTACGATTGCTTCAGGAACCGGTCTCCCCGTGAGCTATAAAACTTCCTCTCAATGCCCATTGTTTCTCCCCGACCGTCTCTATTTATCTTTCAAGATCGTAAACCTTTAAAGGGGGAAAAGAATTCGGAAAAACTCGACTTTACCGTTTTTGAACACATTACTTGAGGAGGAAAAAATCTGTTTGGTTCATTTTTGGTGAGTCCCCGGCCTTACGAAAAATTCAGTGTGGTCCGTTTTCGAAGCCTCTCTAGTAGGGCGGAAAAATATGTGCTGTCCGTTTGGAGGTTTAAGCCTGCAGAGTTTCTCTACTCCTCATATTTGTAAGCCTTTCTTTGCAATCTGCGCGTGCGCAAGACCTCCAGCAATTGCGAGTAGTGCTTACTCGCGCGCACCTAATGCATGTGTTATTTTTTAAGTATAACGACCCCGTGCATTCTTTTGGACTTCATACTTCCTTGGCAGCACGCGCATCTCTCCGAGAGCAGTTACCAAATCCTGTGAAATAAAGCAAGTAATCTAAATCTGAAAACATCGCCTTGTATATTAATCATACTGTTTCCCACATTGGTGACCCGAACAATTCACGAATATTAACCTTTATTGGATTTGCTATTAATACATTTTACAGGAAAAATGGCTCAAGTCACTGCAGTTAAAATTCCTCCATGCAACTTCAGCAATCTTCAACTCTGGTTCTCCACGTGCGAGCGAACTTTTGCCCTCGGAGTACCGGAAGAGATTACAGACACGTGCACTAAATTCAATTATATTGTACCAAACCTGCCACCAGAACCCACCGCAATTGTAAGACACTTAATTAGCATCCCTGGTGAAACGGATCCCTACGGCGCCATTAAAGTTCAACTGATCCAGCGAACCGGTGAGTCATCCCAACAAGAAATTCGGAAGCTGTTAACCGGCGAAGAGCTAGGAAACAGGAAACCCTCAAAACTCCTCAGGACAATGAATAGGCGTGCAGCTTTGCACAACGTTCCGAAAGAGCTTATGTTGGAACTTTTTCTTCAGCAGCTGCCGACCTCAGTGTAAACTATCTTGGCATCCATCACGCCAATAACAGTTGAGAAAGCCGCAGAAGTCGCCGACAGAATCATCGAGGTGTGCACTCCTAACGTTTCACTTTCGACAAACGCCATCGCTTCATCCAGCGAAAGCCGTATCCTCCAAGAGATTGAGAGACTGAACAAAAGGATCGACGATCTTACAATGCGTCAAAGGACTCCAGAACGAAGAAATAATTCTCTCCCTCGAAATCACTCCCGAAATCGATCATTTTCACGTTCCAGTGAATCTGGTTGTTCGTATCATAGAAAGTTTCAAGAAAGAGCCAAGAAATGCAATTCACCCAGCAGCTATGAAAAAACGAATCCAGCGACTAGTAATTGCAACTACCTTCTCGCAGCCGCATATTTCGTCGCCTATTCATTAAAGACAAATCCAACATCGCTTTTCTCATCGATACTGGATCTGACGTCAGTGTTCTTCCAGCTTCGATTTCTGAGAAAAGGAATGGCAACAATATTCCACAACTATCAGCCGCTAATGAATCTCCGATCAACGTTTATGGTAAGAGACTTTTAACTCTCGATTTAAATCTGAGAAGGGTATTTAGATGGCCTTTCTTAATAGCATCTGTTTCTGTGCAGATCATTGAAGCCGATTTTTTGTACAATTTTAATATTTCACCTGATCTTCGCAATAGAAAATTAATCGATAATGCAACCAAACTTAGTACAAATTGTAAGCTTGTTTCTTCTGAAGTCCATTCCATTAAACTCGTTTCTGGTGAGAGCATTTTTCATGATGTTTTGAGGGAATACCCTGAAATTGTCAAACCGCCTTCTTTCTCACAAGAGGTTAAGCCAGTGCTTCTCAAACTTTCAATACTAGTGGCCCCCTTTACTATCGCAATTTTTATCACGCCCCCACTTATACATTAATAAAGTACTGAATGCAATAATAATGCACTTTGACGCTAAAGCTACAATAAGCGATCTTAATTATAAACCATACAAATTAGTAACATAAGTATTAAATTTTGTATACTACTTTTAAGCAAAAAAGTAAATAAATAAATAAAATAATAGGATAATAATTATGTTATTTTTCCTTCCTCTAATTTTTAAATTGAACATATTACAAAATGCGGTGGATGCTTAGAAGAGATAATATAGATACCTGTGTTAAATATAGAAAAATAACTCAGAGGGTGATTTCTAATCATAAGCATCCCTTCTAAAAACTTTGCTTTGCAAGACAAGCCCATTGAAGTCTTTAATACTTATTAAACTTGTTCTTAATTTAGTATTAATTAATTAGTTATAAAATACTCTGTACAGCACTAATACATTAAAAGTATAGCGGCTGAAGTGCCCGCTCTTTGCACAAGTTCATTTATAAGAAAATAAAATATTTTTGATATAATTACCAACCAATTGAATGACGGTACCAGTCGTACAGTCAGTAAACGAACTGTGTAACGCTCGCTTCACCTTATAGGTTTCGGAAGTGAGAGTACCATTGCTCATTGCTCTCCATCGGACCATACGTCTTGCCTGGGCAAGAGAGTACAGAGACTGAGTTCTAGAGGACTGGAAACGAATTTCATGTAGTGATGAATCTCAATTCCGATTACTTAATGCCGACGGGAGGCTGAGTATATGGCTTCACGCTCATGAAGCCATGTGTTATGAATAAGAATCAATTTAGAATTAGAATAATGAATATAGAATTAGATTCAATCATGTTAATTGGATGCCAATGTATTTCGACTTACCGCGACTGCTGCTTCCATGCTGGACACCTAAGTACATTTTTTATAGAAGCTTGAGGAAAAAGTGATAAGTTACGATGAGTCATTGAGAAACACGCAAGGAAATTTTCCAGTCTATATTTTGCAACAAAACTCACAAGCACACCATTACATGTAGGAAAACGTTGCACAGCACAATCACAAAAAAATGATGCTTCCATCACACACATATACGGATCAAATGGCATTTTCCCCGCCAATAACAAATCCTTCTAGAAAAAAATAAAGTCCCAGTTCGTGGCGCCATCTCTGGACGGCAAAAGGAGTCAATTGTTCCTAACATCCTTCGGGGGGGCGAGAAAATGTGGTCGACGGTGGTAGGGGTAAGACTGCAACTTGAGAGACTGGTCTTGTCATGACTCCACTTGAGGTCTGGTTAGTGACGACACGACATATTCCATCAGCTCCAGGATGTGTGGCCACAATCCGTCCGGGAGTCCACCTGGTGCTGAAAGAGGCTGGATTTTTGTTGAAGACGAGGGATCCTACCGTTAGGTCGTTCTGGCCCTGCATCCATTTGGTTCGGGACTGCAGGGTGTTGAGGTAGGAGAGCTGCCAGCGAGACCATAACATCCTTTTCAACTTAATCAGAAGAGACCACCTAGAATGAATACTCAAAGATTGGGTAGTCAGTTTGTGATCAGGGAGTTCGAGCAAGGGACACCCTATAAGAAAGTGTCCGGGTGTTAACACCTGGAGATCCTTAGGGTCTGATTATAGAGGATAAAGAGGATGTGAATTTATGCACGCTTCGATTTGGCACAATATTGTATCTAACTCTTCAAAGTTCAGCACAGCTGCCTTTAACGTTTTGAGCAAATGTTGCTTTGTGAGTTTCACTGATGCCTCCCACACACCTCCGAAATTCGGTGCATATGGAGGGATGAAGTGCCACTTAATGTTCTTGCTTGACGAATAGTCCTGGACATTAGAGTTGTGAAGTAATTGAAACAAGTCCTTCAAGTAAGCTGACGCACCAACGAAATTGGTACCGTTGTCAGAATAAATGTCTGATGGATAGCCATGGCGTGAAACAAATCGACGCAGTGATGACAGAAATGCTGCTGCTGATAGCGAAGATACGAGTTCAAGGTGCACCGCTTTAGTACACATGCATATGAAGAGGCAGATGTAAGACTTGAAGTTGTTCGCCTTGCGAGTATGTTGGCACTTTGTCGTGATAGGTCCAGCAAAGTCAATTCCTACTTTTTCAAAAGCACGTCAAGGGTTGATTCGTTCTATTGGTAGATCACCCATCATTTGAGAGACAGGTTTTGCCACAAGTTTAAAACAGTCTATGCAGTTGCGCAGTTCTTTCTTGACAGCTGATTTACCATGCGGGATCCAAAATTGTTGACGAATGAGGGATAAAACTAGTTCCTGTCCAGCATGGAAATTGACTCTATGAAAATGTCATATGACTAAACTTGTAAAATCATGCTCTTTTGGTATGAGCATAGGATGCTTTTGTTCAAATTTAAGAAATTGTTGGAGACGAAGACGTCCTTCGACACGAAGAATTCCCTCATAATCAACGAATACATTCAAAGACTGAAGTTTGCTAGATTTGGGAAGAGGCTTGTTAAATTTCAAGAGAGTAAGTTCTGTATGGTATTCTCCATTTTGTAACAATTTGACAACCTTTTTTATTGAAGTTTCTAATTCATGTGTGTATAAAGGCCCAGTAACTTTGGACACTGATTTGAAATTATGGTAGAATCTGAATATCCATGCAACAGTCCTAACTACTTTCATGTATGAGGAAAACTTATCCAAGAAACTAAGAGAATAATCAACACCAGTTGAAAGAACAGCAGAGTCACTTAATGATTCAGACTGATCAATAGGAACAAGTGAAACAGGTTGTTCAGAGAAAGGAATAAAAGAATTGGAAGAAGAATGGACATCATGAAGCCATTTTGGACCAGCTACTCACTCTGAATTTTCAAGAAGTTGTTTCTGGTAGAGGCCTCTTGTTCGCCAATCTGCCGTGTTTAATTTTCCCGGAATGTTATGCCAAGATTCCTTTGAGGTTAGTGCGTGAATTTTCCTAACCCTATGTTGCACAAATTGATTTCCTTTTACAGGTGGATTATTTATCCAACTCAGTGTAATTGTTGAATCACACCATAAAATGTATCGTGAGTGATGTTAAGAGAGTTCTTAAATATATCTAGAAGTTCAGCCAGAAGCAAAGCACCACTAAGCTACAATTTAGGCAATGATATTGTTTGTACAGGTGCCACACGAGTTTTTGAAGCCATTAAGAATAAGTGTGGCGAATCAGAAGCAACACGTAAGTATATTACGGCTGAATATGCCTTTGAGGAGGCATCACAGAACCCGTGAATTTCACAGTGCTTAGAATTTTGTGTTTGAACATACCTGGGAACTTTTATTTGTTTGAGGCATGAAATTTCTGCTTGAAACCGATTCCATCTATTAAGAATGTCTGATGATATCTCATCATCCCAGTCAAGCCCTGCCTTCCACAGGTCTTGAAGAATAATCTTTAAAATTATAGTTGAGGGAGAGACAAACCCCAGAGGATCAGAGATGCGTGCGATGATTGATAGCATCTGTCTCTTGGTGGATACCTGGTCTGATAAGACTGTTCTTACTTTAAATGAATCCTCGTTTAAATCCCAGAATAAGCCAAGAATTTTCTGGGTGGACTCATCATCAAATGAAAGTGAGGACATATTTGTTTTTAGAGTGTTTGGCAAGTCTGACAAGACTTCTGGATGAGTGCACGACCATTTCCGCAGCTCAAATCCACCGGCTGACATCAAATTTTTCAGTTCGTGAACAATTTTCCTAGTCGAGTCTAATGAGTCAGCACCAGCTAACAAATCATCAACATAGAAATGATCTTTTGCGAGCTTAGCTGCCTGTGGAAAGCGATGTTTTTCATCCTCATATAATTGTTTCAATGTTCGGATGGCAAGAAATGGGCACAAGATGTATCATAGGTAACTGTATTTAATTTGAATATCACTAATGGTTCCCCTGGAGACTTCCTCCAAAATATTTGTTGAAAGCATGCATCATCTTGTGATATTAATATATGTCTATACATTTTTGCAATGTCAGCAGAAAAGGCAATTGGGAAGAATCTGAATTTAAGTAAAGCTAGAAAAATGTCTGAGTGTAGTTTTTTACCAGTCAGCAGAATGTCATTCAAATAATTTCTATTTGTACTTTTGAATGAGCCGTCAAACACCGTCCTTAATTTGGTTGTGGAACTATTATCATTAATCACACCATGATGTGGTAAGAAATAATGTGGAGATATTACATCTGATGCGAGAGGAGTCATGTGACCAAGGTTTTGGTATTCCTCCATAAATTCTGTGTATTGTTCCTTTAATTGATTATTAGAGTGAAGTTTTCTTTCAAGAGAATATAATCGTTCTAATGCACCTCTTTACTATGTCCAATATTTGAATCATCTCTAAATGGCAGTTTTAGAATATATCTACCATCAGCATTACGAATATGAGAATTTACGAATATAGACTCACATAGCTCATCCTCATCCTTTGACGGAATGTCCTTAGGAACAGATTCAAGTTCCCAAAATTGTTTCAAAAAATGGTCTTTGTTTTAAAAGAGTGTGACAGATTAGGGATGAATTTTGATTATATTGTGTGTTTATGGTACCTAACAATAAATTACCTAAATTTGTTGGCAATGCTGATGGTGTACCTTTGGGTCCCATTATAGGAGTCCCTGAAATTAATGTCATAAAAACATCAGCACCTAGAAGAATGTCTATTTCATTTTCAATATAAAACGTTGGATCAGCAAGAGTCAGATCTTTGATATTAGGCCACTCATGATATTTAATTGGAAATTTTGGCATAGCTGAAGTGACTTTCGATACTAACAAAGCTTTTACTTGAAATTTATCAGAGGAAACACAAGAAGAAAATTCAAAATTTGTTGAATATAATGAAGTTTCAGCAAATGTTTCATTTACACCTACTAATTTATGATTGGTGTGTTTTTTTAATGGCAATTTTAAGCGATCAGCACACTGCTTGGAAATCAAAGAATTTTGAGAAGCATTGTCTATCAAAGCACGGCAAGTTATTTGTTCACCATGTTTAGATTTAACATTTATTAATGCTGTGGACAACATTACGTGACCTTCTGCCGATTGTGTGCAATTGTTAGACACTGTCACAACAGAATTTGCATGAGTATCTGCTGATGGACTGACTGAATATATATGTAATAATGTATGGTGTCTTTCAGAACAGTGTTTGCAAGAGAATCCTATTCTACATGTGTCAAGCCTGTGGCTACTCCTCAAACAATTGGTACATAAATTATTGTTCTGTACAACTTGCCATCTTTCATTTACATTCATAGAATTAAAAGTTGGACATTTGAATAAGGCATGACTTTGATAACATAGAATGCAATTGTTACCTTTAACAACATCTGGTTTTACACCTGATTTTACTTGGTTACATTTGACAACAGTAGTATTTACATTTGATTTGTTAAATGAATTTAATAGTTTAACACATTACCTTTCTTAATGTCAGGTTTTACAAATTTTAACTTATTCAGACCACGAGCTTCCCTTTCAATGAAAACTCTAAATTCCTCAAGAGTAGGAATTTTATTATTTTCCAAAGATAATTCCCACCGTTGACTAATGCATGCATCTACTTTTGAAATGAGAAAATTTATTATGATCAACTCTGTTAATGAATTTGTTTCTAAATCCAAAGTTTCCAAATTTCGAATGACTTCTCTCATTACAAATATCTATTATTTCCAAAAGCAATTTTGAAGTATTTTCCCTGGAAATCTTAATGCTAAATATCTTATTTATTTGGCTAAGAGCTAATTGTCGTTTGTTTTCATACCCACTGCATAGCATATCCTAACAATTCTTAAGATTGTCCATTTTAATTGCAAAACCCCGAATTAATTTGGCTGCATCCCCGCGAACAGAAGCCTGTAGATATTGCAATTTTTCAAGATCACTTATTGATTTGTTATCTAGAATAGAAGACTTAAATAACTCTTTGAATGAAATCCAGTTCTCGCAATTTCCATAAAAATGCGGAACTTCAAGCTTTGGTAGATTAACTACTGAAGACTTTACATGAATACTACTATTTACTTCCTCAACCTGAGATTTTTCTTCAAGGTCAACAACCTAATTGAATAGTATATCTTTATATTTCATATAAATATCAAATGATTCATCACTTTCATGAGTTGACAATTCACTGAATATTTCAGTTAATCTAGTTTCGTATTGAAACACGTTCGTTTTTAAAACACGTATGCGTGATTTATTATCATCGCATTCATTTATTCTACTTTGAAAGCTTTTAATTCTTTTATAATAAAATCAAATTTACCAATATTTTTCAACTGTTTTGGAGCCATGATTTATGAATGGAATTTTAAAATGCTTATAAAAATGGAATTTTAAAATTTTACACAAAATATACAACTGTACCACAATAACAAATGCCAACACAATGCAAATACAAACTATCAAAAAATGTTTATACAAAATAGAATAAACGAATAAATCTAGAATCAAATAATAATTAATATCAATCAAAATGTATAAGAATACTTCAAGAATTCGTATCAGAGTAAATGCACTAGAATAAGAATATCGAATATAAAACGAATAATTAAAACAACAAAGAATAAATCACATCAACAACTCTGAACTCGACAAACCACATGTTATGAATAAGAATAAGAATCAATTTAGAATTAGAATAATGAATATAGAATTAGATTCAATCATGTTAATTGGATGCCAATGTATTTCGACTTACTGCGACTGCTGCTTCCATGCTGGACACCTAAGTACATTTTTTATAGAAGCTTCAGGAAAAGTGATAAGTTACGATGAGTCATTGAGAAACACGCAAAGAACTTTTCCAGTCTATATTTTGCAACAAAACACACAAGCACGCCATTACATGTAGGAAAACGTTGCACAGCACAATCACAAAAACAACGATGCTTCCATCAAAAACATATACGAATCGAATGGCATTTTTCCCGCCAATAACAAATCGTTCTAGAATAAAAAAGTCCCAGTTCGTGGCGCCATCTCTGGACGGCGAAAGGAGTCAACTGTTCTTAACACCATGTATCCTGCATTTCAGGCTGAAACTGTTCAAGGGCATGGTCGCTGAATCATGGTCTAGGGTGTTTTTTGGGGAACCTTTTGGGATTTTTGGTGCGTATACCAATCTTCTTCAATGCAGCTTGATACGTAGAGTTTCTAAGTGATCACCTGCTTCCGTTTAAACTGTTCTTTTATCCGAGAGTTATAATGTATTTTTCTAGCATGACAACTGTACTTCTCAAAAGTCACGGGTGGCAACTACCTGGTTGGATGAGTATTTCTCTGACTTTTCTGCCATAAATTACCCACCTAGAAGCCCAGACTTAAATCCTATTGACCATCTTCGGGATGTATTGAAACAAGGCGTGAAAGGCCATCAGACAGCACCAACAAGCCTTACTGAGTTATGGACAACTTCAGCAAACATTTGGCAAGTCGTTCCCGTGGAACGTTTCCAGAAACTTATTGAACCTAAGCCTCGTCGTGTGGCAGCCGTTATCAAGGCCAAAGGAGACTCTACTCGTTATATATACTAGGTAGGTATTCCTAAATCAATGACACTTCAGTGTATGCTTATAAAGTCAGAAACAAACAGTTTATTACATTTTTCATCCATTTCTCTTCCAGTAGTCTATTCAGTTACATGTTTTCCTTTTTTAACTATTGTTTTCAATAGATTCATACAGATAGCGTCATAGTTAAATTAAATTCAATTTGATTATGTCAAATGATCCAAATGAAAGCACGACAAAGTACGGAGCAACGATTGACGGAGTTTTTTTAAAGTATTTAAATAATTTTGAATCTAAAGTATTTATAACCTATCTCACCTACCATTAACCTATTGTTTCCTTCTTAGAGTACACCTTATTCACAAGCATGATTGTATATTTTGCAAAAATATTACTTTATGAGTACAGACAGATGAATAAATAATTTTATATGACCCGTAAATTTATACCTTATTTCTTTACTTAAAAATGCGCATTATTCCTCAGATCTTACGGTATATATATATATATATATATATATATATATATATATATATATATATATATATATATATATATATCACAGAATAAATGTATAAGTGGTTCATATTAAATATTAAAATTTTTTACATGGTTTAATAAAATCTATAAATAATAATTATTATTTTTATTTTAAAAGTTTAATAGATTAATAGAATTTTAAAAAAGTTGGCAGAAATGGATTTTTTTCTCTTTTAGTAAAAAAAAAAAATTCTGAATAAATTGTTGATTCATCTGAAATGAAAAATACTTTTTATAGAGCGTTAACTGTAGGCAAATCATATTGATTATTTATTTCCTGACACTATAAAAATATTTTCATCATCCCGTATAGTCTACCCTAAATGCCTACCAAAATAGCAATATGTGTTGACCTGTTTTTAATAAAGTGTTTTAAATACTTTTGAAAAAAAATACATTGATGTATTTTATTTATAAATGTACTTTAAAAATCCATTGTCTTATATCTAATATAATCTTTTAATTAAGGAAAATGTTGTTTTCAAATTCATGATGGAGATTTAATATGTGATATATCATAATGTTGTAGACACTTATCACTCATGTTTCCCTATTTAAAATTGATTTAATTAATTAATTGTTTTATCATTCGAATTATGACATATGTATTTAAAAAAAATTACGTGTCTTGTTCCCCAAAATTTTAGAATGCATTCTACATTTTAAATATTTATGACTAATTTCACACTTATGAGATAAAAACTACAGTTTTATTTTCTTTTTCTTTTTGTAATAATATTATTGTAAAGGAAAAGGAAGCAAATAAATTTTGTTGTTAAATGCATCAGTTCAATTAAAATAACTTTAAAAAAAATTATTTTAAGCACAAAAGCAATACCGATTCCCTAGATTCAAAATTTTTCTCGAAAGTTACATTTTTATATTAATGTATTTGTATAAAGAAGATTAACTGGCATTTTAAATTGAAAATTTTAATAATTTGTAATAAACTCATTTAATAGTCTTTTCAGTTTTTCAAAGTCGATAATAAAATGGGAATATAAATTGTACTGATTTATACACCGAAATGTATTTGACAAATTTTAAAAGTGATATATATATATATATATATATATATATATATATATATATATATAAACAAGGATTATTTGTTTTCGTGTCAATATAATTGGTTTATCATTGAAAGGAGTTTGCTTTATAAGAAGATACTTTCCACATATCGTATTTTATTTATTTGAAACTTGAATTATTCTTAACAAAATATGTTTATCTATTCATTCCTCTAAATATAATCAATGTTGACAAAAAAATCTTGAATGTAAATAATTTTTTTTCTGAAAAATAAATATATTTAAAGAAGTCCTCTAGAGAACGAGCTCCTTATATTTAAATATCACAAGAAAATTCCATTGAATCCGAAATAAAATGTATTTTTAACATATTGAAATGTCATTCATTTATGTAAATTTACTAGTGTTTATGAATCGAAAAATGTGTTTTTTCGTTTTAAATTCTAATATGAATAACAGTAAAAATGGTATTGTATTAAATGTATTTAAAAAGTGTTATATCTTAGTTTGCTTTTTGTGTTTTTGTTGAAAATGTCAATAATGACAATATAATCTTTTAAACGCGTTATTGAAAAACATTTGCATCAAGAAACTGAAGCAGAATTTCAAATAATGTGTCTTTCTTTTCAGCATAAACCTAATTCATATTTATGGATATAAATATGTTTATACATCACTAATTAATTCTGTAAGTTTTCAATGAAATATACGCTTAATAAATGAATATTGATACATGTTTACATTACATAACATTAAGAAGAAAAAGGTTGAATCTGAAAAAGAAGAGTACATAGCATTTGTAATTATATTGAAAATTTGCTTAGTAAATCGCAAAAGTCATTGAATTATTATTAGTATTAAATAAATGACACAAATTAGTAATTAATATAAACTTTTTAAAATTAATTAAACAAGTAATTTATTCTAATTATCCTTCATTATAGGAAGAAGAATCTGCAATATTTATAAAAATAACTTTGAAAGTAACAGTTAAAATGCAGGTGTTCAATGAACTGTTTATATTTATTGGTACCACTTTAGAAAATAATATGTTATTAATTCTATATTTTTACTGAATTTCTATTCAAATACAAATTATTCTTTTTTACACAAATGTAAAATGATATTTCAAATTTCTTAGAAAAAATATAGTTTATATTATCTCATTCAGATTTTCTTCTTTATCCTTTCAAAATATGTATGAAAATATTTATAATTATTGTTGATATATCACTATAATATAACATTATATGTCTCAAAGTCCCTTATACTAAGATTTCTCTTCTTAAAACCCATGCAGTGAAAAGGCAGTTCACTAGAAAGGTGATACATACACAAATGTCAGAAATTTGACATCAGAGATGCACGCAAGAGAATAGAATGCGTGCTCTCAGTGACAAGGCAACTAAAAAAGATGGAAGCAGAATGCCTTTCAAAACATTCCCTACAAGTGAAAGTGTAATCTTATGCTCATAATTGGTGCAAGAAGCCATCAGGATACCTTTACGCGTTGTATATCAGCCAGCTTAAAAAGTGGTGCAGTGTGATGCATTTTGCCCAAGGATTTGCAATTGACAAAGGTGTAGTTCCAAGAGCTGCATAGAAAGCCTTTCAGAAGACAGATACCTTGCCAGGAAAGATGGCTGTGATCCACAGAGGAAAAACAATGGCCAATAATGTGCAGTATATCGTTCTGCGGGTGAAAAGAATCTGGCCGATGTAAACATTGCTGAGAAGCAGCTTACAGCAACCGCACGACGGTTAACTGTAGCTACACTTTGTATAAAGTTTTTCTATTCGCATGCCATCCTCAAAATTGCATAATGTTAATTGTACATCATCAGTTGCATTGCTTACAAAGGTCTCAAAAACATTAAGGTTATACATCTTATGCCATTATTTCCATGTGACTTGCATTCGTAGATTATATAACCATAGATTTCTTCCCAAACGGATTTTTCTCAAATTACTAAAGTCACAAAATTAAGAAAGATAATTTTCATATTAATTGTTTCCAGAAATGTTGAATTCCTTATTTTTAAAAGCAAGTTCAATTTTTGTCATTTTTTGTTCAGCATTATTTTCCTGCTACGGTTATCTCAATTTGTTAATGAGCATAGTACCTTTAAATGGCAAAAAAAATCCATTTTTCAAAACTATTTTAAAAATTAATACAGACTGTTAGGAGCATTTTGAAACAAACCGCGTCAAAATCAGACCAAAATTGCGGCAAAAGCAACAAAAAATGTCAAACGTCAGCACTGGATTGTCCATTTAAATCCAATGTAAACAAACCATGTTCATTAGTTTCGATTTTGAAATCGATGGTGTTATTGAAATTATTTTCTCCCCAGTTGTTTCTAATTTTTAATTTTATCTATTTTTAATGAGAGAAGGAAGTTTGCAACTCAACCCTGCCCTAGTTCGAAGTATTGCTTATTTACATTTGTATTTCATACTTTTTACTGCTGCTTTATTGTGTGTTATCTCGTTATTCTCGTAATTCGTAAGCTTTTTAAATTTTTGTTGATTGAAGTTTTTTTTTGCATCTTTTTAATTAGTAAAAAATGTCTAGTAAAGCTCAAAGTAGAGACAGTGACTATCGCCGAAAACGAAAGCGTTTTCATGCAAATCAAAGATACGCTTGATGTTGACTACATATCTGCTTCAGCTAAGAAATTGTGCAAAGAAAAATATCTTGAGAAGGAAGTAAGAAAATCCAATCAATCTAATGGATATAGAATGATAAACATATTGATATTTTATTATCTGAACTATCCAAATATTTAATATGTCCTAACTGCAACACTAAAGCAGTTCTGAAAGAAAAGATTTTGTATGGATTGGTATCTGAGTTTTATGTTGAATGCTACTCATGCAGTACATTGACCACTTTTAAAAGTTCCTCAGTTATTGCTTCAAGTAAGGACTATGAAGTAAATACATGAATAACCTATGCTATGCGCACAGTAGGATTAGGTTTTTGTGGAATAAAGAATTTTTGCACAGCAATGGATTTGGCACCACCAGTATCACAAAAGTCATGGAAGGATACTGCGAAAAATAAATTTGGCCAGTCGTGAAGTAGCAGACGACTCCATGAAAAATGCTGCGAAAGAAGAAGTATCAGCTTCTGGAAGTAACAAAATCTGTGCCAGTGGTGACGGTACGTGGAAAACACGTGGACACACTTCACGTATTGGTGTGTGTAGTGTCATTGGAGATGTTATAGGGAAAGTGATTGATATTGCTGTTCTCTCTTCATATTGTAAAGGATGTGAAAAATGGCGAGGTCCAAAAACTGGACATTCATATGAAGATTGGAGATTGAAACATCAACCACACTGTGTAAAGAACCATATTGGTTCTTCCTGTAAAATGGAAGTAGACGGGATGAAGGAAATATTTCAAAGATCGGTGCCACAACGAAATGCGAAATATATTAAGTATATCGGCGATGGGGACACAAAAACCTTCCCAGAGCTTCAAAGGACAGCACCATATTCTATCGAAAAAGTTGAATGTGTTGGCCACATACAAAAACGTATGGGTGCTAGACTGCGAAAATTAAAAACAATGAATCGTGGCAAAAAATTATCAGACGGTAAGAGTATCAGCGGTAAAAATCGTCTGACTGATAAGTTCATTGATACAATTACCACCTATTATGGCAATGCTATTAGACAGAATAATAGCTCCATTAGTGATATGCGTCAGGCCATATGGGCAATTTTTTGTCATTATAGGTCCACTGATGAGGAACCTATGAATCACTTCTGCCCAATTGGTGATACTTCTTGGTGCAAATATCAAAAGGCAGTTGCTACGAATAGTGCTTCTTTATTCAAACATAAAAATATTGTGCCAATTGCCATAATGGAGGAAATAAAGCCTATAATAGAAGAACTATCTGCACCAAAATTGCTGAAAAAATGTGTCGGGGGTAAAACACAAAACGTTAATGAGTCGTTCAACTCGACTGTTTGGAAGTACTGCCCCAAAACTTCTGTGTGGGTCATCTAAAAATATTGTAGACATAGCAGTAAATGAGGCTATAGGGATTTTTAATGAGGGAATGACGGGGCGTATAAAGATAATGAAAGCTCTTGGCTTTAAAATAGGACATTTTACTGTTACCTCTGCCTTTAAGGCCAATTATGCATGCATAAAAAATGCCGACACTAAATCAAAATCATATACATTAGAGGCCCGTAGAGCTAGCAGAATGAGAAAAATAGCCACAAATGAGCATTTTGCAGAACTAGAAGGTCCTACATATGAAGCAGGATCATTTGAAATATTATGTATTAAGTTTTATTTGAAATATTGAAATGTCAATCTTTTTAAACTTCATTTTCTCAGTTTCAATTTTTTACACTTTCCCGCAAGATTGTAAAAAAAGTTTTTACTCTAGAGCTACAAAAATTGGCATGCATATTCTAGTCATAGATCTTAATTCTGTATGCTATAATTATGTTTTATGGTTTAATACATTTTGATTTGCAACTGTATAAAAATTGAAATTTTTAAAAAAAATATTTTTATGGATTTTTTAATTTTAAAAAATATTAAAAAAAAATATATAAGGTACTTTTCAATTAAGTGGTATACTCACACAGAATAAAGGTTACATTTAGCTTCAATTTAATGCAAAAATTGAGATTCTAAAGTGTATAATTTAAAAATTATCTCGCGGGAACAGGAGGTAAATAATATATTTTTTAAAATATGGTATATATATTTATCTTCTTTTTTTAAATTTTTTATTTATTAAAGAACAAAATTTCACTAGTTTTCTTAAAGTTTATACATTGTTATAGATAATATATAAAATTCAGGTCAAAATTAGCAAAATTTGTTAACTTATGATGAATTGTAACATGTATATGACAACGAACAATTTTTGTTCTAGCAAGGTACTATGCTTCCTTAAAACGCTTTGTTGGAAGCGAATAGGTTTATCTCCTACATTCCTAAATAATATACCTGGTAGTATGGCAGAAAATACATATGGTAAATCCATGTGCTGAAGTTATAATGTTAACGTATACTACAAAATAAATAACTTATGTATATATATATATATATACAAAAGTTTTTTGGTTTATTATAGTCCCATGTTCTTGGTTCTTACGGTTTGATCTTAAGATGTTTTAGGATTTATTAGTCTTCTTTTTAATTTATTTACTGATATATGTTATTTATATCTATTTAGTTATTTAAGTCCAAATATTAAGTGCTCAATTGTACTGAAAAACATTACCTCTTGATTTAAAAAAAAACAGTTTTTCAAATACTAATTTCTAATAAGCTCTAAAATTGTAGAAATATATTTTACTCTCCCGTAACCTTCTACCTCAATGTGGATTTCCACAAATCCCTTCTTTAGTGGATCTTTATTCTGCAAAATAAATATGCCTCCAAAATTCCAAGTGTAAATCTAATAGCCTCGTAAACCCCTTTGAGAGTCGATTGTTGTAAGTCCCGTTCTTAATGGATTTCAGCTCAATAAAAAAATAACAAACATACGAAGTTTCATTACTGTAGGTCTTATAGTTTAAACACGTGATAATTTTTTTAGCAATACGCCCTTTGATACTATCTGCGTTTTCCGCAGATTTTCATAAACTCCGTTCTAAAAACAGATTTCTAGTCCATGTAAGGACCATACTTAACTAATTTAAAGTATGTATGTTTAATAGTTAAAAATCGAAAAATATTTACTATGTATAACGCCTGTTAACTCATCTAAACCTCCCGTGGGTGTCAATTTTGGCATAATCCGTTCTTAGCGGAGCTCTACTCATTGAAAGATACATGACTAGAAAATTTTAATTTTTAAGACCTTTAAACTCAAAAACGGGAATATATTTATCTGTAACACCCCTGAAATTCTCGCAACGCCCTTGCGAATATCGATTTTCACAAAACCTTTTTTTTTTGTAGCGGATGTCCACTCCATGGGAGGGATGTAGATGTCTAATATCAATCTGTAGGTCTGATAGTTCAAAATACGTGTAGTATATTTATCTAAAACTCTATTTACGGCCTCACATTTCCGTTGAAAGTATAATTTTTACTACATCCCTTTTGAAGTCTACTCTATAAAAGGAACATGCTTATCGAATTTTTAAAACCATGTAGGCGTGATAATTGCAAAACGGGATTATTTATGTCTAACGCCACTTAAGTCCTCGCAACACTCTTTGAAGATCAATGCTCGGAAAAACGTTTTTACGAGATCTCAACTCTATGAAAGGAAAGTACCTGCCAAGTACCAAGTCTGTGGGTCAACTAGTCCAAACATGAGAATATTTCTCTAAAATGTCCTTTAAGCCAACACAACGCCTATTGATGGCCAATTTTCACTAAACCCTTTTGCAGAGTATCTAAATTACATTAAACGAACATATCTGCCTAATTTTATATATGTAGGTCTATTTGTTAAAAAAAATGGAATGTTTATATCTGAAGTCCCTTTAGCCCAATTGGTTCAGTTTTCGTAAAATCAGTTCTTAGAGGATCTACAGAAGGCTATATATTCGCAATATATGGATACGATTTGTAATTTACTTTTCGTTCACATTTTCAGATAAAAAGTTGGCAACTTCTGAATAATCGTCTGCTAATATTTCTTTTATTGGAATAAAAACTAAAAGATTTATTTTGAAAATGGGTCAACGGTTACGAAACTGCTCTTTATGAGAAAAAATATTCGTATCAACAAATAATAAAGAGGTGTAAAAATTTCAGTTATTGTATTTCATAAAAATATATTTATTATATGTTAAATTTGAAAGGAAAAAAATGTCTAGCTGAGTGAGAGAGAGAGAGAGAGAAAGTAAAAATGAAAACACATGACCAGGAAACCTTACGCTCAAACTGTTCGAACGCAGTGGACTATCAAGAAAGTAAATTCAATGATCCTGAAAGAAAACACGTCGACTCAGATTCATTACATTGAAAGTGGAATGTTTTCCAGGCAATGTAAGTAAAATGATTTATAAAGATGTAAATTTAAAAAAAGATTTTTAAACCTAAAGTTCATTTGATTCTGACAAAACACATTGCTGAATAAAAAAAAATAATAAAAATACCCCACACAAAAGTAGAAAACTATATGAAAAACACCTAACAAATAAAAAATGGAAAGCTGTAGAAACACTCGATGAGGCATGAGTATATATAAGTGACTGCAATAAAACAAAAATTACTGTTTTTTTGTTCTCAAGTGATGGGAAAGAGCGTACGAAATGTAAGTGTACAGAAAAGTTACAAACGGATTTATGGTACTTTCAGGATTTTCTCTTACAACGGAAAATTCAAAATCAAAAGTCTCAAGCAAAGCCAAAATTAATTCCTCTACTAATGGCAGAATACCTTAGAACCAAATTACGAAGAAGATACTAAATTTTTTTATGAAAAGTACATTGATAAAGTTGAGTTTCCTATGGACAAAGTCTTTAGTCAAATGTCTAAATCAACTACTGCTTATTTAAAAAAGAAAAAAATCAGAAACAGGAATAAAATGTATCACATTTGATGAAATACCTTAAAAATCTCCTTATGCTCCTCCAATGTATTTTTTTTTTTTGTTTTTTGCTTTCAGTTGATTAAAATGAGCCTTAGGAAAATGGTAACCAAGAGCACTGAATGAAATATTTTAAAATAGTTCAAGAGGAATGAAGTAACATTATCATGAAAATACTAAGAGAAAGCTTACCTTCCCAGAAAATTCGAGCTAGGGCTGTTTTCAAGAATCCTTGCTATCAGACAGAAGCAAATCTCCACAAAAAATACGTCGTATATTGATAACAATTAGCTGTCAAAATCGTTTCCATAGAGTGCGAACGATATGAGTGAGTGAGTGAATTAGTGAGTTAATCTGTAGCTTTTGTGTGAGAGAGATAATAATAGGCTGAACCTCATACTTATAAGTATATATATATATATATATATATATATATATATATATATATATATATTTACCAAAAGTTTATTAACTCACAAAATATGTATATAACTTTTATTCGTTTATTATTTCTTTATTTTTAAAATGTTTTCTGTATTTTTTATTATCCTTTTATTCTTATATTTTTTTATTATTTCTTTATAACCTTTTTTTAAAACAAAACAATACTAGATTATAAGTATTGAAGCAATTACTAACTGTAAGATTTCATTCAATATTTAACAAAAAATGGATATAAATAAATATTTTTTTTTCCTTTTTTTTAAAAAAAAACCCTTTATTTACCGCATTATGATTTAATGCAATTTTTTTCGCGCAATGTTTTTTTTAATCACTTCTTTGAAAATTAAGAGATATACATAAATAAAATACTCAACTTTAGAAAATTTAATCCGTTAGAATTAATTAATTTAATTGGTACTTTAAAGTACCACCAGTACATAAAGATCTAAAATATTCTATGATTACAAAACACCGAATGGCATTTTTAACGAAGTTTTAACTCTTAAAAGTGCTTGATAACCAGAGAACATTAGTATTTCACAGCACAAAATATTTATTTTAGAAAATTATAAATTTTTTAAGATTTATTTACTTGATGGTAAGAACTTACTAAAATTAACTTGATGGTATTCATTACTACACAAAAATTCATTACACGATGTGCATTTTGAGTGAGATTTCGATTGACTGTTACTTAAAACACCGCATCCTGGGGGAGGAAATATTGCATTTTTTTAACATGAATACTGCACCTTGAGTCTTGTTCAGTCTACTGACCACAATTTTAAGAATTAATCGAAAATTACAGCAGATAATTTGCTGGGACGTCCTCCTCTGAAGAATCATCGGTTAGTGTATCACTGATTTGAAATGGTAGGTTTTGTAATAAATTCAAAGCTGGAATTTATTACATGCTTACATTATTTTTTTTGTCACTCTAAAAAATGGAAAATAATATTAAAAATAGCACCTTGAAAACCTTCTATATTATTGTTATATCTTAGTTACAAGTAGGAAAATTAAAATGTTTCTTATCTTTGAATAAATTATTGATATTTCATTTAATTGTGTTGTTAAAAATATTTAAGGTTTATATTGTTTTGAAAATGATAAAATAAAAGAATAAAAAGTAAAATAAATAAGTTAAGCAAAAATGAATTCTAGAAAAGGCATAACTCTATTGCACTAAAGTAATGACGCTACAACACAACAAAAAACAACAATAAGCTTAATGGACGAAAAAAAATTAACACTCCTGTGTGCTGTCGGTACTTATAAGTACTACAAAGTTATTCCACTGTAAAATTAATTTACCTTGTTCACTTAAAATAAATAGTCAAATAGTTTTCTTAAGTCTTAACTAACGTACAAGAAACATAAGGCACCTAGCTTTTGACATTTAATATTTTTTTTTTCCGAAAAAAAAGGTAATCCTTGCAATCCGATCAAAATGTCAATTAAAAACGCAACTTCTGTTTTAAAGCTATTCGCCTTTCCTATCAAAATACTCATCATAGAACTTGTGCTGTCATGTACCCTGGAAGAGTGAAATTAAAATAGTGTTTCTGCTAAATATCGTTAGAATATTCGAAAAAATAGTTATGTTACGTAATTTGAAAGTGAGTGATACTTTGTCGTCGGTTGGACCATCGGTAGATAAAAGGTTAAATTTGTAAATTGTTAAACAGAAATAGAAATTTGAAGGGGGAAAAGATATTATCCCTGGGGAAAAAAGCGTTTTATACTGGCAAAAAACCGTTCAACACTGAGCTAAATGGTGGAAAAAGTAACATCTCTTTTAGAAAAAAAAAAGCGGAGGAAAAATTATTCCAGAAAAGGGAGTTCTAATGACATAAATATCGAAATTACTCACATCGCACAAACACATACACCTAAAAGTGCTAGCACCCAAAGAGAAACGATAATTTTCAATGGGGGTAATGTTATACCCTCTGATGAAAAAGCCCGTGCAAAGCCGGTGTAACGGAAGAGAAACAGACCTTCAGGTGGGACAAAAAGGTGGGGAACTTTTTGATAAAAGGAATTTTAATAACACAATAAATAAAAAAAAACACTCGCACCAGGGAGTGATGGCAATGAGTGGGGAAGGCGAAATTTCCATTGGTAAAATGTCATACACTTGAAGAAGCCCTTGCAATGCCGGGGGTCGTGTAGCTTGTAACCTTAACAATATTGTAGAATGTTTGTTTCACGCAGAAATGAAAATCATGTAGAATTTTTGAATGTTTAAATTACAAATATTTATTCATTAAATTCCCAATGTGATATTTGGAAGTTATTCTTGAAATTTACGTACAAGTTTACAATACAGCTAAAGTTTCGATGTTCTTTAAAAAATTGTATAAGGATTTTAATACTAAATTGTTTCGCTGAATAAAAAAAAACATAATTGAATAAGCAATAATCACGCACTCATGTCCTATTTTTTAAATTTATGCATCAAAAATTACGCAAAAAATGTAATGTTGTTCTGCTTTGTATTCAATATCGCACGCGAGTTGAATAAAACGAAACTAAAGAAGTTTGGTTAAAAGCTTTGACCCATTTTATACACCTTTTATGAAGTAAGGACGTTTATCATTTTCCTTCTCAGTAGAATAACGAATGAAGTTATTCATTTTTACACGATGATGGATGATGATCTCCACACATAACATTAGTCATTTTTACATTAAACTAGCATGTCCATCAGTCTTGTGAAACAAAAGTAATTTTTTTTTCGCAAAAACTTTAGACGAGACGATATAAATGCGTAACATGATTGTTCTCATTTTGTTAAATTTCGCAACTAAATAAGATTGACAATTTTGTCTTTGGATAAAAAAAAATAATTTAGTATGCGATTTATTTCAAAAGTTTAAATGACAATTAGTTTTATAACATTGCCAATAGGATATTTGTTTGATGTAAGGAAAACGTTTTTTAAAAGGATTTAAACCTTTATTTAGACAATTATTGCGTTGTATATCTAACGGAAATAATTTATTTTGAAACGTTTAATATACCAATGACTTTTATAGTACAATTAGAAAGAATCCTATAAGAAAATAAAATTCATGAAACTGTCTCAGAATAATTGATTTTAAAATTACTTAGTTTAATCACTTGATAAATATTGTTAAATTGTTAAAAAGGTATTTTCGAGAAAAGTTTAAATTGTTATTACCTTATTTCAGGTTTCCTGTATGTTCTTGTTCCTTACATTTTGGTTTATATATATATATATATATTTTAATATTGAACTATTATTTATTCCAATAAAAGAATATGTGATGATCAATGTATAAATCATAGTCACCTGTTGGCACAATAACATGCGAATACGTACGTATACTATTTCTTTCCAATTATATAATTAAGAACTCTGAAGATATTTTAGCTATACTTCTCAGATACCATACATTTAATTAGATTATTATTAGTTTTATTTTAATTATATTTCTATTTTTTTAGTAATTTTGTTAGTTAAGTTTACAGAAGGTCGTTCGCACTTTATGGAAACTAATTTGCAATTTATTTTATTATCTGCATTTTGAGACAAAAGTTTGGCAACTTCAGAATTACCATCTCCTAATGTTTTTTTTTTTTTATTTGAATGTAAAATAAAGTATTTCTTTTTAAAGTGGCTACTGAAAATGATAGATCGCTGAAAGGCTACGTAACTGTACTTTCTGAGGATAAATATTCGAATAAGTAAATGACAAAACTGGGGAAAATCTCTGCTAATGCATTTAAAAAAAGTATTTATAAGATATTAAATTTAATAAAAACGTGTAGCTGAAAGTAAAAATGAATACATCACCATGGAACCTCATCCTAAGACTAAGATTTATGGAACGCAAGCGACTATAAAAAAATAACGTTTCTGATCCTGAAAATAAAAAATCCTTTGAATCAAAGATTTATTTCATCGAAACTAGGAATGTCTGCCGACACAATAAGTAAATTCCTTCATGAACATTAAAGTTAAAAAGATGTTTAGACATAAATTGCCTCTTCTTTTGCATAAATACATTGCTGAAAGGAAAACGAACTGTAGAGAATTATTTGAAGAACACCTAGCTGCTGAAAAATGTAAATTTGTGGTTACACCCGATGGGTTATGGATACATTTAAGTGACTGTAATAAAAAGATCAATTTTCTATTAATTAGTTAACGGGAATGACCTTAAAAAATGGATTCTTCAGTTTACAGAAAATTTCCCAAATGAATTACTGATCAAAAAAGTCTAAAAAAACCCAAAATAGTTCTATCTACTTCAGCGTTTATCAAACTGTGGGGCGCGCCCTCTAGGGGGCACGAACATACTGAAAAGTCAAAAATAAAGGATTTAAGAAATTATAAATTTACGGAAATGAAGCAAAACAAAATATACATTCGGGCATAATAAAAATAAAATACACATTTGCACAGATATAATATACTTACAAATGAATCTGTGTAATGTGGGAGTTATAAACAATAAATGTATCTGTACTGAGATTCAGTGTATTTGATAATTAATCTCTCAATACAAAGTGAAAAACAAGTTTAACAATTACTAGTGACTCAAGTTATATACAAAATTTAATACTTATCTTGATAATTGGTACGGTTTATGAATAAAATCATATTGTAGCTTTAACGTCAAAGTGCATTATTATTGCATTCAATACAATTTTATTGTGAGAAGAAGGGCGCGAGACAAATTTAGATTGAAAATTGGGTCGCAAACATTGAAAGTTTGAGAAACACTGTTCTACTATCAATAGAATAATTTAGAACCAATATTTGAAGATCAGATTCCAGTTTAATACAGAAAGGACATTGATTAAAGTTGAGTTTCATATGGATAAACAAGTCTCACGTCTAAGTCAACTGCCACTTATTTAGCAAAGAAATAATCACAAACAGGAATAAAGTGTATCACATTTGATGAAATACTTGAAAACGCACCTGAAGCTCCTCTAAAGAACGTTGTGCTTTCGGTTTATTAAAAGGAGCCTCTCAGAAAAATGGCATTCAAGAGCACTGAACGAATTTTGGAAAAATTGTTCAAGAGGAATGGAGTAAAATTATCATGACAGTACTAAGAAAAAGTTTACGTTTAGGGAAAATTTGAGCTAACGCTATTGTCACCAGAATCATAAATGTCAGATAAAAGAGAATAGCTACAAAAATACAGCATTTATAGATAAAAATTAACTATCAAAATAGTTTCCATAAATTCCGCAATCTACATTCTAAATTATATTATTTTATGGAGATTTTCGGTTGTATGAAATTGGATGTTTTGCGGTCATTACGCTGCAGCAATAAAAACAACTAATCATTTTGAATGTTAAACATGAAAGTGAGATTTCTGATGCATTTAGTTTGATCTTGTAACTAATTCGCAGTTAGTATTCTTATATTACCTAATGATGAATAAAATGAAATTGAGCCTATTGCTCCATGTAATCGTTTTGAATACACTTTAATATTATGTGCATTTCACATACTTCTTTCCATTGGTTTAATGTGATAAATATGTAGAAAATTGAAACAAAAAATATTACGATAGTGTATTATATATTATTTTAGACATGCTTTAATCGAGAAAAATCAATTACAAAGGTTTTGTAGAGAAAGATAAGACCTTTGCATATTTAATCAAATATTTTAAGCAATGTATTTTACTGTATGCATCAACAATATTAGAAATGTATCATATTTGCATTTTCCTTAATAATGTATGGTAAGTATTGAATAACATTGCCGCTTCAGCTTAAGGAAAAAAAAAAATCCTGTCTTACGCTTTAGGGCAGAGGTTTCCAAATTTTCTTGTCTCATAGACCCCTTGCCATGTTTTTTTGATTTGGGGTAGATCCCTGCTTAATTAATATTGAATTTTGCAAATTTATCAGCTTAAATGTCTCTTTGAAAGATGTTACTACTACTACTTTAAAAGAATTAAATTTCGAACTCCAAAGAAATATAGTGTTAAATTTTTTTTAAAAAAGCACATGTTAATTAATTATAAATTAAAAGTTAATTAATACATAAAATAACTAATACATAAAATAACTAAATAACAATTTATTTTAATGAGAGAGTTAAATCTGACTCTGCAGTAACAAATTTTCAACATTTGGTATAAATCTTGTCCAATTTAGCCTTACATTTCCTATGTTGTTAGTGTTCAGTTTTTTTTTTTTTTTTTTTTTTTTTTTTGCCAATTGACAACCATGCTGAAACATTTTCTCTCTAGAAAAAGCAATTAAAAATTTTCTCACGATATTCCATGATTCGGGATAAATAACAGGTTTGTTCTTTTAAAGCCAAAATTGCTGACATCCGTTTCTAAATTTTAAGATCTTCTTTAGGGCTTATTTCGATCAGTTCCTATTGTAATGTTGTATTTATTTTTCAATATGACCATATGAATCCATTGCCTACTGTGGCATTACCATAACCAAAGCATTCCCAAACCCGGTTTAAAAATCTGTACAAAAGGAAGTTAAATGTTGGACGTAAGTAAAAATGTCCTGACAAATTGAGAAAATTCGGGACCTGCAATATTATACTTATTTAACTTAATTCTGGAAAGAAAGGCTGAAATGGATCTTGTTCTAATAAAATGTATACTGTATCTTTGTAAGAGCAAATTAACCTAATTAAAAAAGTTTAGTAAATAAATTTGTTGAAAGGTAAAATTTTTTTTCCACTTGATTAAATTTTCTTTTAAACATAAAGTCGCGATTTAGTTTAATGAGAGTCACTGAAACAGACCCCCACTTATACACCTTTGCCCCCCAAAGTATTTTTTTTTTCGCTGGCATGGACCCTTGCAGACCGCAATAGATCGCTGGTGTTCTATATAAACCACTTTGAGAATCACTGCTTTAAGACAAAGGTGTAAAACTCGAATGATAGTTTGAGCCAAATAAACAAGATTTAACTTTATGAGGGCTGCAAAAAAAATCAATATTCTTTAAACGTAAGTTTATTTCAAATAATGCATTGGAATAAGCGTAAATAAAAGAACAAGAACAATTTAAAATTTAAATCCTGACACTTGACTTCACTTTTCTGCGACTATATTTCCTGTTTCAGCAGAAAATTTTGATACTTTATCACATATTATTGTGTGCCTATACACTAATCGGGCAGCAAAAATGTTCTTTGTAGGTCACATGCAGCTCGCGGGCTATAAGTTTGACAACCCTGCTTTAGGGCAACGCAATATTCTCTTTGAAAAAAAATGTGCGCCATTAATATTAAAAGTATTTTTTTATATTATATTAGTGAATTTTTATAAACATAAAAGTCAGTTTGGCAAAATTTTAATTTAAAATTTGCTTTTTTCAACTTATGTTATACATTAAAACACTACTTTGAATAAATGAATGGAAATATATATATATATATATATATATATATATATATATATATATATATATATATATATATATATATATATATATATATATATTTAAATTCAAAATACCGGTTGATTCAAAAATAGTGTACACTTCACGTAAATGTTTAGGCTAAGCCAAAAGAGCTTTTCCGACCTACTTTTTGGATATTTTCGAACGTTCTCTTTGATCGTTTTTTGAAGCAATGTGTATTTAATTAGTTTTTAAGGTATCCCTATAAAAATAATCGTAAATAACACAGTCAAGGGATGGTGGTAGCCATATCGGAATAACGAAAAATTGTCTTTTTTTTTTCAAACCATTTTATGGTTGATTTTGTTCTATGACTTGGTGTAGAATCTTGGTGAAAAACAAAGCTTTTTGAGGGTAAATTCGTTTACTTTCTTTAGTCATATGCCTCAAAACTTTATTCTCACAGTATTTAGCATCAATTTCAGCATTTAGCTCTACAAAATTCCAATTAATATCATAAAACCTGACGGTCAACTCACCTTTTGCGAAACAGCTGAGTCTTTACGACGCGTTTCACTTGAAATACATTATATCTTCGTTTTGCCAGTTGTAAATGTTAGATAAAGTAGTGCTTCATCCAAAGTTACCCATGTTTTGTGTGTACCTTTGCGTAACATTAAATGCATAGACCAATAACGTTTTCTTCGTTTCTCTACGGTATTAGCAGATATTTAATGACAAACTGATACATTCTATTTTTTATAGCCATTTTTTTTACCTGACGACAAATGGTCAATGGCGATACCTGTAGTTTATTTGCTGAATTTCTGTGATGCACAGGATTTACTTCAGCGATAAGTCTTTTAAGCTTCATTTTTTTCTTTTTCCCCACGGACCTTTCATCTACATTTCTTCCCCTGGAGTTTTTGATTGCCATCCAAATTCTATTTCTTTTCAAATTTTAATATCAATACATTAGAAAAATATTTTTTTTATTTTATTTTTAAACGCTTTATTTGCAAAAGAATTTGAGCAACCAACCTTCAAAGCTGTAAGATTTCATTTCGCGTTTGAGGATCTAATTTCGGAGCCATAATTTCTTTCCACTAATAAAAAATAGACTGAAAGCCTAAATGTTTCCTTTTTAAAATATAACTGACAGTAAAGTGATTGAAATTTAGCATAATTAGTTATAGACTTTTAAAACTGGTTAATTAAATTCTGAATCAACCTGCATACTTTTGCATGGTTCATTGATAGCATTTAATGTGACTACATAATATCCAGCTTAATCAAAACATAATAATTTCACAGAAGATTTAAATTATACATTAATTATACAAATAATAATAATACGAATTAAAGCAAGAAATCATCAGGTTAGTACATAACATCTATTTTTTTTCGAAGTTCTAAATCATAATTTAGTAATTTCGTTATTTTTTGTTGCAAGACTTTAAATTACTATACTATACTATAGCAGTTTGTTGCATCATTTTAAATATACAGTTTATTTGAAAAACTTGCATTCAGACCACTTGCATTCTGAAGTCTCATTGTAGTATCAACTGACGGATGGTTTTTAGATACATCATTTTCAGTATTCCATGTCTTCCAAATATTGTTTCTCTTAGCAATCTGAGAATGTTTTGGCCAAGGAAAATCAATGAAAACAAAGTAAAAACCTTCTAATTTAAAGTATGTGTAAAAATAAATATTAACATTGAAACTAATCTTAAGAAATTATGTGAACTCAAAACATGCGCAACCGGAAATTATTTCCGTAGTTAAAATTGAATTTGATAGGCATTTAACGCTACAAGAATTAATGTTGTTCAAACCGTTTTCAATTAATTAAACTTATAAATGAAAAAAAAATGCTTTGAGAGGAAAACAAAACTAAAACCTAAACTCAGAAAACTTCAAATATCCCAAATACTAAATTGTAATCAAATCTGAAATTTGAGGACAAACTTCCGAGCATTTTTAGAGTACTTGGTAGTCTTATGAGACATAACAGATTGAAACTCTAACAGTTGAGTTGAGTAAGCTAATCGAATAGAACGATGGTGTCCCTCGAATCCTTATTTGATAACATTACTATATATTTCGACCAAATACTGGAAAATCCTAAGCTAAATTAATTATTTCCGTCCTAGAAAGGTAATCTTTGGTATCCACGGACATTTAGTATTTTGAAACTTTCAAGAGACGATATTTTGAGATTCATTGTTTTATCAAATTAGACTAATAACAATGGAAGAATTTCGAGATTTCTATCTTTAGTAACATAGTTATATATTTACTGCTTAGTAACCATTCCACTAAATAATAAATAAATCTGCTTTAGAATTGTAAATATCATAATAAATGCTTTTTTCAAATTGCTCGAGTGAAGTATCTTGCCCATGCACTACAATTAACTAACTATTTAAATATTTCTGTTTTCCTTCCTTTCAAAATCCATTGTTAAACGAAATACTAAAAACTTTCTGTATGGGAATCAGATACATTACAATAAAAGTTTAGGTAACTTGTAAATATAGAGTAACACGTTATATCTACATTTGCTTTGGAATTATAATTGTGTTTGTAAATACTATTGTTAATACGGGGTTTCAAAGTAATATGGAAAGGTCTATCAAATACCTAATATATAAACATATTTGCAGAAAGAGAGAGAGAGAAATATATGGACTTTCAGAGATTTTGTAAATTAACACACTTAAAAAGGAACTATTACTAGATTTTAGAAAATGTTGAATAAGTATTTTAGTACAACAGCATTCTATACATTATCTTAAATGCATTCTGTAAATATTCTCTAAATAATTATGTTTGTATTAACTTAGGAAACGAAAATTGAATAATAAAAAATAGTAAAAGCTGATAAACGTTATCTTTTCCATACTAAAACTCATCGTTGAATATTCATTTTTAAAACTAATATATATTTAGGATTTCTGAATGTAAACTTAAAACAACAGGATTTTCTAATTGTATAAAACGAGATCAATTACGCTTACAGTATATTAATGCAGTGCTTCTCAAACTTTCAATGTAGGCGACCCACTATTCAATCATCATTGTCATTGCACCCCCTCCATACAATAACAATGTATTCGATTCAATAATGCTAGATTTTCACACTAAAGCTACAATACGACTTTAACCTCTTATGTGCGATCGACGTACATAAATGTCTCGTTCAGCCAAAGCGTTCATTTTCTGGACGTATATATACGTTTTTCCGAAGTACCATCTTTTCTGTGGAGTGCTATCTATAAAATTATTCCGAAGGCTTTAGAATGCAATTAAAGGGACCTTGAAAGTGTTTTCGAAGGATTTACTCTTATTTCAGATGATTTTCATACTTATTTCTTTTCTCCTCTGCCTCAATAAAACATCAAAGTACTTTCATCTACGTAAAAAACGATGGATTTGGGGAGAGAATTGCGTAACATATAATTGGCAGTTAAGAAACTAATTATAAACCGTACAAATTATTAAGAGCAGTGTTAATACAAGCCCATGGGGGTCACTGATAATTATCAAACTTGTTCTTCACTCAGTATAGTTAAATTAATAGAATATACATTGCACAGTACTGAAACACTTATAAGTGTATTATATCAGTGTACATGTGTATTTTATATTTTATATGATCAGAAAGTAATTTGTTTGCTTACTTCCAGTAAATTCATGATTCTTAAATAACCTTTTGCTTTCGACTTTTCAATATGCTCGCGCTCCCTGGTTGAGTGATCACGCTCCCCAAGGGGAGTGCCCCACAGTTTGAGAAACGATGCATTTTTGAGTAAATGGAATCTTTAACAACATGAAGGAATTTAGAAAATGTAGCTTTTGAAGTCTACGATTTTCTCATCAGTATCAGAGAATAAGTGAATGATTAATAAGTAATGGATGCTCATATAGCGACCCATTATGAGTAATAACATATTCTGATCATCCATAAAACGCTTATAAAATGTGTGTGCATGAGAGATAGGAACGTAAGGCTCTATTAATTATAACAAATTGTAGGTGAACATTATGAGGTGGTTAACTAGTATTAACTCTCTGGTAGACATGGTAAATTTTGAAATGGCTATGCTAATGCTGAACCTTTCGACCAGGAACTAAGTAAATGTTTCGAAATGTGTTTCTTCCATAAGTGAATTTAAGTCTAAAATTTAGGCTTTTTTTGCTTTTCAACTGTTTTAAATTTTCTCCTAAGAGTAATTTTAGGAGTCTATTATTTACAATAAAAACGATTTTTTAAGGTATCCGACTACGTTCGGAACCGTGATTTTAAAAAGCGCATAAATGGAAAATTTTCATGATATTTAGTATCACTCAGATTAGAATACATGCATAAAATTGTTTTAAGGAGATTTTGACAAAAAAAATTATTTAAATATAATATTTTGGCAAAAAATTAACTTAGAACAATATTTTTTCCAAATGTTCTACTTTTGTGAAAAAATGCTTCTATTATAATAATATTTTGCCTGTATATAGCTCAGACCTCTCTACAGAGACTCAACTAGAATTTTTGAAAAATCCACACATTTTCAGAGTTACCATCAGTTGAAATAATTATTAGCGTTTTTTCTTAAACTTGCTCCCCTCTGTTGCCGTAAAATATGAATAAACCCACTTCTAAGTTATATATTTCAAATATTCTAGTTGAGCTTCTGTAGAGAGGTCTAAGTTATATACAGGCAAAATATTATTATAATAGAAGCATTTTTCACAAAAGGAGAAAAAGACATTTGGAAAAAGATTATTCTAAGTTACTTTTTTTTGCCAAAATATATTTAAATAACTTTTTTGTTAAAATATCCTTAAAACAATTTTATACATATATTCTAATCTAAGTGACACTAAATGTCATGAAAATTATCCATTTATGCGATTTGTAAAATCACGGTTCCGAAAGTAGTCGGATACTTTAAAGAAAATTCATTATTAATCATAATCTGTACATTGGATTTATTTCATGTAATACATTTGGTGTATCATTTGCAGAAAAAAATATACAAATATATATTTTCTACAAATATCTCCCTTGAAGCAAATGCCTTATACCAAGTTTGAAATATATAAATCTTCAATGTATTCAGTAAATGTTCCTGGAATATTAAAAATATGTCTCTTTATATGTATAGAAAAAAATGAATCTAGCATTTTAATAATTGCATTTTGTTTTTAACTACACATTGTTATTATGATTATATGTTTTCTTATAACCTTGCTCCTTTATTTATTTTCTTCAATCAATCTTATATAACACTGGTCATTTGTTCAACTAAATTAGTTTTCCATCTTTTTTTCTATACAACTATGAAAAGTATTTTATCTGCTCTAGTAATGTATTATTTTAATATTTGTAACAAAATTTTTTTCTCAAAATTACAACTGGTTTCCAGTTTTAAAATGAAAAACTATTCGTGTGTTTGTCAATAATAATGTTTACAACCAATTCCAGGACATTAACATTTTATTTTAAAATGTAAAGGAAGAGACGCAATATTATTCTTTAAAATTGTTAAATGAATATTATTGTTTTACTTATTCCCTTTACTTTAATTTCTTAATGTACATAATCATTGTTCAATGCATTAAAATTTTCAATTGCTTCTATAACTTCTTTATTTGTTTTTTTGTTTTCTCACTTTGAATTTCACCATGCTCTTGAATTAAAGTAGGTAGAATGTTTGTAGTATGGGCTGGAATAAAACCACCCTTAATATCGAATTTTACATTAATATTTTCAAATTTACTCGAATTGTTCAGAAATTCATAAATAATTTATTGGGATGACATCTGTATGTTCAGTTTCCTACACACATAGCATTTATCTTTTAAGATAGGGTCGTATTTAAAGTAAAATTATAGACAGTAGTGTGTTTTATAACGCAAAAAATATTCCTTGTTAATCACTGAAGCAGATATATCTTGTAAAGAAATCTGATTGCAATCAAAGTTTTGATAAATAATTCAATTTTCCAACGAATGGTTGACGACTGTACAAGCCAAAAATAAGGTCAAATAATAAGGCAGAGTTTTTAATAAATATTAAGTCATGACCCAGAAAATATTATTACATTCTGTAGTCTGCTTATTTGTATCATGCCAAATTTGTTGTTGAGTTTTGTTCATTAGAATTTTGCAAGACAATGGATACTCTGTCCCCAAAATAGAAAATGTAGGCAATAAAACAACATATTTCATTTTGATTCCAACTCTTAATAACAATATAACTAAAAAGTAAATACAAAATTGAAAAAAATAGAAAAATATAAGTCAAAAAAAGAACTTGACTAAATTTAAACTTTTTGTAACGGCTAAGATCGTTATCTGCATTGGAAAACGTGTTTCCTTAAGAAAAAAAAGTTAAATCGGATAAAAAGAAAAATATTTCTTTAGAGAGGCACATTTTTAAATTCAGAAATGATTTCTAGCACTCTTTCGTCGCAAGAAAAAGAGAACCATTTTTTTTACTTCGTAAAATCCGATAAACATGCATCTTTAATTAAGCTCTCACTGCAGAGATGTTATTTGGCTTTCAACTCTGTCAAATACAACAAACATCTTTCCAAATATTGCCGCTTTTCTTTAAACTTTTTTATTATTTTATTTTTGTAGGTGGCCGTTCTGGGGTTATGAAGAGATATATCTCTCGCCCTCTTTTACGTTTAGTCACGCAACCCGAATGATTGAATGCGCTAGAACACAGTTCTTGGTTTCATTTTTTTTTATTTGGAATGTTCGAAAGTGAAATTATTTTATTTTATAATGTTTCGTGTTAATGTTAATTGTAATTCTTCACACTTATTCTATTTCTCTTTTTCTTGTTGATAATCTTGTAATCTTTATAAACATAAACTTAGTTACTTCTTTGTCGCAAATAATAAAACGCACATCTTTCAAGATCTAATTTTCAACGATTCAGCATCTTGCAAATGTTCTTTTTCATTTACATGACATTAAAAGATACATTATTCGTTTCTCTCTCTCTAATGAATATTTTTAGTGATGTATTGTACTTGTGAACTGAGAAGTAATTAAACATATAGTGTCAGATTCAAATTTAATCAGTTCTATTTCTTAATGTGCAAAAATCTGAAATAAAAAGATGTTAAAATGACTTTTGAATTAATTATACATATTTTTATTTCAATATCACTGAGACAAATAATACAAATTATTAATTTACTTTTATTTCTTATAAATATTTCTTTCTTCATTTTATTTCCTATTTATATTTATTTATTCTTTATATTTCTCATCTTTAAAATTAGCTTGGTTTGTTTCATTTATGTAAGAATACCAATCTTTTGCTAAAATGTTTAACTAAAAAAAGTTTCGATAGCTAATAAAAATATACATTTTTTATTGAATAAAAAGACTGCAACTCAAATTTAATACAGAAGGAATAGTATTATTTTGTTATTTGTATCGTTTTTCAAAAGCGTTTGTAGAATAAAGGATATACTCGATAAAGTTTATTTTATTATTTGATTTGTAAAAAAAATCAAGAGGTACTTTAAAAAACATGTTGTAAAACGTAATGCCAGAAAAAGGAAGTAAGTTGCACTTTTTGTTTTTAGTTATGTATAGCTTTTCTTACAGCATCTTTGAATTTTTGTTTACTAACAAAGCATCAAACCGTTATCAAAATGTAACTGAAAATTGAGTCCTGTACATAAAAGATAAAATGAAACAGATACAGTCTAACTAATTGAAGCTTTTAGAAAAAGCATTTTTCTGCAACATTAATTGCAATGTTAGTATTTTTCGAGTATCTATTTATTTACATCTTCGAAAACTACGAGAATTAACAAAAACAAGTTTAAAGGGGGTGTAGTATCTGCATAAAATTTTACTTCTATAATTTAGAAAAATTTCCTCGAATATTTTGTGAAATTGTGTCTTCATGTTCGCTTCTAAATTGTTACGATTATGGCGTTTATTCTTCTTTTTTTTTCTAAAGAATAAATTTACTGAAATTTAGGGTTTCTAGCCAAACTTGAAAGGCTAATATTTAGCCTAAAATATGATACACTGCTAAAGTAAGATATTCGTCAAAAAGTGGAATAATCCACAGTTTTTAAACTCTTTGTTTTCCCCTTTATTTTTCTTACATTTTGTGACTTTGGTGATTCTGAAAATTCTCCGAAGCTATCTCATAAAGGTACATTTTTTAAGACCTGTACTATAACAGAAAATCCCAAATATGCATTTTTTAGCTTTAAAAGGGTAAAATTGTTCTAATGTATAGAATCATGAGACAATCTAGCGATTAGGATGATCGAGATTCTGAATCCTGAGTCAGTCCTCACTATCCTGATGATAGTGAGGGTAATGATGGAAATAAGCTTAAATACCTCATTTGATTTGGATGCAATTTAAAAAAGTGTTACACTACATTAGCTTTGACGTATGTCCTATATAAAAAATAGAACATTCACTGTTAATTATTTCAAAAAGCTCTGAAGCAAAACTAATCTAAACCAAACTAACTCCAAATTTTTATGAACTTTCTGAATGTCCTCAAGAAAAATTATTATACTCTGTTTCGTCGGATGGACGATATTTTTAAGTGAGATAAATTTGAGGCACTAATTTTAGAATGCGTTCAGTTATTTATACATTAGACGTATTTTTAATTAGTTCTTAAATGCAACATTTTTATCTGGTTAAATTTTTGTTACCTTTGATGAGACATGAATCTGTCAGAAGAATGTTTTGAAGTTTGATTCAGATTCATTTTTGTAACATTACTAAGACCCCCTAGATCAAGACAACGGATTGTAGTCTTTCAGATAATTTAAATTATTTGATATATTTTGATTATGGATATGTCACCATAACAATAACTTCAGAGGATCGAATTAACTGATAAAGCGTAGTGATAAATGTATTTTAAGGAGTCTCAAAGGTGTTATATTTCTCTGGAGGTCTCAAAATATAAACAATTTTCAAACAGGTAAAATTCTTTTAAATTTAAATGGAAGGATTCGAATCTTTTACACAATATTTATAAAAGAATGGGGGTTCAGAAAAAAATAAAATTATTAAAATATAATAATAATTTAAAAATCATAAGCATATGAAAATTCTATAACAATTATTAAGTATTTTTTTGCGTTGCGCACACTATTTATTAAAATATTGGCCTCTGATGTATAAAGCTTTGTAGATTTATAAAATGTATCGTACTCTTTTAAACCTACCTAATTTTAGTATTATATATCTTTTGTATTTAAAATTATTTGAAAAATATTGAAATTTTATAAAAACATTTTGGAAATATAAATTTTTTATTTTTAAAAAAATATAATTTATTATTATACTAATATAATATTACTACATTGTAATAAGGATATACATTTAACTTTATAAATTAACTTTTATCTAGTAATTAAAGTTACTCTTTTAGAAAATAGCATGCGCAACGTAAAACGTAATGAATATTTTTTATAGAAAATTTCCTTATTTTCATATGCTTATAGTTTTTAAAATTATGATTATATTTTAAACATTTTATATTTTTCTGAAGCTCTATTTCTTTATAAATAATGTGTAAAAGATTCGAATTATTTAATTTAAATTTAAAAGAATTATACCTGTTTGAAAATTGTTTAGATTTTCAGACCTCTAGAAATATTTAACACCCCTGAGACATCTTAAGCAAAATCAAGGGCATCCAAGATTATTACTGTGCTTTAAGGTATGAAACATCAAACATTTATATAGATTCATTGTGAGTGAAGAAAAATAATCTCAATCTTTTATCCAGTATTCCGTTTTTTTTCTCCCTTTTTTTAATAAAATATGAAAGGAAGTATCAAATAAAGTTAAACATATTGAAAAGCACTTCATATTCCTTTTACAGAGATACTTAATGAGAAAATTAGCATCACCAAGTAAATACAAACTCTACACATCATTAATTGATGCTCATACCAGTATACAGATTACTTATTAATGTAACAGTTCAATCATGTAAGCACTGAATAGTTTTATATCTTATTTACTATATTGCTGAAATTTTAAGATAAATGAGACTTATAGTGAGAGATACGTACAAATATTATATATATATATATATATATATATATATATATATATATATATATATATATATATATATATATATAATTGCTAACGAAATTAAATACAGCCACTAAAGTTTTTTAAAAATAAAAATTACTTTGACGCGTAAAATGTCTTTGAGACTAGCAAAAAGTATATATGAACTTTTAATGATTTTTTTTACTTCTTAATATTTTATTTCAATAAATTAAAAAATAACCAATGTAATGTATGGTTCAAATTTTCTAAGAAAGTTACAATTACATTATTCTTATAAAAAGAAAGAAAAATTAACTTTAACAGAATAAGAAGGAAGACAGGAAGATAGATTGAAAAAATACAAATAAATCAGCTCTCGATAAAAGTGAAGGTTATTACTCGGAATAAGAACACCATATAACGTACAATGGAAGAAGTGTATAAGAGATTGACTATCGAAAAATAAAGATATTATTCGGAATAAGCATATTATATAAGCACTATGTTTTAAACAATTGTGTATGATACTTTTCTTTCAGTCTAATGAATATATGACATAATGAATAGATTATATACTTTTCTTCTGTAATTGCATATAATAATGGGTTTTTTCCCACTTATCTTCCGAAAAATAATCTGCTCCCGATTTATTCATGTGATAATTAATCATCTACTTCTGAGGAAATAGTTACCATGCTATACTGAAAGGGGTATTATTAAAACAATAACTTTTTGTAAGAGTTTTATTTTTATTTTTAGAAATATTTGAATACTTTTACAACCCCAAATAAGTTCTCTTTGTGCATGCATTTTAGAGGGTTTTTTTAGTTATGAAAGAGGGAATGTGTGTCAGAATTAAATTTGGTGCTATTAATCTAATTTGTTTTATAGGATTCGGGTGTATGTTACAAATGTCTAATTAATTTGTAATGCACTTTTTTCATGTCACATAATATAAGTTAAAACATATTTTTATTAAAAAAATAATATCTAGTTATACTTTATCATTCTTTGTTAGTTATTACTTGCTCAAAAGCATAACATTTTAAACTTAAACATCCTATTTTATTTGTGTTTTGCGAAAAGTTTGTATTAGTTTGTATCTTCTTGTCAGAACCATTTGATGTTAAGTACATGACAGAACAAGAGTGCTAGCAGAAAAAGCTGTGAGATGTTCCAGCAAACTTTTCTATAAATATTGTAGTAGGTGATATTTCAGAATACCACGATCATGTGACAGAAAGTTCATTTATCTGAGATAGATGGACTTTCTGATAGTATATAGTACACAGTATTAAAAAAAATGAATTCTGATCATTTAGATTTGAGCGATCGTGGAAATAGTGAAGAATATTTTTTCTTTGAAGATAGACTAAAGTAAGCATTTGTGACATTCCTGGTGACGTTGATGCTCAATTTATTATTCCTAGCCTGAACAGTTTTTTTTTTTACTTTGGAGAATATTATTTGAATTTTACAATAAAGATTCAGATGAAACTGTATGAAAAATAAATAGCTTATTTGTAAATCAACGGAAAATGTAATAACAAATGGCCTACGATATTAAAATAATAAAACTTTATGAATAAATTTTTAAAAAAAGCCTAGGGTATTCAAATTAAATTTACAAAATGATATCAAATTCAACAATGTGGAAAATCGAGTGAAGTATACTAATTGAAAAATTAGCTTACTACAAATTGTTATAAATTATCAGTACACATACTAATAATATAAGAAAGGAAAATATTGATTGGGTAATGATGTTCTGTTACACATTTAAAGCAATTCAGGTTTTTCATAGAATGTACCCAGGTTTACTATTTAAAGTATATTGTGTAAAACCTTTACTCAAACATTAAAATTTTCTGAATTACATCATGTGTTTTTGTGGCACGTACGAAAAAAAAACATTGAAAAGAAGTTGAAGTCAAAGATGAATGTATTCGATCCCGAAAAAAGTATGTTTACTACTGTTAACTGCTAAAAGTGACGTCATTCTTCTAGAACCGAGTCATGTAAGAACAAAGATTTCGACTAAGTAAAAGTAAAAATAAATGTGGGTAAAGATAAAAAGATGGATAGAGGAAAAGAAAAACCTAGAGTTGAAATAATCCGTTCCTGGTTTCACAAATGTCTTTTTCTTTGAGATAATGAATGATGGGTTGCTAAGCACTAAATTTCATTTCAGTGATAGATATTTTTCCTTTTTTTAAAGTCCTTTAAGTTCATGTAGGGATTGTTCAGAAATAATATATCGTTATTCATAAGTTATTGCTGAGCAGATTTTTTTTTACTCATAAGATTACCTCGATACATGAGGAAGTAAATTAGTTAAGTGTATTTTGGATGAATAATATAATATAAACGTTGGATTTTTTTGTACTGATAAAATTATATTAAAAGTTAATTTGCTTTCAAAATAAACTCATGAAGGACTGAGAAAAAAACCAAAATATGATTAAAGATGAATAATACCAATTTTTATTAATCTAATAAAATTGTACTTAATATTTTTTTAATAAATTAAAAATGCAAAAATTGCATACATAAATTCACTTTTTTATAAAAAATTTACTAAGTCTAATGGAATAATTTTAAAGGTTTAATAAAATAATTAGTTTTTGGAAGTCAAAAGGATTAAAAACCTTTCTAAAATATTAGTTGCTGTTCAATATAAGCATTGCAAATGTCAAAATAATATAGCAACCGGATAGGATTATAAATTAAGGTCATAAAGCAATCTATCCCCAACAAGTATTACACAAGACAATTGCACTTCTCAAAGAAAAATAACACTATCATGAAGAAATAATCATAGCCAAATGCAAATTACGATTTGGATAAAAGTGAAAATTACAGAAAATGTTTAATTTTGCATGCACGTTTGACCATATGAGACCTGTAAAAGTCAGAAGTTGGTTCACTTCACATGTTCATCAGCAACGAATTGCAGCATTGAAACTATTTAAGAGGTTATGTTATGTTCCGGTTTACGTTTGCAAGCTGAATATCAACAGCAATTACTTAAAAACAAGATCGTATCCTAGAAATGCATGAATTTGGTATGTCGATGCTCGAAATTGCCCTGTGTGCTGTACTAAATGTCAGGAAAATTCAGAGATGTGTGACACGATTGACGCAAGATTATCTAAGAACCCAATGGAGAGACATAAAATTACACAGAATTCGAATGGTGTGTCTAGACGCCTCTCTATTTGCAGATGATGCTTAAAGCCATCTACCAACATTGAAGTGTTCAGTCAAACCACATCTGCAACAAATTGTATGAAGGACAAACAACAATCGGACAGTGAAGTATTCTTAGACACTCTGTACATAAAGCTTGGCTTATTAACAATTTATCGCATCTGAATAAGGAATGATAGTGAGTATTGTTTTTAGATTAATCTAGATTTTTCTTAAGGAAAAATGAGTCAGGTTGAGGAATTGAAATCTAAAATTAATTTGGATTAACAAGGGATATTTCAATATACAATTGGCAGTATTCATCGCTAAATTAGGAAACCACATTTAAAACTGAATAAAGGATCATTAAGACCATATTTTTGTTCGTTTTGTTAATATTTAGATATGAGTATTACCTTTATAGCACCCGTTGTCTTTACATGAATACGCATAGTCCTTCACGGAGTTGCATATTAGCTCTTAAGGAATGTAATATAATATGTATTTTTAAATATATATTTTATCTCACTTCTATTGGGGTTGTCGGATTGGTATTATACAATTGCAGACCTTGTACATTCTCCGGGAGCTCGTAATATATTTTTAGTGCACACCATGTAGGTGTTATACTAATCACCAAAAGTAAATTTGACGCCCTGTTTCCTCCCGAGAGAGAGATATCCTGACGACGCGAAACCGTACTAGAAATTTAATTTTGCGAGAGACTCAATCCAAACAGTTACTCAAGGGATATTTTACATGCGAATAACCAGATGACATGAACGTGGTCGTATTTTTATATCATGAAAATGCACCTACTTGGACCGGGGTCGAACCACTATATATTTCTATATTCGTAATATATCTATCAATTAATCAACCTATCATTAATCAAGTAATGTACTGTATTTGTATAGGAAGATTATCTTGTAGATATATTTGTTATATAGTAGCTACTATAAAATTATTATCAGGAAATGAATTCTTATATATACTTTATAAGTCATTCATATCGCTCAAATTCAGAAAAAAATTTAAAAATTTTAAGAAATTTGGTAATACAATACAATGTTTTATGTTCTATTAGTTTGAACCACTAATATGATAAATTTCCTCTCATCATTTCCGCCATCTTTCAGTTATCCTATGTTTGTGTTCAATTGGTATGTATTTATAAATATAAATTTCAGAATTCAAAAATACTTGTAATATAAATGTTGCCAACACTTTAACTGATAGTAATGAATGTTATCACAGTTTTCCATTTAATTTAAAAATTCATTTGTGAAAGAAATTTTTTTTGAAATCCAAACCATCAAATAGACTTAAAGAGGTTCAGGTATATATACAAGAATAAAAACTTGTATTTCCTTAAAAAATTCATTTTGACGTAATTAATTTAATACACAATTTTCAGTATGTTCAGTAAAAAACACAATAAAAAGGTGTGGTAGCTTAGTTTCAACTTACAACTTTGATAAAAAGCGAAAGACGGTAATCAAAAATATTTTCTAGGGTGCAAATGGATACATGTAACAAAAGCGTGTTTGAGTGCTCTGAATCGTTTACAAAAGAAGAGCTGAGGTAGACATGCCGTTACGCCATTTTCAAAGACAATATGAGCAGGTGTCGCACTTTGAGAGGGGGAGAATCATCGGCATGATGAAAGCTGGGTGGTCAGCTAGGCTAGTAGGTCGTCAAATAGACCACTCTGATTGTGTTGTGTGGAGGTGTTGGGACCAGTGGATCCGAGAAATGTCATCCCCACGAAGACCAGGCTCAAGACGCCCTCGACAGACCATTCGTGGAGAAGGCCGCCACATCGTAAAAAATGCACGCGTACAGCCAACTACTTCATCGGCCGCCATCCAGGTCCAGGTAGCGCCTTCACTAGGGACTCCTGTGCCTTATTGAATCATACGGAGGAGCCTGACTGAAGAACATTTGGGACATTAAGTGTGCTGCCATTGACGCGCATCAATCGGTGCCTCCGTTTGGAGTGATGCCGTTCACGAGGAAACTGGACTGCAGAGGAATGGATCCAGATCGTCTTTAGCGACGAATCCAGATTCAATCTCAGCATTGGTGACAATCGTGTTCGTGTGAGAAGACCCAGTGATGAACGCCTTAATCATGCATTTGCTCTACAGTGACTCACCGCTGCCACAGCTGGTGTGATAGTATGGGGCGCCATTGCCTACATTACATCGTCACCCCTAGTATTGATTCGCGGCACAATGACAAAGCAGTGGTATGTCCATGACATCCTGCTACCACATGTGTTGCCACTCATGCAATGGCTTCCAGGAGCCATTTTTCAACAAGACAATGCTTGGCCTTACACGAGAAGGGTGTCGAAAGGTTGTCTCAACACTGTTACTACCCTTCCTTGGCTTGCATGTTCCCTAGATTTGTCTCCAATCGAGCATATATGGCATCATTTGGGATGGCGAATTGGCCATCCCACGATTTGAATGAGCTAGAGGCAAGGTTAGAGCAAATATGGAACGAAATGTCTCAAGATATCATACAGAACTTGTTTTCCTCAATCCCGATCGTATCGCATCCTGCATTTGCGCTAGAGGGGGGTTCAACCGGGTATTAAATCTTCCGTTCTTTTGCCTTTTCTCTTATATAAATAATCACTTTTCTTTGATTTTTTAATCATTTACTTATATCAAAGTACTTATTACGTATGTAAAATTTCATTTCATCTTGACGACTCCTTCTTTGTGCGCTAATTTTTTTTGTCCATGATTGTAAATAAAAAGAAAATATTCCTAAAAGTAATTACATATATACTTCCTATCAAGTTTCAAATATATTTAATTAAATAGTGTCATAACTAAAATCGAAATATGCTAATTAAATACTAAGCGAGAAAGCTCACTCTTTTTTAAAAATAAACTTAAAAAAATTGTTAATAGCAGGAAGTTTTCATTTGTTTATTTCAGTGAATAAATTTATCGATAGAAAAGATGAAGAAAAAATTATATTTCCGGATCTCTCTCTGAAAAGAAAATATTTTCATTGACGAATAAAAAACTAAACGATATAGACTTAAGGAACAATTCAATGTCTCACTCCATTTGCTTCTAACTTTTTTTCACGGTAGAAATGACAAATGTAACGAACTCTTTTCCAGTTGCTTCTTTTTTTATACTTGTTTGTGTTCATTGATTTTTCTCTTTTTTATCATTTTTTTTCTATTAATCACGCATCACTAAACCCATGAGTGCAATTCAGGGTTAAACAACTTTTTCTGTTTACGAATACGCCCGAGAAGTTTGATATGCCCTTATAAAATGCATTTTCTATTGGGAAAAATTATTCTTCATGTAATAAATAGCTGATATTATTTAAATGTATTAATTTACAATACTGCTAAATTTCCTTTATCTAGTTATAAATATTTATTTCAAATACACATGTCAGAAAATAAATAACATTGAAAAGATATTTCATCTACTAACAATTATTATAAAAAAATGTTCAGTTGGTATTTATTTGAATTAAATTACTTGTTATATTTTTTGTTTCATTAGTTATTATATTTGATGTAATTTTTCATGAAATTAAGAGAAAATATTAAGTGATGAGAGAAAGTTAATCACTTTTATATACTTTATTTTATGCCTGATAACATAAAACCTAGCTATTCGGAGAAACAGCATGGATGGTGTAGATATTGATCTTTGACAATAACTATGTATTTTTTTTCCAATCATTTGTATTATTTCATCAATTTTTTTATTTACAAAACATTGGTTAACAAAACGCATTATTTTTTTAAATCACTTTACTTGTTTTTGATTGTTTTCGCACAAATAATAGCTTTTTGTTGAAATTAGAGAAATTCAATGAAATGAACCAATTATTACATTATTGAAAGTTGAAGCATGTGTTATGGATTTCAATTATCCAATTAAAATTAATCAGAATATATTCAATATAAAATTTTATGAACTAAAAATAGTCCATTTGATTGTGTTTATCTAACAATGCTTAGAATTATGTTTCAAAACGAATGGAATGTGTAAGCAATGTGCTCAAAACTATACTTTGAACTGTCAGTTTATTACGATTTAAAAATTTATCAAAATTTAGAAAAGAAACTTAAAATATGGATATAATTAAAAATAAAAGAAAAATTCCTTCCTATTAAAATATTTAGAGGAGTCTTTTTTTGAGTACGTTAAATAAAAATCGTTTGGGCTTCCTGTCATAGTTCCAGTGCACGTAATTATATATAGAGAGAGAAAAAGGGAGAGAAATATTCATGTAGAT